>CM038682.1:305924599-306394416 GCA_021605205.1 Aegilops longissima
ATGTCATCGTAGCCCCCGAGTCTCAAGGTGACTCGAGGAGTTGGCTTGAAACTCTACATATTTGACCGTGATATAAACCGGCATAACTTGTATATCATTGGTGTTGATAGCACGATGTGAATTCACAGAAGGTTGAGGTGACTGCGGCGGGTTATAAATGATACCGTATGAGCCGTGTCAGCAACTCGGCCAATGGTTCCTTCCAACTGGCGATTTGAAATTAACCAAAACTGTAGTGGTGGCGACTTGTGCGCCTGCTCATTGAGCCATCCAGTGCAAACGGCGGTTGATGATAATTTGCCTCCAATTTGAAAGAAAACCGGGCTACCCAAGCTGTGACTTGCTCATACCCAATAAACAGCTCATGCAGATAGGAGCGGCCCGGTGTGTTGATGTAGACCAGGCCGCGAGAGACGGACAGCAGAGACAACCGTAGCATCAGTGGCGGCTCCGACAGATGAGTCGGCCGCGGCATTGTAAACCGGCATGGACGGGCGAATTAGCCACGTCATATTGATGTAAACCGGTCTGCAGAATGGCGGTTTGCATATGTATTCGTCGAGCTTGATGGCATGGTAAGATACTAGCGCATTCATAATGGTGGCGCGAGTTTATACATCCATGACACAGCCATAGATTTTGCAGTGAACAATTGTCCTTCATAAACAATATTGCCGACCAAGGCAAAGGTAAACTATTCTCTGACAAAAAATAATATGTGCTAATAAAATATATTTTAAATGGATATCACCTGATGTGCTAGGCCGGAAATTATCCGCCATGGAGTTGATGATCACCACAGTGATGCTAAAATTCATCACGGCCGAGTTAAGTGTAGAAGCAGACAGATGAATCGGCCCGGCGTTGTAAGCCGGTGCGGCCGAGCAATTTGTCCTCGACGTTGTAAGCCGGTGCATGAACCGGCCACGAGGGCGGACGGATGAGTCGTCCGTGGCGTTGTAAGGTGGTGCGGACGGGCGACTCAGTCGGTACGTTGACGTAAACCGGACCGCGACACCTGTCCGTGAAGCCGCGCGATACAGCCGAACATGCATCCGTGGTATAACACCACCCCTTTTTCTTTTAATAGTTGCCCTGCGTAAAAATATTACAGGCCAGAGTAATTGTTGTCGGATGAATTATGATATGATGAGTCAGGTCTTCAATAAGATGAGCAAAAAATTACTTCGCATTAGCCCCCAAGTGTCATGGTGCTTGCTCGCAGCGACATGAGACTTGCATATTTGATATAATCTCAAATTTGAATAATGTAGCCCCCAAGTGCCGGGTCGTAATCCTGCAGTGACTCGGGACTATTCCTTCCATTGCAGAATAAATCATATTCATTGATAAAATAATATCCATTGCGCTAAAGCGACCTTGAAAACCTTAATCATAATATTAATAACCATAATAAAAACCCAGCCATGTCGGCTATTTGAATAATATAATCCGGTATGAAAACCTTACTCATTCAATATCATAATGAAAATTCAGCCAAGTTTGGCTATTTGAATAATATAACCCAATGATTTATAAGCGCATGATTCCAATGGCGCAATCCAAATATATACTGGTGACTTATAGTCCAAAGCCAGGCCGGCTTAATAAGCACCGGATAATTTCTCATCATATGCTGGCGATTTATCGTCTTAAAGCCAGGCCGGTTTAATAAACACCGGATAATTTATCATCATACTGGCAACATATAGTCGAAAGCCAGGCCGGCTTAATAAATACCGGTGACTTATAATCATGCTTTATTCAACCTGTTTCTGCATACAACAAGTTTAAAGTGTCCTGGCGGTTTACCGCCGGACGGGTCATAACGCCCAACATATAACCCAGGTTTACAACCAAGGCTGCACTTAAGAATAATCAAATATGGAATATATCATACCTGTGACATTGAATCACATCGTTGGTTTACCAACTTTTTGTAGTAAGGGTGATAACCCAAATCTTGAGTACTGATAACTCCTTCCATAATGTGTCGGTTTATGATAAAACCGTACCGGGTTGTGATAAACACCGGATTAACCATATATAATACTGGTGACTTGTAGTCAAACCAGACCGGGCTGATAGTCTCCGGATTATGATTTGACCGTGTTCCATCAATTTGTAATTGACAGTCGAACCGGTTTAATAATGTCGGTTTGAAAACGCAACAAAAGAAATGTTTATCAAAAAAGAAAACAGAATTCAAGCAAAGGCAAAGATAAAACCATTGCAAATGAGGCTTTGAGCCAATCAAGAGGCATTACCACGGTCGGACACGACCAAGCCCCGAAAAGGTGTAGCTATGGTTCGAGTCAGCCGGGTCCCCAAATGATGCTTTGGCATTACGCCGATCAAGAGGTGTTGCTGTGGTTCGGGTTCGACCAAAGCCCCCAAGTGATGCTGTGGCATTGAGCCGATCAAGAGGTGTGACTATGGTTCAGACATGACCAAGCCCCCAAGTGATGCTGTGGCATTACACCGATCAAGAGGCGTGGCTATGGTTCGGGTTCGACCAAAGCCCCCAAGTGATGTTGTGGCACTGAGCCGATCAAGAGGTGTGACTATGGTTCAGACATGACCAAGCCCCCAAGTGATCAATAATATGATAAGCCAATAAGGCATGATACCCATGTTTGAACCGCGCATCATGGCAGCAGGTCCTCTTTGGCACCCTTTAACTTTTTGCAAGAGATAAATCCTTCTTGAACCGGGATTTTGAACCGGATACTGAGAGCTTCAAAGCTTTGTGGGAGAACAAATTTCCCTTAAACCGGATTGCAAACCGGAATCTTCATTTTCAGCCGGAAATTTTCTGACGACCCTTCAACTCGAACTTCATAGAAGTTAATTCCTTTTGAACCGGACATTTTAAACCGGATTTGAGCGCTTGAGCTTTGTGGGAGAATAGATTTCTTGAACCGAATGTAAACCGAATATTTGAGAGCTTCAAGGAGACCGATTTCCTTGAGCCAGATTTTAAAGCGGAATCCTTTTTGATGATCCGGAACTTCTTCATTGAATCGGGATTTTGTAACTGTCATATAGTTTCTAAGCCGTAAATTTTCTGACGGCCTTCAAATAATGAGAGCCTCCGGACTGGGTTATCTTTCCCTCCATCGTCCCGGGTTCTTAAATTTGCTGAAACTCGCAAGATTTGCTGAGTCATGTCATCGTAGCCCCTGAGTCTCAAGGTGACTCGAGGAGTTGGCTTGAAACTCTCCATATTTGACCGTGATATAAACCGGCATAACTTGTATATCATTGGTGTTGATAGCACGATGTGAATTCACACAAGGTTGAGGTGACTGCGGCGGGTTATAAATGATACAGTATGAGGCATGTCAGCAACTCGGCCAATGGTTCCTTCCAACTGGCGATTTGAAATTAACCAAAACTATAGTGGCGGCGACTTGTGCGCCTGCTCATTGAGCCATCCAGTGCAAACGGCGGTTGATGATAATTTGCCTCCAATTTGAAAGAAAACCGGGCTACCCAAGCTGTGACTTGCTCATACCCAATAAACAGCTCATGCAGACAGGTGCGGCCCGGTGTGTTGATGTAGAACAGGCCGCGAGAGACGGACAGCAGCGATGACCGTAGCATCAGTGGCGGCTCCGACAGATGAGTCGGCCGCGGCATTGTAAACGGCATGGACGGGCGAATTAGCCACGTCATATTGATGTAAACCGGTCTGCAGAATGGCGGTTTGCATATGTATTCGTCGAGCTTGATCGCATGGTAAGATACTAGCGCATTCATAATGGTGGCGCGAGTTTATACATCCATGACATACCATAGCTTTTACAAAGGAACAATTGTCCTGCATAAACAATATTGCCGACCAAGGCAAAGGTAAACTGTTCTTTGACAAAAATAATATGTGTTAATAAAATATATTTTAAATGGATATCACCTGATGTGCTAGGCCGGAAATTATCCGCCATGGAGTTGATGATCACCAAAGTGATGCTAAAATTCCTCACGGCCGAGTTAACTGTAGAAGCAGACAGATGAATCGGCCCGGCGTTGTAAGCCGGTGCGGCCGAGCAATTTGTCCTCGACGTTGTAAGCTGGCGCGTGAACCAGCCGCGAGGGCGGACGGGTGAGTCGTCCGTGGCGTTGTAAGGTGGTGCGGACGGGCGAGTCAGCCGGTACGTTGACATGAACCGGACCGCGACACCCTGTCCGTGAAGCCGCGCGATACAGCCGAACATACATCCGTGGTATAACACCACCTCTTTTTCTTTTAATAGTTGCCCTGCGTAAAAATATTACAGGCCAGAGTAATTGTTATCGGATGAATTAACATGTACTGATAAAATACATTGAAAGGATAGTACCTGGTATTTTTTTACCGGATGCTGGCGCTGGATAATGCATAGTGCTGCTTTTGTTTTTGACAAAAGAGTTAATTGGTTATGTGTCTTCTAGTGCCTGAGCTCTCCATATAACCCGGCCGGTACTTTTTGAGCCAGAATTTCTGGAACCAGAGCTTCTTGATAATCCGGCCGGAATTTTTGATAATCCGGAACTTTTTAACCGGAACCTCTTGATAATCCGGCTGAAACTTTTGATAATCCGGAACCTTTGAACCGGAACCTCTTGATAATCCAACCGGAATTTTTGATAATCCGGAACCATTTGAGCTGGAACCTCTGGATAACCCGGCCGGAACTTTTGATAATCCGTAAGTATTTGATAATCCGTAACTTTTTTGTAGCCTAAGTCGGAACTCTTTGATGACTCGGACAGAACCTTTCGACGATGCGGCTGGAACCCTTCGGCGATTCGGACTGAACTTTTCGTCGAGGCGATCGGAACTCTTTGATGATTCAGACAGAACCTTTCGTCGAGACAGTCGGAACATTTCAATGATCCCGCCCGAACTTCCCGACGAGCCGGCAGAACCTTTTGATGAGCCTGATGGAACTTTTCGATGAGCCAGCAGGAACTCTCCGACGAGCCAGCCGAACTTTTCAATCAGCTGGGCGAAACTTTTCAATCCCTGGAATACCGCCCTCCAAGAACTCAACACCATCGTGCGCAAGCCCCACGGTGGGCGCCAACTGTCGTGGTTTTGTCACGGCAGATGTTCTTAGTGTCAGGACTTAGTCGCGAGGCCAACGCATCTATGGGTAGCTTGAGAGGGGTTGAGTGGGACGAGAGACGCAGGGCGGATCAACACGCAAGACAAGGATTTAGACAGCTTCGGGCCCCGGGAAACATCATCCGGTAACAACCCTACATGCTGTTTGAGGCTAGGTCTCATTATCATCACGAGGGAGTCGCTGTAAACCGGCTCTCCTCTTTGTGTCTAGCCTAAGATTGTTTCTTCTTGCTTGTAGCTTGTCCTCTTTTGGGAGCCCTGCCCCTCCTTATATATGTTGAAGGGGCGGGTTACATGTGGAGTCCTATTAGGATTAGGACTAGTCTATCTCTAATACAAACCGGATACAAGTCCAGGTCTTAACTCCTTGTAAGACAAATATTCCTCACGCCTTTCCTCTTAAACCGGCCCACCGTAACATGAGCCGGCCATCTCGTCCTTGGGCCTTGTCATCCGTCTGACCTGCCCGCCGAGTCACCAGTGAGTCATAATGACCAGGCGGGTTGCTTTTAAACCGCCAAGTGTCAGCGGGGTCTTGTAATAAACCGCCAAGTCCGGCCGGGTTACACTTCCGGCCGGTTTACGCCGCGGGGTATATCCCCGACATTAGCCCCCAATTTAATTTGGATTTATCCATGTTAAACTGATCCTATAAAACAAATACAAGAACAATTTTGACAGATTATGCTCCAGGGTTAAGAATTCTTGTAAACCGGCATCTGATCATCCTTAAGTCCTTGTCATTTCCTACTTCTGAAAAATCCGAGTCAATAGACCAGCTTCATAATCAATTTGCTTGTAGAAGATATTTCGTAAATAAAGAATCCATTTGAATCGGCCTTCAATGCTCTGATTTGAAAAAATATTGGTCTTCAAATATTTAACTGATATCAGCCGGTTTGAAAATGTAAAACTTGCCGGTTTATCATTACCAAAATTGCCGGTTTATAACGCAGATGATGCCGGGTCATAATTGTTGTTGACACCAGGTCATGTAATTGATCTTGCTGATTTGCTCAAAACTGATAATTTGAAGACGTTCCTCCTTTATATGCATAATACCTGTAGCCCCCAAGTCTTAAGAGGAGAACATAGTGATAGCTTAAGACTTGCTCCAATATAAGTGTTGCAACCTTGAAGAAATCCGGTTTGTTCATCTCAATCATTAATCATAAACTGAATATTCCACACATGTAGCCCCCAAGTGCCGGGTTGTCATGCTTGCAGCAACCTGGGACTTTGTAATTGCCTGATGCTCAAAAAACTTCAACCAGTGTAGCCCCCAAGGGCTGGGTCATTATGTAATAATGAACAGGGACTTTATAAATATGATCATGTAGATTTGAGCAGTGATGTGTAGCCCCCAAGGGCCGGCTTAGTAAGATAATACTGAACCGGGACTTGATATATACTTGAATGTTTGACAGGAGCAATTGGTAGCCCCCAAGGGCCGGCTCATTATGATATGATGAGTCAGGTCTTCAATAAGATGAGCAAAAAATTACTTCGCATTAGCCCCCAAGTGTCATGGTGCATGCTCGCATCGACATGAGACTTGCATATTTGATATAATCTCAACTTTGAATAATGTAGCCCCCAAGTGCCAGGTCGTAATCCTGCAGTGACTCGGGACTATTCCTTCCGTTGCAGAATAAATCATATTCATTGATAAAATAATATCCATTGCACTAAAGCGACCTTGAAAACCTTAATCATAATATTAATAACCATAAACCAGCCATGTCGGCTATTTGAATATTATAATCCGGTATGAAAACCTTACTCATTCAATATCATAATGAAAATTCAGCCAAGTTTGGCTATTTGAATAATATAACCCAATGATTTATAAGCGCATGATTCCAATGGCGCAATCCAAATATATACTGGTGACTTATAGTCCAAAGCCAGGCCGGTTTAATAAGCACAGGATAATTTCTCATCATATGCTGGCGATTTATCGTCTTAAAGCCAGGCCGGTTTAATAAACACCGGATAATTTATCATCATACTGGCAACATGTAGCCGAAAGCCAGGCCGGTTTAATAAACACCGGTGACTTATAATCATGCTTTAATCAACCCGTTTCTGCATACAACAAGTTTAAAGTGTCCTGGCGGTTTACCGCCGGACGGTCATAATGCCCGACATATAACCCAGGTTTATAACCAAGGTTGCACTTAAGAATAATCAAATATGGAATATATCATACCTGTGACATTGAATCACATCGTTGGTTTACCAAATTTTTGTAGTAAGGGTGATAACCCAAATCTTGAGTACTGGTAACTCCTTCCATAATGTGCCGATTTATGATAAAACCGTACCGGGTTGTGATAAACACCGGATTAACCATATATAATACTGGTGACTTGTAGTCAAACCAGACCAGGCTGATAGTCTCCGGATTATGATTTGACCGTGTTCCGTCAATTTGTAATTGACTGTCGAACCGGTTTAATAATTTCGGTTTGAAAACGCAACAAAAGAAATGTTTATCAAAAAATAAAACAGAATTCAAGCAAAGGCAAAGATAAAACCATTGCAAATGAGGCTTTGAGCCGATCAAGAGGCATTACCACGGTCGAACACGACCAAGCCCCGAAAAGGTGTAGCTATGGTTCGACTCAGCCGGGTCCCCAAATGATGCTTTGGCATTACGCCGATCAAGAGGTGTAGCTATGGTTCGGATTCGACCAAAGCCCCCAAGTGATGTTGTGGCATTGAGCCGATCAAGAGGTGTGACTATGGTTCAGACATGACCAAGCCCCCAAGTGATGTTGTGGCATTACGCCGATCAAGAGGCGTGGCTATGGTTCGGGTTCGACCAAAGCCCCCAAGTGATGTTGTGGCATTGAGCCGATCAAGAGGTGTGACTATGGTTCAGAAGTGACCAAGCCCCCGAGTGATCAATAATATGATAAGCCAATAAGGCATGATACCCATGTTTGAACCGCGCATCATGGCAGCAGGTCCTCTTTGGCACCCTTTAACTTCTTGCAAGAGATAAATCCTTCTTGAACCGGGATTTTGAACCGGATAGTGAGAGCTTCAAAGCTTTGTGGGAGAACAAATTTCCCTTAAACCGGATTGCAAACCGGAATCTTCATTTTCAGCCGGAAATTTTCTGACGACCCTTCAACTCGAACTTGCGAGAAGTTAATTCCTTTTTGAACCGGACATTTTTAAACCGGATTTGAGCGCTTCAGAGCTTTGTGGGAGAATAGATTTCCCTTGAACCGGAATGTAAACCGGATATTTGAGAGCTTCAGTGAGACTGACTTCCCTTGTGCCGGATTTTAAAGCGGAATCCTTTCTGATGATCCGGAACTTCTTCATTGAATCGGGATTTTGTAATTGTCATATACTTTCTAAGCCAGAAATTTTCTGACGGCCTTCAAATAACAAGAGCCTCCGATCGGGTTATCTTTCCTCCATCGTCCCGGGTTCTTAAATTTGCTGGCGGCAAGATTTCTTTGAGTCATGTCATCGTAGCCCCCGAGTCTCAAGGTGACTCGAGGAGTTAGCTTGAAACTCCCCATATTTGACCGTGATATAAACCGGCATAACTTGTATATCATTGGTGTTGATAGCACGATGTGAATTCACAGAAGGTTGAGGTGACTGCGGCGGGTTATAAATGATACCGTATGAGCTGTGTCAGCAACTCGGCCAATGGTTCCTTCCAACTGGCGATTTGAAATTAACCAAAACTGTAGTGGTGGCGACTTGTGCGCCTGCTCATTGAGCCATCCAATGCAAATGGCGGTTGATGATAATTTGCCTGCAATTTGAAAGAAAACTGGGCTACCCAAGCTGTGACTTGCTCATACCCAATAAACAGCTCATGCAGATAGGAGCGGCCCGGTGTGTTGATGTAGACCAGGCCGCGAGAGACGGACAGCAGAGACGACCGTAGCATCAGTGGCGGCTCCAACAGATGAGTCGGCTGCGGCATTGTAAACCGGCATGGACGGGCGAATTAGCCACGTCATATTGATGTAAACCGGTCTGCAGAATGGCGGTTTGCATATTTATTCGTCGAGCTTGATGGCATGGTAAGATACTAGCGCATTCATAATGGTGGCGCGAGTTTATACATCCATGACACAGCCATAGCTTTTGCAGTGAACAATTGTCCTGCATAAACAATATTGCCGACCAAGGCAAAGGTAAACTGTTCTTTGACAAAAAATAATATGTCCTAATAAAATATATTTTAAATGGATATCACCTGATGTGCTAGGCCCGAAATTATCCGCCATGGAGTTGATGATCACCACAGTGATGCTAAAATTCATCACGGCCGAAAGTTAATCAGAGAAGCGAGACAGATGAATCGCCCGCGTTATAAGCGGTGCGGCCGAGCAATTTGTCCTCGACGTTGTAAGCGGTGCGTGAACGGCCACGAGGGCGACGGATGAGTCGTCCGTGGCGTTGTAAGGTGGTGCGGACGGGCGAAGTCGATCGATGCGTTGACGTAAACCGACCGCGACACTGTCCGTGAAGCCGCCGCGATACAGCTTAACATGCATCGTGGTATAACACCACCCCTTTTTCTTTTAATAGTTGCCTGCGTAAAAATATTACAGGCGGAGTAATTGTTGTAGGATGAATTATGATATGATGAGTCAGGTCTTCAATAAGATGAGCAAAAAATTACTTCGCATTAGCCCCAAGTGTCATGGTGCATGCTCGCAGCGACATGAGACTTGCATATTTGATATAATCTCAACTTTGAATAATGTAGCCCCCAAGTGCCGGGTCGTAATCCTGCAGTGACTCGGGACTATTCCTTCCATTGCAGAATAAATCATATTCATTGATGAAATAATATCCATTGCACTAAAGCGACCTTGAAAACCTTAATCATAATATTAATAACCATAAACCAGCCATGTCGGCTATTTGAATAATATAATCCGGTATGAAAACCTTACTCATTCAATATCATAATGAAAATTCAGCCAAGTTTGGCTATTTGAATAATATAACCAATGATTTATAAGCGCATGATTCCAATGGCGCAATCCAAATATATACTGGTGACTTATAGTCCAAAGCCAGGCTGATTTAATAAGCACCGGATAATTTCTCAACATATGCTGGCGATTTATCGTCTTAAAGCCGGGCCGGTTTAATAAACACCGGATAATTTATCATCATACTGGCAACATATAGTCGAAAGCCAGGCCGGTTTAATAAACACCGGTGACTTATAATCATGCTTTATTCAACCTGTTTCTATGACATTGAATCACATCGTTGGTTTACCAACTTTTTGTACTCAGGGTGATAACCCAAATCTTGAGTACTGATAGCTCCTTCCATAATGTGCCGGTTTATGATAAAACCGTACCGGATTGTGATAAATACCGGATTAACCATATATAATACTAGTGACTTGTAGTCAAACCAGACCGGTCCGATAGTCTCCGGATTATGATTTGACCGTGTTCCATCAATTTGTAATTGACAGTCGAATCGGTTTAATAACGTCGGTTTGAAAACACAACAAAAGAAATGTTTATCAAAAAAGGAAACAGAATTCAAGCAAAGTCAAAGATAAAACCATTGCAAATGAGGCTTTGAGCCGATCAAGAGGCATTACCACGGTCAGACACGACCAAGCCCCGAAAAGGTGTAACTATGGTTCGAGTCAGCCGGGTCCCCAAATGATGCTTTGGCATTACGCCGATCAAGATGTGTAGCTATGGTTCGGGTTCGACCAAAGCCCCCAAGTGATGCTGTGGCATTGAGCCGATCAAGAGGTGTGACTATGGTTCAGACATGACCAAGTCCCCAAGTGATGTTGTGGCATTACGCCGATCAAGAGGCGTGGCTATGGTTCGGGTTCGACCAAAGCCCCCAAGTGATGTTGTGGCATTGAGCCGATCAAGAGGTGTGACTATGGTTCATACATGACCAAGCCCCCAAGTGATCAATAATTGTAGCGACCCGACCCGAATGGATCAAGTCTCTATGCTTTCGTGTCATCCCTGGATCGGTATGCTGACACACACAAGATCAAGGATTTATAACAGAGGTAAATCACATGTATAAAGTAACGTAAATACTATTACCTCAATCCAAATATATAGCGTATAATAAGGTTGTGGATTCCCATCAACACCAACGCAAAGTTGAGTATAGGAAATCGTAACCCTAACGTATCACTTACTCGTCGTTCTAAAAGTCTGCAACATGAAACGTTGCAGCCCGAAACGGGTCAACACATGGAATATGCCGCAAAGTAACACATAGAGAATATCAAGGAATAAGCCTATACTACATGCATATATGGCTGGTGGAAAAGCTCTATGGTTATAAGGTTTTTAAAAGCCAATTTTTCCTCATCGCAAATAAATAAATTTGTTTAACTATCATGGTGGTTGTTAAACATTGAGAATGGTTGACAGATCCTCAATCCCAATTAAAAGTACTCATTAAAACCCAAACAAATTATATTAAGTAACGTGATGAGATCAACAAGATAATCCAAGAACTAGATACTCAAGATGTCCATAACCGGGACACGGCTAACCATGATTAGTTTATACACTCGCAGAGGTTTATGACTTTTCCCCACAAGACTCGATCGCCTCCGCTTGGTTTCTCGACTACATGGTGTTTGAGAGACGGATGACCGAGACATAGTCTTTCGAAGCGTTTGCACCTTACGATGGGTAGACCGTATCACCTACAACCCCTACATCTGCTAGTCTACCACTGTAAGAGTTCACACGACTTAATCAACTATGCCAGAGCCCATAATGGCTTGTGGCTGCACACGGAAGTTTCTAGTTTGAATAATCTCATGATCCCTTTGAGCCTGGGTGGCGGTCCGAAGAAATACAGTAAATCCTGTCTACCTGTGTGCCTTGATAGGCAAATCCTGGAATAGCCAGGTGCCTCAATCCACCCAGATGTGTGTTTAAGTTGCCACCTTAGATAAACCATTAATTATCAATCTCACATCTGTCATGGATATTCACTCAAACCCAATCCACGTCTACGAGCATAGCATGGCGTAATAAGCAAACATAGAAGTAACTCCCAAGGGTTTGATAATAAAACAGGTAATAGGTACTACCTCAATCTACTTCCCATCCCACAATTTATTTAGATCCTAATCATGCAAGTGTTTGAGGATTGATCTAATGCATAAAAACTGGGTATGAGAAAGTATGATCAAAGTGTTACTTGCCTGCAAAGTTGATGAAGATGATTCGCACTCAAAACTCTTGATAGTTCTACTCGTCACACTCCGGTCAATCTATCATAATCAAGCAATAGTAACCACACATAAGCAATCACTCAAAAGATCGGAAAGAACGAAGAAAACGATTCGGAAAACATCAAAACCAAATAAATAACTCTTGCAACATAAAGCAATTTCTAACAGTACCAAAATTATGTGTATTTGGCCTTATCAGAAAGTTTATGTCAAGTGCTTCGATTTGCAAAAAGAATCAACTAAATCGGAGTTATAAAACTCAAGTTACGATCAAACGAAGTTTGAATTCAAATATGATCTAATTCAAATTTTAAACTTTAAAAAAATATGTTTGAGTTGTTTTACTGGATAG
Organism: Aegilops longissima; assembly: GCA_021605205.1. Lineage (NCBI taxonomy): Eukaryota > Viridiplantae > Streptophyta > Magnoliopsida > Poales > Poaceae > Aegilops > Aegilops longissima. The sequence continues at coordinate 305,937,299 of CM038682.1, forward strand.
AGGAGATCGTAACGAAGACGTGAGCGTTGGTTTCATTGAATTTGGACTAACGAGTAAAAAGTTATAGCCGTTGGAAGATTGGGGACTAATCTGTAAAAATAACACTACGGATAGGTCCCTGGCAGTAAATCTAAAATAAAAGAAAAATCCTAACGAACGAACGTTCACTGCTAAAACCTAACGAACGGATTCCTTCGCTGTGAAAACCTAACCGGCGAACGTTCACGAAATAACGAATACCGTATAAAAAAACAAAAAAAACGCGATCTAATCACGGCCGTCGGATGTGGATCGAAAGGGCGAGCGACTCACCGCGGCGGTGATCCTCGCTGTCGCCGGAGAAGACGGCGGCGGCGGCGGCTTCGAGCGGGCGGCGGCTCCGGTGGTTAGCGGCGACGACGGAGCGGTCGGGGAGGGGCGGCACGGAGCTGCGGTTTCGTCGGTGGGGCCGTCGGAGGTCGAGGGCCACAGAGCGGAGCGTGCGACGGCGGTGGATCTCGTCGAAGTTTGCAACTCCAGCGAGGGGGTGCGGGGCATCGGCGGCTGCGGCTTGAGGGGAAAACGGGGCCGGGGCCTCGGTATTTAAAGAAGGAGCGGGGCGCTGGCTTGGGCGAGGGGCAGAGCGAGGGGAGTCCGGTCGAGCTTCGGCGGGGCGGCGACGGCGTGCAGGAGCGAGACTCTGCTGCCTTTGGGAGGAGGAAGAAGACGCGGGCCCACCTGCCGGCGCCCCATGGGAGAGAGAGGAGAGCAGGCGACCGGGTGGAGGCGGTTAGCGAGGGAGAGAGGCCATGGGCCGATTCGCTTGCTGGGCCGTGAGGCGGAGAGAGAGGAGAGTGGCTGGGCTGTGGCACTGCACTGGGAGCCGGGCAGCCAGGCCAAGTGAGGGTAAGATTTTTATTTTTAAACATTTGCAGACAGCAAAATAAATAAAAGAGAGTAAACTAAAAATGAAACATAGGCATATTATATATCAAAATTTTCAGAAAAATATTTCCTACAGCATGAACATTTTACTAACATCAAATAAAATACACACAATTTTGAATAAATCAAAGAGTGCTACTGCCCTACTAAAATCCAATAAAAATCATTTTAAAAATATCAAAATGACTCCAAATATATTTATCTCCAATTTTCTGATGTAGGGAATCATGTTACCCTATTTTCCATGTATTTTATTTTGGAGAAAATAATTTGAATAAAATCCAAATAACTCCAAATTGAAAAATAATTCCAAAAGGACTTCGAATTTGATCCTTTGAAACTCCCAACTCATATTTCATATGTTTTGAAGAAGTCATTTTATCCTCGCTCGTGAAAATCATTGAGTTGCATGAAGTTTATGAATTAGAAAATATTTTGAAATGAAATTCAAATATTTTCAACACCCCTTTTTCATTTAAATGGAAGAAGTCATGTTATCCTCTCTCCTGGGTTTTGTGATGAAAAATATTTGAATTCACGGAGATCGTAAAGCAAAAATGAAAGTTTGGGAAAGTCCTTTATTCCCTCCCATTTAACTTTCAAAAGTTTCAAATTTCACTCAATCAATCACACAACAATTCAAATAAACAAACAAATCTATCTATTTATTATAACATTCCAAAATTTAGAATTTTGGGATGTTACAAATCTACCACCCTTAAAATGAATCTCGTCCTCGAGATTCGAAGAGGCTAGCAAGAAATAGGTTAGGGTTTGGGGGTCTTTTCAAAAATCCATCGATCGTCTCCGGAGTCTCGGGTGCTACCACCATTAGAAGCATTGTTAAGGTTCCATCAAAACTCATATACTCCATCCATCGTTGACAGTGTCGGTCTTCTCAGATCGTAAGGATAATTCCTTCTCGGGGCTCTTTTTGTAACGGCATAACCTTTTCCTCAATCCTTTTGTCCTTTAATCTTGGTAAGATTATTCCGAGATTGGGTCTTCATAGCTGACGGGTCTGGCACCAATACTAAACAACTATCGATATCTCATGGTGGTCAACGATTTATGGTTTCTCCTGCAGAAAACGGGCAGGTTGAACCTCACCGTATGACCTACAATTGGCAACCACCGTGTACAAGGGAAAAGAAAAAATACCTATACCATTCTAAGGTTTAAACAAGGTTTTGATCGTCGCTCTCTATTATAGGTAAGTCACTCAGATTTACCATCCCATATAGCAAAGCTTAATAATAAGAGTAAGTCGGTATGGTGATCAATCCATCCCGCACCCAAATCATTACCTTGTATGTGGTTTAGCGAATCTCGATTCTAACACTCGGTCATCCTCACAAGCATTGCAGAATTTCTCTTGTCGACGAACCAAGTTCGGAAAATCCATTGATTCTGCAAGCCAAACAAAACATCTATCGTTCCTTAACAACTCTCAGGTTTTGCGTTACTCCTATAAAATCGTCGGTCGATAAAATCATAACTTCTCCCAGGGTTTCTCCTTCAACAGGAGTGTGCTTGCTTCTTGGCGGTGACATGTGCGCCTGCTCATTGAGCCATCCGGTGCAAACGGCGGTTGATGATAATTTGCCTCCAATTTGAAAGAAAATCGGGCTACCCAAGCTGTGACTTGCTCATACCCAATAAACAGCTCATGCAGACAGGTGCGGCCCGGTGTGTTGATGTAGACCAGGCCGCGACAGACGGACAGCAGAGACGACCGTAGCATCATTGGCGGCTCCGATAGATGAGTCGGCCGCAGCATTGTAAACCGGCATGGACGGGCAAATTAGCCACGTCATATTGATGTAAACCGGTCTGCAAAATGGTGGTTTGCATATGTATTCGCCGAGCTTGATGGCATGGTAAGATACTAGCGCATTCATAATGGTGGCGCGAGTTTATACATCCATGACACAGCCATAGCTTTTGCAGTGAACAATTGTCTTGCATAAACAATATTGCCGACCAAGGCAAAGGTAAACTGTTCTTTGACAAAAATAATATGTGCTAATAAAATATATTTTAAATGGATATCACCTGATGTGCTCAGCTCAATTTTAGCGGAACTGCACAAAATGTTCAGATGGTTCGTGTCCTCCATAATACTTCATCCTGCACAATACATCGAATGGTTCTCTAATCATTCATCGTCACCTTGAGCCACTGGACTATCTATTTGAATGGAGCTGCCAACGTGTTTAACGCTTTGCAACATATAAATACGAAATCTACCATGCTACTCAGGACATTTTTTGATTTCAGTGGAACTACACAAAAAGATACGCTGGTTAATCCAGCTCCATGTGCCATTTCAATGTGCAAACTGATGACAAACCATGCCCGTCTGAACGGAGCCACCAACGTCTTCAAGGCAGAAGAATTCCCACAAGTTCAAGGGAAAGAACTCTGTCCAGCAGAATACTACCTTTAAGAAGGGTAAGAAGACAAAAAGAGAGATGGCTGCTTTACTTGTGGTTCGGAGGAACATTGGGCAAATAAGTGCCCAAACAAGTACAAGAAGCCAGGACAGGACTCCAATTTTTTCAATGTCACTCTAAGCAACAATGATGAGGCATCTGGGTATGGTAATCTGTTTACCATACTTTTAGTTTGTCAGTCCACCGATTGGTGGGTTGACACTGGGGCCAATATTCATGTGTGTGCTGATGTGTGTTTGTTTTCTTGCAGCATATAAATACGAAATCCACAAGGATGCTCAGCTTGATTTTAGTGGAACTGCACAAAATGTTCAGATGGTTCGTGTCCTCCATAATACTTCATCATGCACAATACATCGGATGGTTCTCTAATCATTCGTCGTCACCTTGAGCCACCGGACTATCAGATGACAAACTGATGACAAACCCTGCCCATTCCATAATCATAGGCATTACATATATTGAATGGGAAAAGCTTGTCAAAGTTTAATCATTGATGTTAGAAAGAAGACATTAGTTTAATATATTGGAATTGCAAAACTCAAATTTTGCTCATCGATGTTAGCCAGAAGACATGCATTTGATATTTTTGAGTGGGACGCCCTTTGCAGTGAGCAACGTCGATCTTTTTTTCCTATTCCTGTCTTCAGTGCAGAAGTAAATATTTATTCTATTGAGGTGCATAGTCACATGAATGTTGACTTATGTAAGGTATTTTAAGAGTTTGTTCTAAATGTTGTCTATGTAATTCCACGTGTAAGTGCATCTAGTGCCCCTTAGTGATTTTGGTGTATTGAAGACTTATAGGTTAAGGGTCTAATGCGTTTATGAGTGTACACAGGTCTATAAGTCTATGAGGAGTTTGATATTTATAGAGAAAGTCGAGCCCTAAAAATGAAGTTCTTTGACTGAAGACTTTGTTATTCTGAAGACTTTGAAAGTGAAGAAATTGGTGTGACCTTGAAGACTTGGTATTCATTCGAGGAACATGAAGCGTGTAGACTTTTGTTTTCGTAGTTTCATTTTCTCTTTCTTGAGTCATAGGAAACACCGTACTATTAAAGGGGGTCGAGGAAATACTAAGGAAAAATTTCCATGTGATGCTCAACTCAAAATCCTACACCTACCAATCCCTTTGAGTGAAGCCATTGGAAATCTCATACAGTTCAGTCAATTTCTTCAGTGACTGAGACGAAGTTCTTCTGGTCACTGAGGAATTTGTTCTGACTGAGGAGTTAGGAATTCGCCAGTGCGGATTGCCTACACAGTGAGGAAGATGATAGCCCTGAGGAATTTGAACCTCAAATTTCTGACCGTTGTTGTGCTATGCGCCAGCTGTCCCAAAATATCTTATCCACCTAACGGTCATATCATTGAAGGGCATTTATGTCTTATCATGTCGGGCTGCTCCCTAGGCTATAAATAGCCTCCCCCTACAACCACTAGCTGGTTGGCTGCTCTGAGAGAAACTGACACTTGTCATTTGAGAGTATCCCATCCTCCGAGGACTTTGAGCGAAAATCATCGAGTGAGGAAAACCCAAACCCAAACACCTACAAACCCAAAGTGATTGAGCATCACTGAAGAGATTGATCATGCGTGGATCCGACGTTTGTTACCTTTGAAGACTGTGCTTCTTCCAGACGGTTAGGCGTCATGGTCTAGAGAATCCAAGAGGAATATTGGATCGCCGAGTGACCGAGTTTGTGAAGGTTCGGAAGTCACCTGAAGACTTACCACGAGTGATTGGGGGAGGACTGTGTGACCTTAGCTCAAGGAGAATACAGTGAGGATTGTGTGTCCGGGACTGTGTGTCCTCAGGTTTAAATACCTAGCCGCTCCAACCAGATGTACAACTGAGACAGCAGTTGGAACTGGTCTACCAAATCATTGTCTTCACCAAGCCAACTAGTTCTATTTCCTCAACCCTTCCATTTCCTCAGTATTGTGTTGTGTGCTTGTCATATCTGTGTTTGAAGAATTTTTCTGAAGACTTTCTCAATTTCCTCAATTCAATTTCTTCAGTCTGTTTGTCTTCATCCTGTGTTATCCTGTGATTACGCTTTTTGTACTCTGTGCTTGTCTTCATTTCATCATGATGACTATGCTTGTCTTCTGTTATGTTTACTTCTGAGTACTTATTCCGCTGCTAGTAGTTCTTCGCTAAGGAATTTCCTCACTAGCAAATTCCTAAGTGAAGAATTCATAAAAATCGCCTATTCACCCCCCTCTAGTCGATATAACGCACTTTCAATTGGTATCAGAGAAAGGTACTCCCTTGTTCTGTGTGATTTTGGTTTAACCGCCTGGAGTTTTAGTTATGTCGACCGCAGGTATGAAGAAAGTGTCTTGTCCCATCTTTGATGGTCACGAGTATCCAAAGTGGAAGGCCATGATGAAGAAGAGCCTCATGGCGATGAACAGCAAACTGTGTACCGTCACTGAGATTGGTATTACCGATCTGTGCAAGACAGTGGAAGCTGATGACATTCGCAAGTACACTCTCCTCAACCTCACGGCGAAGGACGTCATCTGCTCCTGCCTGTCTCAAAATCAGTTCAGGAACATCATGCATCTCGATCATGCGAAGATTATCCGGGACCGTCTCTCTGAGATCTATGAAGGTCATCGAACCCGTCATGATCCTTCGTTTGAGGACTTCAAGGAATCTCTCAAAGCGATGACATTCGAACCATAATCATCATCCTCTTCATCATGTCTTATGGCAAAAAGTACCGAGGTAACTGAATGCTACCTATCCGAGTCAAGTGATGATGAATCGTGATGAATTTGGACCAACTATGTCAAACTTGCTTCCCTTGCCACTAAACAACAAATAGCCTTGGAAAAAGTTCAACACATGCTAAATAAAAGCGATGATATGTTGGGTGAAGAAATGGATCAATCAAAAGCTTTGGCTGAAAGTCTTCAGAGACTTCATACTAAGTATGACTCCCTTCAAGATCAACATAACACTCTCTTATCTGATCATGAGAAGCTTTCTTATGAATTTCTTCAAAGAAAGCAAGATCTTGAGAAGCTAAGAGTGAGTTATGAAGATCTTCAGAAGGAGCGCGATTCGTTACTTGCTCAACAAATCAGTGCTACTCAGGAAGAATTTGTTCCTCCATGTATGAAATGCATTGAACGTGAATCTGCTAATTCTTCACCTGAATGTTCAAATGCTTCTAATGTTACAAATTCTTCACCTGCCTCTGCTATCACTAATTCCTCATCTGAGGACATTGCTAGTATCACTGACAATGCAGGGCTGAAGGAAATGTACATGACAGGCATGTACAAAAGCCTCAAAGGGCACCAGACTCATTGTGATGTGCTTAAAAAGCAGATCCTCAACAGGAACCCTAGGAAAGAGGGTATTGACTTTGAGAGGAAACTCAATGCTGATGGTACATATTGGAAGCCTGAGCAGTACCCCAAACCTCATGGGTTGCTGCAAAGGGACCTCTAGTTGATCCATCTAATTTTTCTAGCTTTACATGTGAATCTTCTCATTCTTCTGATGAGTCATTTGACTCCAACTATAAACTGTTCAAAAATCAGAATGGTGAAGTATTTGCTAGATATGTTGGCACTAACTGCAGGAACGGTTCCCCTATGAAGAAAATCTGGGTTCCCAAAAGGTGCCTTGAAAGTCTTCAGGTGAATGTCCTCATGACACCACCTGTGAAGAATAGGAACCCCAGATCAAATTCTTCATATGGACCAAATTCTTCATATGGATTCAAGTCCTCATACGGACCAAATTCCTCACGTAGATCAAATTCCTCAAAAGGATCAAAGTCCTCATATGAACATCATCGTGCTAACAACTCTGTTTCGCAGGGAAGAGCCAAGGGCTATGAATATGAGCATTATTCCTCATATCATTATGTTCATAAGTCCTCGAAGAATTTCTCTGCTTATTCATATGCTTACCCTAACTCCTCTTATGTGAAACGAAATGGGTTGTCTTCTATGCCACCTTTCTCATATGGAGCTCGCAGAGTGATGAACTCTTTACCACCCCTTCACATGTGGGTGGTGAAGAAAAAGAACTAATTTCTTCTGCGGGGTCAGGTCTCCAGACACGCTTTAACTTCTGAAGAATTTGCTGGGGACCTGACAAAATGCCTGAAAGGACGCAGGCTAATCATGAAGAAATGAACTTCCATTTCTCACGTCCTCACACTGTTTTATTTGTCTTACTGCTTGATGAAATTGTTCTGATGAATTGTCATGTCATATTCTTCACTGATGAAGTATATGAAGTTCGTAAGCTGCACTAATTCATCTGCAGGATGATCAACCCAAAGCCACTGAGTGGGTCCTCGATAGTGGATGTACAAATCACATGACTGGTGACAAGAATCTATTGATGGATGCTCCCTTATCACCATCGCATCTGAAGCTTATCATCTTCGCTAATAATGGCAAAAGTCAGGTATTGGGTCTAGGTAAGGTTGCAATCACAAAGGTTCGACACATGGACAAAGTCATTTTTGTTGAGTCCTTAGGATACAACCTTATGTCTGTCTCAATGCTTTGTGATCTTGATATGGTTGTTGTCTTTGGCAAGTATCGTTGTCTTGTGGTTATGGAAGCTGACAATTCCAAAGTCTTCGAAGGCTTTAGGAGAGGAGAATTGTATATTGTTGATTTCTCTACAGGACCGCAACCAGCCATGTGCCTACTTGCAAAAGCTTCAGAAGGCTGGCTATGGCATCGACGACTTGGTCACGCAGGCATGAGGAATTTGTACACGCTTGCGAAGAAGAAGCATGTCATTGGCATTGAGAATGTCAAATTCCTCAAGGATCACCTATGTGGAGCCTATGAAGCTAGAAAGATGACCAAGGTCAAGCATTGTAAGTGCATCTAGTGCCCCTTAGTGATTTTGGTGTATTGAAGACTTATAGGTTAAGGGACTAATGTGTTTATGAGTGTACATAGGTCTACAAGTCTATGAGGAGTTTGATATTTACAGATAAAGTTGACCCCTAAAAATGAAGTTCTTCGACTGAAGACTTTGGTATTTTGAAGACTTTCTGAAGACTTTGAAAGTGAAGAAATTGGTGTAACCTTGAAGACTTGGTATTCATTCGAGTAACATGAAGCGTGAATACTTTTGTTTTCGTAGTTACATTTTCTCTTTCTTGAGTCATAGGAAACACCTACAGTTAAAGGGGGTCGAGGAAATACTAAGGAAAAGTTTCCATGTGATGCTCAACTCAAAATCCTACACCTACCAATCCCTTCGAGTGAAGCCATTGGAAATCTCATACAGTTCAGTAAAATTTCTTCAAAGGATGTAGACGAAGTTCTTCCGGTCTCGAGGAATTTGTTCGACCGAGGAGTTAGGAATTCGTCATGGATTGCCTACACAGTGAGGAACATGATAGCCCTGAGGAATTTGTACCTCAAATTTCCGACCGTTGATGTGCTATCGCCAGCTGTCCCAAAATATCTATCCACCTAACGGCCATATCATTGAAGGGCATTTATGTCTTATCATGTCGGGCTGCTCCCTAGGATATAAATAGCCGCCCCCTTCAACCACTAGCTGGTTGGCTGCTCTAAGAGAAACTGACACTTGTCATTTGAGAGCATCCCATCCTCCGAGGACTTTGAACGAAAATCATTGAGTGAGGAAAACCCAAAGCCAAACACCTACAAACCCAAAGTGATTGAGCATCACTGAAGAGATTGATCCTGCGTGGATCCGACGCTTGTTACCTTTGAAGACTGTGCTTCTTCCAGACGGTTAGGCGTCATGGTCTAGAGCATCCAAGAGGAATTATGGATCCCCGAGTGACCGAGTTTGTGAAGGTTCGGAAGTCACCTGAAGACTTACCACGAGTGATTGGACGAGGTCCGTGTGACCTTAGTTCAAGGAGAATACGGTGAGGACTGTGTGTCCTCAGGTTTAAATACCTAGCCGCCCAACCGGATGTATAAGCTGAGACAAGAGCTTGAACTGGTCTCAATCATTGTCTTCACCAAGCCAACTGGTTCTATTTCCTCAACTCTTTCATTTCCTCAGTATTGTGTTGTGTGCTTGTCATATCTGTGTTTGAAGACTTTGACTGAAGACTTTCCAAATTTCCTCAGATCAATTTCTTCAGTCTAGTTGTCTTCATCCTGTGTTATCCTGTGATTACGCTTTCTGTACTCTGTGCTTGTCTTCATTTCATCATGATGACTATGCTTGTCTTCTGTTATGTTTACTTCTGAGTACTTATTCCGCTGCAAGTAGTTCTTCGCTAAGGAATTTCCTCACTAGCAAATTCCTCAGTGAAGAATTCAATAAAATCGCCTATTCACCCCCCTCTCTAGTTGATATAACGCACTTTCAATTGGTATTAGAGCAAGGTACTCCCTTGTTCTGTGTGATTTTGGTTTAACCGTCTGGAGTTTCAGTTATGTCGACCGCAGGTATGAAGAAAGTGACATGCCCTATCTTTGACGGTCACGAGTATCCCAACTGGAAGGCCATGATGAAGAAGCGCCTCATGGCGATGAATGAGCTGTGGATCGCCATGAAATTGGTCGACCGATCGTGCAAGATGGCGGAAGTCGATGACATTCGCAAGTACACTCTTCTCAACCTCACGGCAAAAGACGCCATCCGCTCTGTCATCTCAAAATCAGTTCAGGAACATCATGCATCTCGATCATGCGAAGCTTATCTGGGACCGTCTCTCTAAGGACTATGAAGGTCATCGAACCCGTCATGATCCTTGGTTTGAGGACTTCAAGGAATCTCTCAAAGAGATGACATTCGAACCAGAATCATCATCCTCTTCATCATGTCTTATGGCAAAAAGTACTGAGGTAACTGAATGCTACCTATCTGAGTCAAGTGATGATGAATCTGGTGATGAATTTGGACCCAGCTATGTCAAACTTGCTTCCCTTGCCACTAAACAACAAATAGCCTTGGAAAAAGTTCAACACATGCTAAATAAAAGCGATGATATGTTGGGTGAAGAAATGGATCAATCAAAAGCTTTGGCTGAAAGTCTTCAGAGACTTCATACTAAGTATGACTCCCTTCAAGATCAACATAACACTCTCTTATCTGATCATGAGAAGCTTTCTTATGAATTTCTTCAAAGAAAGCAAGATCTTGAGAAGCTAAGAGTGAGTTATGAAGATCTTCAGAAGGAGCGCGATTCGTTACTTGCTCAACAAATCAGCGCCGCTCAAGAAGAATTTGTTCCTCCGTGTATGAAATGCATTGAACGTGAATCTGCTAATTCTTCACCTGAATGTTCAAATGCTTCTAATGTTACAAATTCTTCACCTGCCTCTGCTATCACTAATTCCTCATCTGAGGACATTGCTAGTATCACTGACGATGCAGGGCTGAAGGAATTGTACATGACAGGCATGTACAAAAGCCTCAAAGGGCATCAGACTCTTTGTGATGTGCTTAAAATGCAGATCCTCAACAGGAACCATAGGAAAGAGGGTATTGCCATTGAGAGGAAACTCAATGCTGATGGTACATATTGGAAGCCTGAGCAGTACCCCAAAACCTCATGGGTTGCTGCAAAGGGACCTCCAATTAATCCATCTGATTTATCTGGCTTTACACGTGAATCTTCTCATTCTTCTGATGAGTCATTTGACTCCAACTATAAACTGTTCAAAAATCAGAATGGTGAAGTATTTTCTAGATATGTTGGCACTAACTGCAGGAACGATTCTCCTATGAAGAAAATTTGGGTTCCCAAAAGGTTCCTTGAAAGTCTTCAGGTGAATGTCCTCATGACACCACCTGTGAAGAATAGGAACCCCAGATCAAATTCTTCATATGGACCAAATTCTTCATATGGATCGAAGTCCTCATACGGACCAAATTCCTCAGGTGGATCAAATTCCTCAAAAGGATCAAAGTCCTCATTTGAACATCATCGTGCTAACAACTCTATTTCGCAGGTAAGAGCCAAGGGCTATGAATATGAGCATTATTCTTCTAATCATTATGTTCATAAGTCCTCGAAGAATTTCTCTACTTATTCATATGCTTACCCTAACCCCTCTTATGTGAAACAAAATGGATTGGAATTTATGCCACCTTTTTCATATGGAGCTCGCGGAGTGATGAACTCTTTGCCACCCCTTCAGATGTGGATGGTGAAGAAAAAGAACTAATCTCTTATGCAGGGTCAGGTCTCCAGACGCGCTTTAACGTTTGAAGAAATTGCTGGGGACCTGACAAAATGCCTGAAAGGACGCAGGCTAATCATGAAGTAATGAACTTTCTCACGTCCTCATACTGCTTTATTTGTCTTACTGCTTGATGAAATTAATCTGATGAATTGTGATGTCATATTCTTCACTAATGAGGTATATGAAGTTCGTAAGCTGCACTAATTCATCTGCAGGATGATCAACCCAAAGCCACTGGGTGGGTCCTCGATAGTCGATGTACAAATCACATGACTAGTGACAAGAATCTATTGATGGATGCTCCCTTATCACCATCGCATCTGAAGCATATCATCTTCGCTGACAAAGGCAAAAATCAGGTATTGGGTCTAGGTAAGGTTGCAATCACAAAGGATCGACACATGGACAAAGTCATGCTCGTTGAGTCCTTAGGATACAACCTTATGTATGTCTCAATGCATTGTGATCTTGATATGGTTGTTGTACTTGGCAAGTATCGTTGTGTTGTGATTATGGAAGCTAACAATTCCAAATTCTTCGAAGGCTTTAGGAGAGGAGACTTGTATATTGTTGATTTCTCTACAGGACCTCAACCAGTCGTGTGCCTACTTGCAAAAGCTTCAGAAGGATGGCTATGGCATCGACGACTTGGTCATGCAGACATGAGGAATTTGCACACGCGATGCGATCCAAGAGCTCGTTTATGGAAGATAGCTCCATTGGATCTAACTGCTCAGCGAGTTCTGAGCTAACATGAAGATTGCTTTTGATGACCCGAGAGGTCATCGTCGGCGCATCAGCCGAACAGGCGGTCATAAGAAAACCACCTAGTCGGAGAGTTTGGCCGACAGCCAAAGCTTTCTTAGCAACGATGCCATCTTTAAAGACGGGATGAGGCATCCTTCCTGATGGCGACGACACAGAGGAACTCTCAATGAAAGCACCAATGTCGGTGTCAAAACCGGCGGATCTCGGGTAGGGGGTCCCGAGCGTAGCGCCTAGGCGGATGATAACAGGAGACAAGGGACACGATGTTTTTACCTGTGTTGGGCCCTCTCGATGGAGTTAAAACCCTACTCCTGCTTGATTAATATTGATGATATGGGTAGTACAAGAGTAGATCTACCACGAGATCAAGGAGGATAAACCCTAGAAGCTAGCCTATGGTACGATTGTTGTGTCCTACGGACTAAAACCATCCGGTTTATATAGACATCGGAGAGGGCTAGGGTTACACAGAGTCGGTTACAATGGTAGGAGATCTACATATCCATATCGCCAAGCTTGCCTTCCACGCCAAGGAAAGTCCTTCGGACACGGACGAAGTCTTCAATCTTGTATCTTCATAGTCCAAGAGTCCGCCAAGGTATAGTCCGCTATCCGGACACCCCTAATCCAGGACTCCCTTAGTAGCCCCTGAACCAGGCTACAATGACGACGAGTCCGGCGCGCATATTGTCTTCGGCATTGCAAGGCGGGTTCTCCTCCAAATTCCGTGTACCTGTTGAATAATGTCTGGTTTCTTGTGAATGTAGCGCTCCTTGGCTTCTACGCCCAATAATGGCCGTCTTCCACGTGTCAAACGAATACGAAAAGTCTGGGTGTTTTTACATTCACACCCCTAGCCGCGTAAATGAGCCGCCTATTTAATGGGACGAGGATTTAGATCCAAACCACACCTTCTCCCCTCCGTGAGTATTCATCAGAGCGCATCCGACAAAGGTCCATTCCACCATGGCCAGCCGTCGCAGCTCCTCCTCTCGCCCTTCCAGCCCTAGGCCTGGAGATTGGGAGAGATGCTCCATCCCGCACAACGAACTAGTGTCGCTTCAGACCAAGGGATTCCTCCCCCCGGCCTATATGGTCCCGGTTCGAGCCGGACTTGCCACCTATAATGGCGGAGAGCAAGCGGAGAGCGCCCCCAATCCCTCCAAAGGAGAGCGGGTATGCCTTGTCCCTTATATACTAAGAGGACTCGGATTTCCAATTCATCCGTTTCTCCGGGGGCTTCTGGAGTTCTATGGCCTCCAGCTGCACAACCTCATGCCTGCCTCTGTATTGCATATTGCGGGCTTCGTAGCCCTTTACAAGCTGTTCTTGGGTGTTGAGGCTCATTTTGCGCTGTGGAAGAGGCTATTCTGCCTGGTGCCCCATTCTCAGGAAGGGTCAATATATCAAGTGGGCGGAGCCGAAGTGTGGCGCATCGTCGGGACCGGATATTTATCTGGAACCCCAAAGAAGGCGTCCGAGAATTGGCCTTCGAAATGGTTTTATATAGAGGACGTCCCGTTGCCGGATCCTGTTCGGATTGGCCTCCCCGAGTTCGACAATGCTCCCCTAAAGAAGCTCCTAAGCTGGCGTCCACGGAGCCCTCAAAGGGAAAGTGACAAGGACGTCCTTTACCTGATGGGTCGGATAAGATTATTAGCTCATTACGGACTAACCATGATCGGAGTCATGGCCATATGCATCATGCGGGGGGTGCAGCCGCTTCAATATAGAGGCCACCCTATGTGGGACTTCAACGGGGAGGACGACGCCACCCGTCACGGCCGCAAGGGGCCGGACTCGGCTGCCGCTCTAACAAAGATCTTGTCCGCTTTGTACAAGGGAGAAGAGGAGGAGTTTCTCCGCGTCAACCCCCAGGGTGGATTTACAATGTATAATCCTCCAGACTGGGTAAGTGGACATTTTTACTTGTCCGCCCGTTTTCTATTCCTATTGTCAAATATATAGTCTAACGACTTCAACGCAGGAACTGCGCCGGGCTGTTAAAGAAATAAAAAGCCCCCCTCCACAACCCGAGGATCCGGGACGGTCCCTTGACCCGGCCTCTCAAGAGGATTCGGACTTATCTGTGGAGCTAATTGATGGGGTGTTTCATCAATTGAGCAAGGATAACGCCTTGGTGGCCATTACGGCCGACACCTGTGGCTACTCCCAGCCTCCTGTAATCGAGACCAAATCCCAGCACTTGAAAGGGACCCGTCCTCGTGTTTTCGACATCAGATAACAACCGCGCTTTGCAGAGGAGATCCTTGAGGCGGGAGGCCGAGCCTGCGGCCAGTAGCCAACGAGAGGCCGCAAGGCCCCAGGGGCTGAAAAGGAGTGCGGTCCGGACTGAGACGCCGGCGCAGAGGTATAATGCGCCATCTCATCCCCTGATGTTATTCCTTCAAGGCATGTTAACACTCGTGCTCTCTTCAGGACAAAGAGACCTCGCCGGACTATATCCGGAGAGGCTGCCAATCGCGCCTCCACCAGCCAGGCTTCAAAGCCTGGTCCGGAGGCGGAGGCAAACACGAGGCGCGCACCGAGCACTCCTCCAACAGAGGATGCGGACAGGCTGTCTGCCACCAATTCCAAGGTGGAGAGTGCCATGAACCACAGGCGTCGCTGGACAGTTCTTCGTGACGCTTGTTTCTCCCCGGAGGCATTGGATGCCTTCCATTCGGGAGACGCGTACCTCTGTGCCTCTCAAAATGGTCTAGCCAGAGCCACGGAGCAGTATGTGAAAGACATACGGGTAAGAAAATTTTGATGGTTATATATATCAGTAGCCCACGAGACTTGAAACAGTTAGAATAACCGATTTAAGGATCATGTAATATGCAGGTTCTTTCAGAGAAGAATACCCAATTGTCCCAGGAGCTAGAAGAGTGCAAACCCCAACTTGAGGCCGCACTAGCCGCGACAGTGGAGCCCAAGGAGATCCCCTCTGGTAGTATGTTCTTCAAAGAGATAAATATTGTGTGAAGTGCGGCGTGTGTGCAAATCTGACAAATGAAATTGCAGATGGCGCCGGATTAGATTCGTAAAAACAACAACTCCTACGCCAGCTAAAGGCTGGTGAGAGCGTGCTGACAAAGGTGAGGCGGGAGAAGAATGATCTCCAGGATGCCAACACCAAGCTAGGCGTTGAACTGAAAGATGTTCGTGCCTAGCTGTCGGACTCCGCTAAGGAGAATCAGCGGCTTCGACGCGGCATATTTAGTAAGTGCTTAAACGAACTTTGGAAAAAGAGTTCGGCGAGGAAGTCGACTAATAGAGTAATGTCTGTAGGTATGCTAACAGGTCGTCCTGCAGAGGAGATGCCCGGTTCTACGGGTGATCTTCTTCCCGAGCTATCGCAACTGCACGAGCGAGTTCGGCAGGTGATGCAAGGCGTCGCCCAGGCCTTGTGGCCATCCGTCTCCATGCCCGAAGGCCTTGGAGAGCTTGCGGAGAAGCTGAAGGGAGCGTGGCGACGCTTCGATTGTGGAAGATATCGGCCTGCCGTCAGGACGCTAGGGAGGCCTGGGCCATGGTAAAGACGCGGTACAGGAAGGCTGACCCGAACCACATGGCCGAGGTCGAACCTGTGGGGCCCGATGGGAAGGAGATCCCTGTAAACTTAGTATACGGACAAGTAGAATTGGCCGCAAAGTATTCCCAGCAGGACTGTAAAGTAGACAGCCTGTTAGATGGTATTGAAGAGGAATACAATCAGTCAGAATGACTATGTAATTTTAATTGACATGTGTAATGTCTTCTAGCCGGATTGTAGATTGTTTGTCATGGCCGACCTTTTCGCTTCAGCCTCGGGACCTGACGGTCCGGAGTGTGTCCGGATACCCATGCGGTTATGTAAGAACCGGGGTATGCATGGAGACCAGGCGTAGGGGTCATTAATGCTTGAAATGCATAAGTGCCCAACTAGTTATGTTATATTACATGGTTAGTAAGAAACATCTTCCAGGGAGAATAGTTCTGTTAGGGGTTCCTTTCCCTCGGAGGCATGCCCTAAAGTGCATGTTCGTGCTGCGAAAAGAGACGCAGGAAAAATCATCTGGGGGCGCATAAATAAATAAGTGAAAAGATCATCTTTAGTTCACCGACCGAATATTCCCTTAAGAACGCTTAGCTTTCGGCTTCACCTACCGAGGTACACATCCGGCTGACCCGGCAAGAACAATCGCAGAGGTGCTCCCTTTACCACCTAGCCGAACAATTGGGAACGTAGGGGTAAGCACAGGAGCCAGGCAACCCAGCTTGGCCAAAACTTAAGTCATATCGATGCATATAATGGTGAATAAAAGGTACATGCGGAAGTGTGACACATGTGTTGGGCATGAAGCCCGTATAAATAAGCTTCTGTTTAAAGAAGCCCCCAGGTTTAATGAGCGCGGATAGCGCATCACTTGATGAGCCTTTAAAGGCTATGAAAGAAAGGAGGGGGAGAAGGAGAGAAATGTAAGACAGAAAGTATAAAAAATGGACAGAGGAAGGAGACAAACACAGAGTCCGGCGCTAGGCATAGAATCTTTGTAGACTGGCTGCGTTCCATGGGTTTGGCTCGAGTCGGTTATCCGATGCATCTCGCAGGCGGTACGCTCCACCAGTCAGGACTTGGTCAATTATGAAGGGACCTTCCCACTTGGGCTTGAGTTTGTCCTTTTCTTGTCCGCAAAGCGAGAACTAATTCGCCAACGTTGTAATTTTTGGCCCGCATTTCTGCTTTGATATCTTTGAGCCTGCTGTTGATAGAATGCGGAACGGGCTTTTGCCACATCACGCTCCTCCTCCAAGGCATCTAAACTGTCCTGCCAATCGAGCTCGGCTTCTCTTTCTTCGTACATGCGCACTCGAGGTGAGTCATGAATTATGTCGCAGGGCAAAACTGCCTCTGCGCCGTACACCATGAAAAATGGTGTGTATCCGGTGGTGCGATTCGACGTGGTCCGCAGCCCCCAGAGTACGGAGTCGAGCTCCTCTATCCAGTGCGTATTAGATTCCTTCAGGGACCGCACTAATCTGGGTTTGATGCCGCTCATAATAAGACCATTTGCACGTTCGACCTGGCCGTTAGTTTGTGGGTGATAGACGGAAGCATAATCGAGCTTGATGCCCATATTCTTGCACCAGAGTTTTACCTCATCGGCCGTAAAGTTCGTGCCGTTATCAGTGATGATGTTGTGAGGGCGCCATAACGGTGTACGAACCCGGATATAAAGTCTATCACCGGTCCGGATTCGGCCGTCTTAACAGGCTTGGCTTCTATCCATTTGGTGAACTTATCCACCATGACCAGTAGGTATTTTTTCTTGTGGGTCCCGCCTTTAAGGGGTCCAACCATGTCAAGCCCCCAGACCACAAAGGGCCAAGTGATGGGGATAGTTTGGAGGGCGGTGGGTGGTATATGGCTTTGGTTTGCAAAAAGCTGGCAACCGACGCATCGTTGGACTAAGTCCTGAGCGTCTGCCCGGGCCGTCGGCCAATAAAAGCTTGTACGGAAAGCCTTGCTTACAAGGGACCGAGCTGCAGCGTGATGGTCACCGAGTCCGGCATGAACTTTCGACAGCAAGTTCCGCCCTTCCTCTTCGGAGATGCACCTTTGAAGGACTCCGGTAGTGCTTTTCTTATAAAGCTCTCCCTCATGGACTTTGTAGGCTTTAGATCACCGCACTATGCAGCGTGCCTCGTTTTGGTCCTCTAGGAGTTCCTGCCTAGCAAGGTAGGCTAGGAATGGTTCTGTCCACGGGGCGATGACGGCCATTATTACATGGGCTGAAGGTGTGATTTCATTGGCAGAGCCTCCAATTATGTCAGATTGTTTGGTGTCGGGCAGTGCGGTTGGGTCCGGGCTGTTATTGCCGGGTTCCCCTTCCCATAATACGGATGGCTTGAACAGCCTTTCCAAGAAGATGTTGGGGGGGACTACATCGCTTTTTTGCCGATCGCGCTGTGACATCCGCCGCCGATTATTTTCCCTGCTATATGGTGAAATTCAAGCCCTTCAACCGAAATGACATTTTAGGACGGCGCTATGATAAGCTGCCATTTTGGATCCTTGCATCAAGTTCCATTTATTTGGGATATCGCGAGGTTCGAATCCCCGCGCACCTCTAGGCGTTGAATGCCCATGGATACTGCCATCCGGAGACCGTGTAAAAGGGCCTCATATTCGGCTGCATTGTTGGAGTCTGTGTACATAATCTGGAGTACATATTGAACTGTGTCTCCTATGGGGGACGTCAACACGACGCCAGCCCCTAGTCCGGCCAACATTTTGGAGCCATCGAAATGCATGATCCAATTTGAATATGTGCCGTACTCTTTAGGGAGTTCGGCCTCCGTCCATTCTGCGACGAAGTCGGCCAAAACTTACGACTTGATAGCTCGCCGTGGCTTATAAGTTATGTCGAACGGGAGGAGCTCGATGGCCCATTTTGCAATCCGGCCCGTCGCGTCGCGGTTGTTTATAATATCGTTGAGTGGTACTTCCGAGGCTACTGTTATTGAACACTCTTGAAAGTAGTGTCGCAGCTTCCGGGATGCCATGAATACCGCGTACGCAATCTTTTGATAATGCGGGTACCGTGATTTGCATGGAGTGAGGACAGTGGACACGTAATACACTGGCTTTTGAAGGGGGTACTTGTGTCCGTCTGTTTCTCGTTCGACGACGAGCACTGCGCTTACAACCTGATGGGTTGCTGCAATGTACAATAGCATTGGTTTGCCAATGTTTGGCGCAGCCAGGACTGGGTTTGTTGCCAATATGGCTTTTATTTCGTCGAGTCCGGCCGTGGCGGCATCCGTCCACTCGAAGTGTTTGGTGCACCGAAGGAGGCGATAGAGGGGTAGTGCCTTTTCTCCCAAGCGGGAGATGAAGCGGCTTAGAGCCGCCACGCATCCGGTTAATTTTTGCATTTGTTTGAGGTCTTTTAGGATATCCAATTGTGACAAAGCTCGGATCTTGGCTAGATTTGCTTCAATTCCTCTACCGGATACAATGAAGCCCAAGAGCTTTTCGGCTGGAACGCCGAAAACGCATTTTTCCGGGTTGAGCTTGATGTCGTATGTTCGGAGGTTATCAAATTGTAAGCCTCAAGTCGTCTACTAGAGATTCGACATGTCTTGTTTTTACGACCACATCATCTACGTATGCCTCCATTGTTTTGCCGATCTGGTTTGCCAGACATGTCTGAATCATGCGCTGATATGTGGCGCCGGCATTTTTGAGCCCGAAGGGCATTGTGTTGAAGCAGAATGGGCCGTATGGTGTGATGAATGCCGTTGCTGCTTGGTCTGACTCTGCCATCTTGATTTGATGGTAGCCGGAATATGTGTCGAGGAAACACAACGAATCGTGTCCTGCGGTAGCGTCGATAATTTGATCGATGCGGGGGAGGGGGAAGGGATCCTTTGGGCAAGCCTTGTTAAGGTCTTTAAAATCAACGCACAGGCGCCAGGATTTGTCCTTCTTTGGTACCATCACCAGGTTTGCTAGCCAGTCCGGATGTTTTATATCTCTAATGAACCCGGCCTCCAATAGCTTGGCTAGCTCCTCTCCCATGGCATGTCTCTTAGGTTCGGAAAAACGCCGAAGAGCTTGTTTGACAGGTTTGAATCCTTTCAGGATATTTAAGCTGTGTTCGGCCAGCCTGCGTGGGATTCCTGGCATGTCTGAAGGGTGCCAGGCGAAAATGTCGATTCTCAGAGGAACTCTCGCGAAGGCGGCGCCTATATCAGGGTTTAATTGTGCCCCGATGGAAGATGTTTTATTGGGGTCCATTGGATGGACCTGGAATTTGACTATTTCGTCCGCTGGTTTAAAGGAGGTGGACTTGGATCTTTCGAGTACCACATCGTCCCTGTTCACTGTGGAGCGCAGCGCAGTCAGTTCCTCAGCCGCTAGGGCTTCGGATAATGCCTCAAGGGCCAGTGCGGCTGTCTTATTTTCGGCGCGGAGTGCTATGTCCGGATCACTAGCGAGAGTAATAATTCCGTTCGGCCCGCGCATCTTGAGCTTCATGTACCCGTAATGGGGTATTGCTTGGAAGATTGTAAACGCTTCTCGCCCTAGAAGAGTGTGGTATCCGCTACTGAACGGGGCCATCTGGAACGTGACCTCTTCGGATCTGTAATTATCCGGCGTGCCGAACACCACATCTAGTGTGATTTTTCCTGCACTGCAAGGCTTCCGATCGGGATTATTCCTCTAAAGGTTGTGCTGCTTCGCCAATGCGGTTCCATCTATTTCCATTTTTGAAGGGTTTCCTCATAAATGAGGTTCAACCGCTGCCTCCATCCATGAGTACCTTGGTGAGGTGAAAGCCGTCCACTATTGGACTGAGGACCAATGCGGCTGGTGCTCGGGCTGTTCGGAATTTAAGTTCATCACTGGCATTAAAAGTAATAGCCGTGTCACTCCATGGGTTTATTGTTGCTACTTGGTAGACTTCGGCAAGGCTGCAGAGTGTTCTTTTTCGCATATTATTTGATGCGAAAGTCTCGAAGACTGTTAATACCGTATTGGTGTCCCTAGGGTGGCTTTCTGTGGCCTCCGCAATTAGGAGATCTTCGCCAATTTTGGCCACCTGCTGGAGTATCCAACATGCTCTAAGGCTGTGAGTTGGAGTGGCGCGCTCTGTATTGTGAATTTTACAGGGTCCATTAAGCCATCCTTCAAGTACGGTTCCATGCCCTGTAGAGGGTTTTTTGCTTTTTGGTGTTTAACCCGGGTGTCTAGTGATGATGCACCCTTTTATTTCGGACTGGGCTTGTATTCAGGGCCGGATCGTCCCAAAATTTTATTTCGGTTTTCCAGGCGCTTTCCATCGCACAGTACTTTCGTACTATGGACGCCAAGTCAGTGAAGCGTGTAATATCACGGCGACTTATGGCATTGAGGATTCCCTTGTCCGTGCAATTATTGCAGAAGATTGAGATTGCGTCTTCCTCGCGGCAGTCCTTTATCTTGTTCCTAACCAGGAGGAATCTGGCCCAGTAATGATGTACTGTTTCTTCGGGCTTTTGCCTGATTAGGGATATATCGCTTATGTTCGGGTGGGTGGGTGGAATTAAATCCGAAACCTCACCTAATCTGAGACTCAGAGGCCAAGGAGTTTCCGAACTCGAAAGTTTGAATTTTTGGATGTTGTCCAATGAATCCAGCCCGTCGCCTGACTCTAAGTTCAGGTCCTGAGTGATATCCTCCCCTCCGCGTGTATCCATCTTGGAGGGATCGGGAATCCGGATGTAGCTAGTCCTTAAGATAGATGAAGGGTTGCCGCACTGTCCCTCTACCATGGCAACGTGATGGGTGACTTGGGGAGAGTTAATCTCTCTCAGAACGGCTTTAGGCCCAATCTGGTCATAATCCAGAAGCGACTGTGGTATGGCGCGCGATCCAATAGCTCGCTTATGGAAGAGAGCTCCATTGATCTAACTCGCTCGTCATGAAGTTCCGAGCTAACATGAAGATTGCTTTTGATGACCCGAGAGGTCATCGTCGGTGCATCAGCCGAACAGGCGGTCATAATAAAACCACCTAGCCGGAGAGTTTGGCCGACAGCCAAAGCTTTCTTAGCAACGGTGCCGCCTTTAAAGACGGTATGAGGCATCCTTCCTGATGGCGACGACACAGAGGAACTCTCAATGAAAGCACCAATGTCGGTGTCAAAACCGGTGGATCTCGGGTAGGGGGTCCTGAACTGTGCGTCTAGGCGGATGATAATAGGAGACAAGGGACACGATGTTTTTACCCAGGTTCGGGCCCTCCCGATGGAGGTAAAACCCTGCTTGATTAATATTGATGATATGGGTAGTACAAGAGTAGATCTACCACGAGATCAAGGAGGCTAAACCCTAGAAGCTATCCTATGGTATGATTGTTGTGTCCTACGGACTAAAACCCTCCGGTTTATATAGACATCGGAGAGGGCTAGGGTTACACAGAGTCGGTTACAATGGTAGGAGATCTACATATCCGTATCGCCAAGCTTGCCTTCCATGCCAAGGGAAGTCCCTTCCGGACACGGGACGAAGTCTTCAATCTTGTATCTTCATAGTCCAGGAGTCCGGCCGAAGGTATAGTCCGGCTATCCGGACACCCCCTAATCCAGGACCTCAGTGCCCGATTTCAAGCTGCACCGAAGGAATCACACCATAAGGCTGGGAAGCATATTCTTCGATATCTAGCTCACACACCAACACTAGGATTATGGTACCCCAAGGGCTCAGCTTTTGATCTCATTGGATATTCTGACTCTGACTATGCTGGTGATCGTGTGGACTGCAAGTCAACATCTGGTACATGTTATTTCCTCAGACGATCCTTGGTCTTTTGGTCCTCGAAGAAACAGAACTCGTATCACCGCTTCTTCAAGCTGAGTACATTGCTGCTGGTTCTTGCTGTGCTCCACTGCTATGGATGAAGCAAACTCTCAAGGACTATGGCGTCAACGTGAAGAATGCGCCTCTATTCTGTGACAATGAGAGTGCCATCAAGATTGCTCACAACCTAGTTCAGCACTTGAAGACAAAGCACATTCAGATTCGTCATCATTTTCTTCGTGATCATGTGTTGAAGGGCGACATTTCTATTGAGCACGTGAAGACTGAAGAACAGCTAGCCGATATCTTCACAAAGCCCTTGGATGAGAAGAGATTTAGCAAGTTGCGGTGTGAGCTAAATATCTTAGAGTCTTCGAATGTTCTTTGAAAAGGACACTCATCCTAACACTTATGCAAAATTGATGACTTAGATGTGCAACACATGAAGAAACGTTTTTCTTCAATCAATGAAGAATAACACTCTAAGTGTGAAGAAATTAATGAAGAATTTGATTCTAAGAACCCTACGACAATTGTACGCGGTGTCTAAAATCATCATTCTTATACGGTGGGTCATGCCACCACAAAAGTTGAAAATCTTCAATTTGAGTTTTTCCTCAGTTTTTGAAATTACTCAGTTGCTCAAAATTCTTCAACTTTGCAAAATCTTCACTTGTTCCGTTGTTTTTTTCATTGGCTATATATATATATATATATATATATATATATATATATATATATATATATATATATATATATATATATATATGAGTTTATGTCCTCTACAAGATTCACTTATGGCTATTTCTTCATGTTGTGTTTTTCGCTAATGAATGTGATCGGACCCTTCCCTCTATGCTATACTCAACCCAATCTATTCACAAATTCTACATGTGCGTTCTATTTGAAACTCGTTCAAACTCTTCACTGTGTCCTTGTCAGCTGAAGAAATTGCGAACGGAACGTTAAAACTAATCTTATCCAAATTTTCGGTTTTGCCGCTCAAACCGTTCCGCATCCCATGATGCATTTTTCTATTCACCCACGAACAGTTTTTCACCATCGCTATAAATACCCCTTCCTCACTTCCTTTACTCTGCTCGAACTCTCTCTCCCGCTCGAGCTTCTCAAACCCTAGCGCCGCCGCTACTCCATCGTCGCCGGTGAGGAAGAGCTTCACTGCCTCGACCTTGTCGCCGTCGTACTCGCGACGGCCACGGAAATCTTCACTCCGCCGCCGTCGTAGCCGTCTTCCTCCGCCGAGTTAGGGCGTGGAAGATCTACACAGACGAACTTCACTTCTCCACCTCACTGTTTGTCGTGTTCTTCGTTGAGGGTAACTAAAAGTTACTTTTACTGCCCTCCTTGATTCGAATTTTCTCTACAAAATCTTCAAAAGGTGTTTTTCTTCATATTCTCACACACTAAAACACCTCACAAGTCATCTGTTCTTGATTCGTTTCTCTAAGCATCATTTTTCTTCAAGATTCCTCAATTGTGTGGATCTTCGATCTATACAACTCTGGAATCTAAGACAAAGAACGCTTAGTGAAATTCTTCAAGACTCATCTGGTCAAATTCCTCAAAATTGTTCTTTTTGAAAAACCTTCTGAGAACGCATATGACCTCTCCAAATTCCTCGCAACTATACTCTGTTCACAGGTACTCATGTCAGCTGCTGAATCTCTAGGTTCTCATCAACTTAACTCATCTGCAGGGTTCCTCGAAGAAAATCTGCATACTTCTTCAGAGAATTCGATTGTTCAAATTCCTCAACTGAAGAATATGGCAGAAGGTAAGAAGCCGCAGAAAGGAGGAAAGAAGCCTGAGGTCATGACTGCTTTTGAAATCCCTGATGACATTTATAAAGAGTACTGCACACCTGATGAGGCCAAGTTTGGCAAAGAAAACAAAAATCAGCGCAAAGTGCGCATACAGAGGATTGAAAGGAGATGGGAAAGAGAATGGAGGGAGTACAGATATGTAACTCCAAAGTATATGAAGAAATTCGCACTCAATCCTCCATGCCCAAGAGCTCCACTGGCACCTGGCCAAGAAGCTAATCCCAACAGCATCAAGCGTGGTGAGGATTTTCCTGAAGAATGGGCCAAGCGCCAAGCCAAGTTGGCGAGACAAGCCAAAGAAGCAGTGAGGCCTCTGTCAAGCCAAAGAGGTCTCTGCTGCTGCTGCTGCCACTGAGGCCTCTGTCAAGCCAAAGAGATCTATGGCAAAGAAGCCTGCGCGCAAGCCAAGTACTTCACCAACAGTGCCCTCACGGCCAAGTTCCTCAGCTATGCCCTCACGGCCAGAGTCGTCAAAGTCCTCAAGACCAATTCCTCATGCTGCTCCTGCTCCTCCCAAATCATCAGCTCCTCCAATGTCCTCGGCTATTCCGACAAAGTCCTCAGCACCTGCGCATCTTGCCACGTTCCAAAGGACTGCAGGCATCTCAATTGCCTCAGGTGTCTCAGCTAGTTCCTCAGCTGCACCAAATTCTTCATCAGGCCCCACTCTGCTGAAGACTAAGGCAACTGCTGGACGTGGTCCTCGCCCATGTCCTAAGAAGAAACAAGTCACCTTCCAGGTACTGACTGAAGAAGATGAAGCTGATGATGATGAACTTGCAGAAATCATCAGAGACAGACAAGAAAGGGCCGCTAGAGCCAAAGGCACACCTGTGCCGCTGCTTTTGGATCCACGGGCGATCCTAGATTACATTGATCTCTGGCACAAGGACCCAAACACACCTATGCCTGATCTCAAGTTGACTCCTGGCCAAAGTCACATGCTGACTCATTTCATCCAAGAGGAGAAATGGAAATATGAGCAGGCCAGGCAGATCAAGAAGGCCCAGTACAAGAAAGAGAAATATCTGAAGACCAACGTTGTCAAAATGACAACTGATGAACTTATCAAAATCCAGTATGAAATCAAAACCCTCAGCGACAACTTCAACGCATACTATGCTGATTGGCAAGGAGCCAAAGTCAGGTTTGTAAAACTGACTGAGAAGTTCACCAATGTTGCAGCCCCATCGCAACAAGAAATTCCTCAAGCTGAAGCTTCTGCTCAGCCCACTGAAGAACATGCCAGCACCGCTGATGACTTTCAGGCTGCTGAAGAAAATGCTAGTTCCAGGGCTGATGACTCCATTCCAGCCGCTGAAGAAATTGCTAGGGCATCCACAAGTGGTGCGCCTAAAGAAACTGAAGAAGTCGAGCAATCTGCATCCATACCGAGGAAAATCAACCAGATTCCTCGGCTCCTCCCGCTTACACCAACTCCTATCCTTCCATCGCATCAGATGTGAAGAAGACCAAGGCTGCAGAGCGTCTTGCAGTGAAGAAAAGGAAAGCATCGGTGCTTGTAATCTTCAGCCCAAAGAAGATGAAGCCTATGACCAACTCGTTTGAAAATCCGATTGATGTTGTTCCGATTTCTACCATGCCATCAAAGGACCTTGTTCCTTTTGGTGAAGAATATGAGATCTCTACCGGATCTGATGAAGAAACTCAATCTGCTGCTTCGTCAGAGCAGATTGATGAAGAAGTTGAAGTGGATGCGATCCCTTCTACACCCGTTGTGTCCTCACCAATGTCTCAGTTCACAGCTGAAGAGGCTGGTGTTGAAGAATTGGAAGATGAAGATGTGGATATTGGAAGTGCAACGCCAGTAATGAATGATGACTTTTGGGAAAGTCAGCACCCCAATTCTCCACTCTTCACCCCGCTACAACAAATTCCTCAGTCCCCTGCACCAATATTTCAAATGGGCTCTGAAGAAACTCACCCTGCCTCGTCTGTGCGTGAAGAAATTCCAGCCACTAGTGTTGAAGAAACTGCTGCTGCTGATCATATGACAACGCAGACTGCAACTGAAGAGGAACCAGGAATTCCTCAGACTGATGAACCTGAGATTCCGATTCCTGAGGTTGTGATGCAACTCACTGATACTCCTCTGCCCAAACCAAAGGATCCCTTCTCACGCAAGCAAAAGTTCAAGGCTGAAGACTTCTTTGGCGAGCATGTGTTCTTCACCGACTACAACCCATATGACTCTGCTCACATAAGGAAGAGGCGTTTCTGGACTGCTAGTCAAGCCAATTTCTATTTCTCAAGCCAATTTCTATTCCTCAGTGTTGTTCAACAAAGACAAAGTCTTCGATCATCCACATACTCCTCACATGGACATGGAGTCTCTGCCGTGCTTCGAGCCAGTCCTCGGTGTTCTTTACGACGCTGGGCTGTTAAACTTCTGCACTGACATATGTGATTGGAACGAAGAACTCATTCTTCAATTCTATGCGACACTGCACATCACAGGAGACTCTGAAGATGTGAAATCATGGGTGCTGGACTGGATGACGGAAAATACTCATTACAAGGCACCAGCTTCCGAATTGCTTCGTGCCCTACCACTCAGTCCTCCCCTTGAAGGTGCTCATTGCGTCTACAGCGAATCTGAGCTTACAAATCATTACATGCAAGTGCTGATGAAGCCTTTGAAGCCAGGGTAGGCCCCTCGAACCAAATTCCTCGTCACGGAATTATTGTATGTGCCTCGGACTAACTATCGCATTCTGTCGAAGACAATGAGTCCTATCAAAGGCCATGACTCAAATAATGAAGAAGTCATTGGCTTCATGAAGAATCTGCTTTTCAACATCATTCATGGCGTTCCTGTCAACTTCCATGATTTCTTCATGAGGACTCTGGCCAATGTCGCCATGTCACCATTTGAGCTGAAGCCTTATGCACCATGGATTATGAGATTCATCAGAACAAGGTCTTCACTCAATTACAAAGCTGACACTCTGAACCACTGCAGCTACTTGCCTCCAATTGAAGTCCTCAAACGAACATATTCCTCAGCTGATGACAAAGGCAAGGCCGCTGCTGTGATAGATGAAGGCATTCGTCCATTGGATGGTCAATTTCGCAAGGCTGCATCCTACTCCACCAATGATGACTCTGCCACTCATGATTCTGCCGCCAACACTACCAAGCAAAATCCTCAAGCCACAGCACCCAGGGTGATGACTAATCGTGAGTTACTCATCAGTCTTCATCAGAAGGTTGATCGCAATCATAAATGGGCCAAGCGTCAGTTTGGTTCCATTCTTCACAACATGACCTCAACCCACAATGCAGTGAAGAAAAACCAATACTACCTCCATGAAACCTTCAACCGTACCTGGGTTGTTCTGTCTCATGTCTACAGCGAAGAAGATCTGGAGGAAATGGGTCTCAAAGAAGAGTTTGACTGGTATGCACCTCCTCCGAAGAAATATAAGAAGGCCAAGGTTCCTTCTTTGGTGGCCAGCTCCTATTCTTCATTGCGGGACACTGATGAAAATGAAGACTTGGACGACACTGCGGCAGGCCCTACTACAACAACCGAACCCGACAACGCTGGCGCTCCTTCATCAACTTGATTATCTTTAGGGGCGTTAGTCCTCAGTTTCGATCCTTTTGGTCATTCGATGACAAAGGGGGAGAAATTTGAGTTAGTCTTCAAGCGGGTCTATTATATGGGCGTTTTTTGCTAAGTTACAACTCTCGTTCTTCTGAAACTTTATTGGATCGAGTTGTAAATTAAACCCGATGGTGGTCTGATACTTCTACTACGATATTCTGCATGCTTATTCCTCGTTAATATTATTGCACGCATGCTGAATTACATCGGTCACCATATTTCATCATGCATTTCAAATTCTTCATATTATATGTCAAATGCGTGTATGAATTACAAGATATAGCGGGATATCTCCATGATCCAACTCTTCATGTGTGCATTGCTTCAAAAGCAAATTCCTCACTATGCACATCTTCAGGGGGAGTTCTTCTATATCTTGCAATCAAATTCCTCAATATCAGTATTTACACTTCATATGTTTATCCCCGTTGAAAACTTAACCTATATTGTCATCAATCACCAAAAAAGGGGGAGATTGTAAGTGCATCTAGTGCCCCTTAGTGATTTTGGTGTATTGAAGACTTATAGGTTAAGGGACTAATGTGTTTGTGAGTGTAGACAGGTCTATAAGTCTATGAGGAGTTTGATATTTACAGAGAAAGTCGACCCCTAAAAATTAAGTTCTTCGACTGAAGACTTTGGTATTCTGAAGACTTTCTGAAGACTTTGAAAGTGAAGAAATTGGTGTAACCTTGAAGACTTGGTATTCATTCGAGGAACATGAAGCGTGAAGACTTTTGTTTTCATAGTTTCATTTTCTCTT
Source organism: Aegilops longissima (assembly GCA_021605205.1). Classification (NCBI taxonomy): domain Eukaryota; kingdom Viridiplantae; phylum Streptophyta; class Magnoliopsida; order Poales; family Poaceae; genus Aegilops; species Aegilops longissima. The sequence continues at coordinate 305,966,195 of CM038682.1, forward strand.
TCTTGAGTCATAGGAAACACCGTACTGTTAAAGGGGGTCGAGGAAATACTAAGGAAAAATTTCCATGTGATGCTTAACTCAAAATCCTACACCTACCAATCCCTTCGAGTGAAGCCATTGGAAATCTCATACAGTTCAGTAAAATTTCTTCAGTGACAGAGATGAAGTTCTTCTGGTCTCTGAGGAATTTGTTATGACTGAGGAGTTGGGAATTCGCCAGTGCGGATTGCCTACACAGTGAGGAAGACGATAGCCTTGAGGAATTTGTACCTCAAATTTCTGACCGTTGCTGAGCTATGCGCCAGCTGTCCCAAAATATCTATCCACCTAACGATCATATCATTGAAGGGCATTTATGTCTTATCATGTCGGGCTGCTCCCTAGGCTATAATAGCCGCCCCCTTCAACCACTAGATGGTTGGCTGCTCTGAGAGAAACTAACACTTGTCATTTGAGAGCATCCAATCCTCCGAGGACTTTGACCGAAAATCATCGAGTGAGGAAAACCCAAACCCAAACACCTACAAACCCAAAGTGATTGAGCATCACTGAAGAGATTGATCCTGCGTGAATTCGATGATTGTTACCTTTGAAGGCTGTGCTTATTCCAGACGGTTAGGCGTCATGGTCTAGAGCATCCAAGAGGAATTGTGGATCGCCGAGTGACCGAGTTTGTGAAGGTTCGGAAGTCACCTGAAGACTTACCACGAGTGATTGGACGAGGTCCGTGTGACCTTAGTTCAAGGAGAATATGGTGAGGACTGTGTGTCCGGGACTGTGTGTCCTCAGGTTTAAATACCTAGCCGCTCCAACCAGATGTACAACTGAGACAACAGTTGGAACTGGTCTACCAAATCATTGTCTTCACCAAGCCAACTGGTTCTATTTCCTCAACTCTTTCATTTCCTCAGTATTGTGTTGTGTGCTTGTCATATCTGTGTTTGAAGACTTTGACTGAAGACTTTCCAAATTTCCTCAATTCAATTTCTTCAGTTTGGTTGTCTTCATCCTGTGTTATCTTGTGATTACGCTTTCTGTACTCTGTGCTTGTCTTCATTTCATCATGATGACTATGCTTGTCTTCTGTTATGTTTACTTCTGAGTACTTATTCCGCTGCAAGTAGTTCTTCGCTAAGGAATTTCCTCACTAGCAAATTCCTCAGTGAAGAATTCAATAAAAATCGCCTATTCACCCCCCCCCCCCTCTAGTCGATATAACGCACTTTCAAGTATCCAGAGAAGACTATCATGACCACTAATCGTCCATTTGAATTGCTTCACATGGATCTCTTCAGCCCTAACCATTCTGCCGTTCCAAATGAAGCATCTCAATATGGCTTTGTTATTGTTGATGATTATTCTCGTTACACATGGGTACACCTTGTTAATTACAAACGTGAAGTGCAGGCAGTCTTCAAACGATTTTCCTCGAGGGCTTCAACCAACTTTGGTGTGAAGATCAAGCACATCAGAAGTGACAATGGCACTGAGTTCAAGAATTCTGGTCTCGATGAATATCTTGACGAACTTGGTATTACTCATGAGTTATCTGGACCTTATACTCCTCAACAGAATGGCGTCGTGGAACGCAAGAACAGGACTCTTGCTGAGATGGCTCGCACTATGCTCGATGAGTACAAAACGCCTCGTCGTTTCTGGATTGATGCAATTGATACTGCGTGCCATATCATCAACAAAGTATATCTTCACAAATTCTTCAAGAAGACTGCCTATGAACTCCTCACTGACAAAAAACCCAATGTGAGTTATTACAAAGTCTTCGGTGCTAAATGCTGGATTAGAGATCCTCATCACAACTCTAAATTTGCACTGAAAGCACATGAAGGTTTTATGCTTGGTTACGGAAAGGACTCGCATACCTACAGAGTCTTGAACAACGTTCTTCACAAGGTTGTTGAAACTGTAGATGTGCGGTTTGATGAAACTAATGGCTCGCAAAGAGAGCACCTACCTTATGTGATAGATGAACCAGCTCCTAAGGATTCTATCAAGTTCAAGGCTACTGAAGATGTCATTCCTACTGAAGAATCTGCTGAAGAATTCATTCCAGAACGTGAAGAACGTCGAGCTGATGCACCTGAGGAAAATGCTGAGGAAATTGATGATGAAGAAAATGCAGATCAAATTCCTCAACGACAACCAACGCATCCTCGCGTTGCAAAAGAAGTGCAAGTGGAGAAGATCATCGATGACATTAGAGCACCAGGTCCTCTCACATGCTCAAAAGCTTCACATCTATCTAACTTTTGTGGGCACTATGCTTTTATCTCTATCACAGATCCCGCTAAGGTAGACGAAGCATTTCTGGAGCCTGAGTGGATTCAGGCCATGCATGAAGAATTACATCAATTCGAGCTCAACAACGTCTGGGAACTGGGCAAACGTCCAGATCCTCGCAAACACAATATCATTGGCACAAAGTGGATCTACCGCAACAAGCAAGATGAAAATGGCCTTGTGGTGAGGAATAAGGCACGGCTTGTAGCTCAAGGCTACACACAGGTTGAAGGAATTGATTTCGATGAAACTTTTGCACCTGTTGCTAGACTTGAGGCTATTCGCATATTACTTGCTTATGCTAACCATCATGATATCATCTTATATCAAATGGACGTGAAAAGTGAATTCCTCAATAGTAAGCTTGAGGAAGAAGTATATGTTGCTCAACCCCCAGGTTTTGAAGATCCAAAGAATCCTGACAAAGTCTTCAGACTCAACAAGGCCCTCTATGGCCTCAAGCAGGCCCCTCGGCCGTGGTATGATACTTTGAAGGAATTCCTCATGAAGAATGGCTTCACACCCGGTTCACTCGACCCAACTCTCTTTACTAAATCTTATGATGGTGAACTGTTTGTGTGCCAAATATATGTTGATGATATTATCTTTGGTTGTACTGACCAACGTTATAGTGATGAATTTGCCTATATGATGAGTGAAGAATATCAAATGTCTATGATGGGAGAGTTGAAATTCTTCTTAGGTCTTCAAATTCATCAACAGCGCAATGGCATATTCATATCTCAGGAGAAATACCTCAAGGATGTACTGAGGAAATTCAGCATGCAAGATTGCAAAGGAGTCAAAATTCATATGCCCACAAATGGCCATCTGTGCACTGATGAAAATGGTATTGACTTCGATCACAAGGTATACCGCTCCATGATTGGTTCTCTATTGTACTTATGTGCATCTAGGACAGATATAATGCTTAGTGTTTGCATGTGTGCCCGATTTCAAGCTACACCGAAGGAATCACACCATAAAGCTGTGAAGCATATTCTTCGATATCTAGCTCACACACCAACACTAGGATTATGGTACCCCAAGGGCTCGGCTTTTGATCTCATTGATATTTCGACTCGACTATGCTGGTGATCGTGTGGACCGCAAGTCAACATCTAGTACATGTCATTTCCTGACGATCTTTGGTCCGTTGGTCCTCGAAGAAATAGAACTGCGATCATCGCTTCTCTCGCTGAAGCTGAGTACATTGCTGCTGGTTCTTGCTGTGCTCAACTGCTATGGATGAAGCAAACTCTCAAGGACTATGGCGTCAATGTGAAGAATGTGCCTCTCTTCTGTGACAATGAGAGCGCCATCAAGATTGCTCACAACCCATTTTAGCACTTGAAGACAAAGCACATTCAGATTCGTCATCATTTTCTTCGTGATCATGTATTGAAGGGCGACATTTCTATTGAGCATGTGAAGAATGAAGAACAGCTAGTCGATATCTTCACAAAGCCCTTGGATGAGAAGATATTTAGCAAGTTGCAGTGTGAGCTAAATATCTTAGAGTCTTCGAATGTTCTTTGAAAAGGACACTCATCCTAACACTTAAGCAAAATTGATGACTTAGATGTGCAACACATGAAGAAACGTTTTTCTTCAACAATAAGAATAACACTCTAAGTGTGAAGAAATTAATGAAGAATTTGATTCTCAGAACCCTACGACAATTGTACGCGGTGTCTGAAATCATCATTCTTATACGGTGGGTCACGCCACCACAAAAAGTTGAAAATCTTCAATTTGAGTTTTTTCTCAGTTTTTGAAATTCCTCAGTTGTTCAAATTCTTCAACTTTTCAAAATCTTCACTGGATTCGCTGTTTTCTTCATTGATATATATATATATATATATATATATATATATATATATATATATATATATATATATATATATATATATATATATATATATATATATATGACGGTCTATTCTGCTAATATTAGCAGAATAACTATTCTGCACACCACTTGCACTGCACGCCAACAGAAACGCACTGCATCATTTTGACGACGAAACTGCAATAGAGAGTAGTGAACTTCGTGTCGAAAAAAATTGCACGCGGTGTTTTTTCGGTACTGTTTTCGCTCTAATTTTTTAACCGTTTATCAGAATGAGGCGTGTAATATACCATTGAAAAGCTATGGATTAGGCGCAACTTCGACATGTTGAACACTTTTCGAGATTCCACACGGTTTAAGAGCAGTTTTGAAAATAGTGCGGCGGATGACGAGTGGCAGCGAGCGTTTTTTCGCGTTTTTTCTAAACCGCTTGTCGGAATGAAGCAAATGATACGCCGTTGGATAGATATCGTCGAGGCGCATCTTTTTCATATATAAATCTTTCTCTAATTCATTATGGTTTAAGAGCAGTTTCAAATTTACTAAATCGCGGAATTCTGTTTTTTCAAATTTTTTCAAATTTTCGGTACTGTTTTCGCTCTAGTTTTTGAACCGTTTGTCGAAACGAGGCGTGTAATACGTCGTTGGAAAGCTATGGACAAGGCGCAACTATCATACGTAGGAATGGTTTTGAGATTGCTTACGGTTTTAAGTTAATTTTGAAAATCGTGCGGCGGAGGACGAGTGGCAGCGGCCTTTTTTTGAAATTTTTACAAACCGGTTGTCGAAATGATTCAAATGATATGCCGTTGGAAAGATATCGACGAGACGCAACTTTTTCATGTAGAACACACTCTCTAATTTCTTACGGTTTAAGAGCAGTTTTAAAATTAGCAAATGGCGGACATGTTTTTTCGTGACACCAAAATCGCTGTCAGATGAAAAACGCATCGCTTCAAACTGAAAACCGCACTCGCAATGCACAGTCAAGTGAACTTCATGATTTCTTTTGTCAAACATAAATTTTCTCGCACAAGTTTTTGTTGTCTTTTTTCAACTTTTTCCGAGCGAGTGGACCACAACACTTCCGAAAGTGAACCGTAACACTACCAAAAGTGAACCTCATGAGTACTTGTTGTCTTTTTTATACTTATTAAATTTTTACGTGCGTTGACCAAGCGAGTGGATCTTTTCATCGGGCAGAAGAACGCACTGCTTCAGACAAAATACCGCACTGCATCAGACGGGCTACCGAACTTCATTGTGTTTTTTAGACGTAAATTTTGTCAGGCGAGGAAGTGGAGTGTGCTTCACATCGGGCATAAGTGAACCGCAACACTATCGAGAGCTGAGCCGCATGAGATTACAGAGTGAGCTTCACATCTGATCGGGCGTAAGTGGACCGCAAAACTATCGAGAGGTGAGCCACTTGAGATTACAAAGTGAGCTTCACTTCGGGCGTAAGTGGACCGCAAAACTTGGCCTTGCAATTCCGTTACACAGGCTGTACACACAATTCACATAAAAATTATGGGGGAGGATAGCACCACGAGGCTTTCAACAGGACTCTGAAACCGAAACTACACTGCATTGCACTGCGGTACTGCACTGAACACACAAACTCTATACTTGTTGGGTTGGATGGATGTGCTGCTGCAAAAATAATCAAAAACTGCACTCAAACCGCACGATGTGGTGCGGACGCGATGTGGACTCGCCAGAGAGAGTTTGCTCAGCGGAGGTGAGCTGCACGGGGGCGGCAAGCGAGCTGCAGGGTGAGAGGCAACCGAGCTGCACAGAGGCTGGCGATGCGGTGGGTCACCGGGGAACTGCACGGCTACAACGCAAGTACTGCACAGCCGCGATGCGTGGACTTCCCGGGATCTAGCAACTGCATAGACTCCGCCGACGAGGATCCCGCAGGGACGGTAGGACGCCCGTGGGAGCACACTCCCTCGTCCCTCTGCCCACCCCGCGCCGTGACATGCATCCACAGGAACGGATCAGGCGACATCCGACTCTCCTCCTACGGCCTCCTATCCGTCGCCGGTGTGCTGGGAGGAGCGGGCGACTCGCTACCGAGGTGGGGAGGCGGGCCACGACCTCTGCTATTGACCTCGCCGCCGATGGAGCACCTCCTCCCCATCCTCCCATCGGAAGGGCGCAGGACAGGGGCGGTCGCGGCGGCGCGGGACAGGGGCACCCACGCGGATCTCGCCGGATTCGGCGACGAGCTGCGCAAGCAGGGTGGCATCCGCGCTGAGGGGCCGGCGGTGGCCGGATCGGTGGCTGAGGCCGTGCCGGGGGCCGAGGGCGGCCGGATCCTGCCATGTCCGCTGGATGGTGTGGGAGAAAGAGGAGCGTGGCGGCCGGTGTAGATGGTGGTGCCCGTGGGACGCAGCCGGAGGTGGTGGTGGGCGGCGCCGCCGGAGTAGAAGGGTTGGGTAGGGGTGCTCCGCTCCGGAGGTGGGGAGGGAAGTGGGGCGGCGCAGGGGGAGAAGTGGGGCGCGGCGTGGGGAGGGAGGTGGGCGCTGCGTGGGGAGGTGGCTGGCTGGGAGGGGAGCAGGGAGATGAAGGTCGTGGGGACACGGAGCAGGGAGTTTCTTTTTTTACCTCGTGCAGCTTGTCTCTTGCTTTTGCGGGGTTAGATTGTAGCTACGGGTCAGCTCGGTACTGTTAGCAGAATAAGGTGTTTTGGTGTGCAGAATAAGGTCTTAAGGGGTGTTATCATAATAGACCCACCCTATATATATATAGGGAAAATCCATCCTACCACCCGGTGGTAGTTACCCCACATATCTCATGTACTACAATGTGGTATTATATATACTATTTATTATTTTAAATATGTTCATATACTATATCTAAGATATTTCAAAGCAAGTTACATGGAAAAATTGCATATGAGCCCATAGTTTTTATTATATTTGTGAAATACGTACATATTTGTACATAAAAAAAAGCATACTCAAAACATGGTACATACTACCTAAAAATTGGTATATATACTACCTAATCATTGTTATATACTATATACTACACGCACATACTCTCGGTTTTGATATATACTACATACAACATACAAAACGCAAGTGGTGGTAACTACCACTGCTTGTAGGAAACATTTGTCCTATATATATGCTATACTCAACCCAATCTATTCACAAATTCTTCATGTGTGTTCTATTTGAAACTCGTTCAAAATCTTCACTGTGTCCTTGTCAGCTGAAGAAATTGCGAACGGAACTTTAAAACTAGTCTTATCCAAATTTTCGGTTTTGCCGCTCAAACCGTTCCGCATCCCACGATATACTTTTCTATTCACCCACGATCTAACACGATCTCCACTTCTCAGTACGTGGGTGACACATGTCATGCGAAAGAGAAGGGTCAGGGGCACGTTCGTCCTAAATCTTCGGGCGAACAGTTTTTCACCACAGCTATAAATACCCCCTCTCCCCTTCCTCACTTCCTTTACTCCGCTCGACCTATCTCTCCCGCCGAGCTTTCATACCCTAGCGCCGCGCTTACTCCATCGTCAGCCGTAAGGAAGAGCTTCACCGCCTTGACCTCGTCATTGTCAGACTTTCGCTACCGCCGCGGAAATCTTCACTCCACCGCTGCCGTAGCCGTCTTCCTCCGCCGAGTTAGGGCATGGAAGATCTACACAGACGAACTTCACTTCTCCACCTCACTGTTCGTCGTGTTCTTCATCCAGGGTAACTAAAAGTTACTTTTACTGCCCTCTTTGATTCGAATACTTTCTACAAAATCTTCAAAGGTGTTTTTTCCTTCAAATCCTCACGCACTAAAAACACCTCACAAGTCATCTGTTCTTGATTCGTTTCTCTAAGCATCATTTTTCTTCAAGATTCCTCAATTGTGCGGATCTTCGATCTATACAACTCTGGAATCTAAGACAAAGAACGCTTAGTAAAATTCTTCAAGACTAATCTGGTCAAATTCCTCAAACTTGATCCTTTTGAAAAACCTTCGAGAACGATATGACCTCTCCAAATTCCTCGCAACTATACTGCTCACAGTACTCATGTCCCGCTGAATCACTAGGTTCTCATCAACTTAACTCATTTGCAGCGTGCCTCGAAGAAAAGTTGCATACTTCTTCAGAGAATTCAATTGTTCAAATTCCTCAATCAAGAATATGGCAGACGGTAAGAAGCCTCAGAGAGGAGGAAAGAAGCCTGAGGTCATGACTGCCTTTGAAATCCCTGATGGCATTTACAAAGACTATTGCACACCTGATGAGGCCAAGTTTGGTAAAGAAATCAAAAATCAGCGCAAAGTTCGCATACAGAGGATTGAACGGAGATGGTCAAGAGAATGGAGGGAGTACAGGTATGTAACTCCAAAGTACATGAGGAAATTCGCACTTAACCCTTCATGCCCAAGAGCTCCACTGGCACCTGGCCAAGTAGCAGATCCCACCAGCATCAAACGCGGTGAGGACTTTCCTGATGAATGGGCCAAGCGCCAAGCCAAGTTGGCTAGACAAGCCAAAGAAGCAGTAAGGAAATTCAATGAAGACTCTGCTGCTGCTGCTGCTGCCACTGAGCTCTGTCAAGCCTAAGAAATCAATGGCAAAGAAGCATGCGCAAGCCAAGTGCTTCACCAACAGTGCCCTCACGGCCAAGTTCCTCAGCTATGCCCTCACGGCCAGAATCTTCAAAGTCCTCAAGGCCAATTCCTCATGCTGCTCCTGCTCCACCAAAATCCTCAGCTCCTCCAAAAGCCTCAGCTGTTCCAACAAAGTCCTCAACACCTGTGCATCTGGCCACGTGCCAAATGATGGCAGGCATCTCCATTGCCTCAGGTGTCTCAGCTAGTTCCTCAGCTGCACCAAATTCTTCAACGGGTCCCTCTCTATTGAAGACAAAGGCAACTGCTGGACGAGGTCCTCGCCCTAGTCCTCAGAAGAAACAAGTCGCCTTCCAAGTGCCGTCTGAAGAAGACGAAGCTGATGATGATGAGCTTGCAGAAATCATCAGAGACAGGCAAGTCAGGGCCGCTAGAGCCAAAGGCACAAATGTGCCACTGCTATTGGATCCGAGGTTGATCCTCGATTACATTGATCTCTGGCACAAGGACCCAAACACTCCCATGCCTGATTTCAAATTGACTCCTGGTCAAAATCACATGCTGACTCATTTCATCCAAGAAGAGAAATGGAAATATGAGAGGGCCAGGCAGATCAAGAAGGCACAGTACAAGAAGGAGAAGTTTCTGAAGACCAACGTTGTCTCAATGACAACTGATGAACTTATCAAAATCCAGTCTGAAATCAAAACCCTCGGCGATGATTTAATGCCTCCTATGTTGATTCGCAAGGAGCCAAAGTCAGGTTTGTTAAACTGACTGAGAAGTTCACCAATGTTGCAGCTCCATCGCAACAGGAAATTCCTCAGGCTGAAGCTTCTGCTCAGCCTACTGAAGAACATGCCAGCACTGCTGATGACTTTTAGACTGCTGAAGAAAATGTTAGTTCTAGGGCTGATGACTCGATTCCAGCCGCTGAAGAAATTGCCAGGGCATCCACTAGTGGTGCGCCTGAAGAAACTGAAGAAGTCAGGGCAACTGCATCAGTTGCTCCTGAAGAACATCAACCAGATTCCTCTGCTCCTCCTGTGCCTACACCAACTCCAATCCTTCCATCTGCATCGGATGTGAAGAAGACCAAGGCTGCAGAGCGAGCAGCTATGAAGAAAAGGAAAGCATCAGCTGCTTCAGATTCTTCAGCTTCGAAGAAAATGAAGCCTATGACAAGTTCTTTTGCTAATCCCATTGATGCTGTTGCGATCTCAACCATGCCATCAAAGGACCTTGTTCCTTTTGGTGAAGAATATGTGATTCCCAGCGGATTTGATGAGGAAAATCATTCTGCTGCTTCGTCAGAGCAGATTGATGAAGAAATTGAAGTGGATGGGATCCCTTCAACACCAGTTGTTTCCTCGCCAATGCCTCAATTCACAGCTGAAGAGGCTGGCATTGAAGAAATGGAAGATGAAGACATGGATATTGGGAGTACTACGCCAGTGATGAATGATGACTTTTGGGAAAGTCAGCACCCCAATTCTCCACTCTTCACACCGCTACAACAAATACCTCAGTCCCCAGCACCAACCATTATAATGGCCTCTGAAGAAACTCACCCCACCTCGTCTGTGCGTGAAGAAATTCCAGCCACTAGTGTTGAAGAAACTGCTGCTGCTGATCATATGACAATGCAGACTGCCACTGAAGAAGAACCAGAAATTCCTCAGCATGAAGAACCTGAGATTGCGATTCCCGAGGTTGTGATGCAACTCACTGATACTCCTCCGCCCAAACCAAAGGATCCATTCTCACACAAGCAAAAGTTCAAGGCTGAAGATTTCTTTGGCGAGCATGTATTCTTCACGGACTACAACCCATATGACTCTGCTCGCGTAAGGAAGAGGCGTTTCTGGACGGCCAGCCAGGCCAATTTCTATTCCTCAGTGATGTTCAACAAAGACAAAGTCTTCGATCATGCACACATTCCTCACGTGGACATGGAATCTCTGCCATGCTTCGAGTCAGTCCTCAGTGTTCTTCACGACACTGGACTGTTAAATTTCTGCACTGACATATGTGATTGGAATGAAGAACTCATTCTTCAAATTTATGCGACTCTGCACATCATAGGAAATTCTGAAGATGTGAACTCATGGGTGCTGGACTGGATGTCAGAAAATACTCACTACAAGGCACCAGCTACTGAATTGCTTCGTGCCCTATCCCTCAGTCCTCCCCTTGAAGGTGCTCGTTGCGTCTACAGTGAACCTGAGCTTACAAATCACTACATGCAAGTGCTGATGAAGCCTTTGAAGACAGGGCAGGCCCCTCGAACCAAATTCCTTATCAAGGAACTACTGTACGTGCCTCGGACTGTCTATCGCATTTTGACGAAGACATTGAGTCCAATCAAGGGCCACGACTCAAATGAACAAGAGGTCGTTGGTATCATGAAGAATCTGCTTTTCAATATCATTCATGGCGTTCCTGTCAACTTCCATGGTTTCTTCATGAGGACTCTGGCTAATGTCGCCATGTCACCTTTTGAGCTAAAGCCTTATGCACCTTGGATTATGAGATTCATCAGAACACGGTCTTCACTCAACTACAAAGCTGACACTCTGAACCACTGCAGCTACTTACCTCCAATTGAAGTCCTCAAACGGACATTTTCCTCAGCTGATGACAAAGGCAAGGCCGCTGCTGTTATAGATGAAGGCATTCGTCCATTGGATGGTCAATTTCGCAAGGCTTCATCCTACTCAACCAATGACGACTCTGCCACACATGACTCTGCCGCCAACACTACCAAGCAAAATCCTCAAGCCACAGCATCCAGGGTGATGACTGAGTGTGAGCTTCTCCTCAGTCTTCATCAGAAGGTTGATCGCAATCATAAATGGGTCAAGCGTCAGTTTGGTTCAATTCTTCACAACTTGACCTCAACCCACAATGCAGTGAAGAAAAACCAATACTACCTCCATGAAACCTTCAACCGCACTGGGCTGTTACATCTCATGTCTACAGTTGAAGAAGATCTGAAGAAAATGGGTCTCAAGGAAGTATTTGACTGGTCTGCACCTCCACCAAAGAAATACAAGAAGGTCAAGGTTCCTTCCTTGGTGGCCAGCTCCTATTCTTCATCGCGTGACACTGATGAAAATGAAGACTTGGACGACACTGCAGCAGGCCCTACTACGACAAACGACCCCGACAACGCTGGCGCTCCTTCATCAACTTGATTATCTTCAGGGGCGTTAGTCCTCAGTTTCGATCCTTTTGGTCATTCGATGACAAAGGGGGAGAAATTTGAGTTATTCTTCAAGCGGGTCTATTATATGGGCCTTTTTTGCTAAGTTACAACTCTCGTTCTTCTGAAACTTTATTAGATCGAGTTGTAAACTTAAACCCGATGGTGCTATGATATTTTTGATGCGTTATTCTGCATGCTTATTCCTCTTTAATATTATTGCACGCATGCTGAAATTCATCAGTCACCATATTTCATCATGCATTTCAAATTCTTCATATTATATGTCAAATGCGTGTATGAAGATATAGGGGGAGATCTCCATGATTCGACTCTTCAAGTGTGCATTGCTTCAAAAGCAAATTCCTCACTATGCACATCTTCAGGGGGAGTTCTTCTATATCTTGCAATCAAATTCCTCAATATCAGTTTTTGCACTTCATATGTTTAGCCCCGTTGAAAACTTAACCTATATTGTCATCAATCACCAAAAAGGGGGAGATTGTATGTGCATCTAGTGCCCCTTAGTGATTTTGGTGTATTGAAGACTTATAGGTTAAGGGTCTAATGCGTTTATGAGTGTACACAGGTCTATAAGTCTATGAGGAGTTTGATATTTACAGAGAAAGTCGACCCCTAAAAATGAAGTTCTTCGACTGAAGACTTTGTTATTCTGAAGACTTTCTGAAGACTTTAAAAGTGAAGAAATTGGTGTGACCTTGAAGACTTGGTATTCATTCGAGGAACATGAAGCGTGAAGACTTTTGTTTTCGTAGTTTCATTTTCTTTCTTGAGTCAAAGGAAACACCGCATCGTTAAAGGGGTCGAGGAAATACTAAGGAAAAATTTCCATGTGATGCTTAACTCAAAATCCTACACCTACCAATCCTTCGAGTGAAGCCATTGAAATCTCATACTGCTTCAATCAATTTCTTGATGTGAGACGAAGTTCTTCCGTCCTTGAGGAATTTGTTCGACCGAGAGTTAGGAATTCACTAGTGCGGATTGCCTACACAATGAGGAACATGATAGCCCTGAGGAATTTGAACCTCAAATTTCCGACCGTTGCTGTGCTATGCGCCAGCTGTACCAAAATATCTTATCCACCTAACGGTCATATCATTGAAGGGCATTTATGTCTTATCATGTCGGTCTGCTCCCTAGGCTATAAATAGCCGCCCCCTACAACCACTAGCTGGTTGGCTGCTCTGAGAGAAACTGACACTTGTCATTTGAGAGCATCCCATCCTCCGAGGACTTTGAGCGAAAATCATCGAGTGAGGAAAACCCAAACCCAAACACCTAAAAACCCAAAGTGATTGAGCATCACTGAAGAGATTGATCCTGCGTGGATCCAACGCTTGTTACCTTTGAGTTGTGGATCGCCGAGTGACCGAGTTTGTGAAGGTTCGGAAGTCACCTGAAGACTTACCACGAGTGATTGGGCGAGGACTGTGTGACCTTAGCTCAAGGAGAATACGGTGAGGATCTGTGTCCGGATCTGTGTGTCCTCGTGTTTAAATACCTAGCCGCTCCAACCAGATGTACAACTGAGACAGCTGTTGGAACTGGTCTACCAAATCATTGTCTTCACCAAGCCAACTGGTTCTATTTCCTCAACCCTTCCATTTCCTCAGTATTGTGTTGTGTGCTTGTCATATCTGTGTTTGAAGAATTTGTCTGAAGACTTTCTCAATTTCCTCAATTCAATTTCTTCAGTCTGTTTGTCTTCATCATGTGTTATCCTGTGATTACGCTTTTTGTACTCTGTGCTTGTCTTCATTTCATCATGATGACTATGCTTGTCTTCTGTTATGTTTACTTCTGAGTACTTATTCCGCTGCTAGTAGTTCTTCGCTAAGGAATTTCCTCACTAGCAAATTCCTCAGTGAAGAATTCATAAAAGTCGCCTATTCACTCCCCCCCCCCTCTAGTCGATATAACGCACTTTCACCAGGCCTGGTGAGTTTGATTGCAAAATTGAGCTTGGAATGTTGTGGCATGCGGCATCACGAGATGTTCACCGTGCCTCTTGAGAATAATGCTTCATATTGTTTTGCTTGTTGATCTAATGCTTGTGATTTGCATGTTAAGAAGATCATCCTCTTCTGTTGTTTCTGTGCTTAAGAAGTTCATTGTCTTATGTGTCATTCATAGCCTATATGACAACTCGGGTAGGTTAGAGGTAAAACCATATGATCTTCCGACCAACTCATCATCTTAGGCCATGATTGGATCGTCGTTTTACAACCAACATGAGGAATCAGGAGATGACTTTATTTGGAAAGGATGACAGTAGGGACCCACTAGGGCTATAGCCCTACATATGCAAGTTCCTCCTTATTATATACAACTATATTTTTTTTGCTTCCTCTTGGTTTCCTGACATCACGTTCCCACACCATCGTCAACTTATGTAGTCAATAAACGAGAGTATTCTACAAGGAGCGGCCGACAGTTGGGACCCAGCAGCTCGAGCAGTATTTGTTTTTTTAGGTGTAAGCGGAGTTTTTCTTGAGCGATGTTTTTGTTGTTGTTTAGAGGAGCAGGGTATCAACCGGGCGGGCTGTGGCCCGTCTAGCCCAGGCTATTATTTTATGTCGACCAAATATCCAGCCCAGATATTATTTTTTCAAGGTGAAAATGGCTAACCCAGCTATACTTTTTTTGCGAAATACCCAACCCAGGTCAACTTGTTATTCTCCGCCCCGCTGGGCTGTAAATCTTTCCTATGAGGAATGCATTAGGCCTAACATGAAAATGGGCTTTAAGAAATAATAAATGGGATGTAATTATAAAAACTGGGTTGTAAATATACAAAAATGCACCAAACAAGTAATTGTTTCAAAAATATTATTGTTTGAATTTGGAAATTTTAATTTCATTATTTATTGCGCGCGCAATATTTCTTTAGATTTTTACCTAATACAAATTCGGGATAAAAATATTTTGGATCCCATCAAAATGTGGGATTTTTGGTTGAATTCTGTTTTGAGAGGTTGGTTGAAATTATTAATCATTGTCCTGGCTAGAAAATTGGTTGTAATTTTAACATACTGTAAATGGGTTGTAGTAAATTCCATTAGAATTCAAAAATGGGTTTGTACATTATTACAAATCGCAAATGGGCTATATGTCTCTGCCACAGATGTGATGCTCACTTGTGGGCCTACTATTTTTTTATAGAATTGTAGTCAGTGACGCGTACGGAAGGCTTGTGGGCCTACTAAGCCGTACGGAAGGCTTAGTAAACTTATAGTCAAGACACGATTCTAGCAGTAGTAGCCGTTGGATGTCCATCCAACGGCTGTAGGGCTTCTTCAATCTCGAATATTCTTGCTTCAGCCGCCCAAACCACCACTCGTGGTACCGCCTGCTACCGCCTCCTGTGGCCGGCTGTGCTACCACGCAGGCTTCACCGACCCACTCTACTCCCAAATGCCGTCCAGGCCATTCCTCTACTCACCAACACCTCTTGTTCTTCTCCGGCTACGGCAGCCTCACACCACAGCCGAAACAGTGAACCCTCATACTCCCCTCCACGTGGGCATCCACTACTGTCTTCGCCGGCTCTGGGTCGTTCCCTTCGTAATACTCGCCATTGTTCACTTTGTTGGTTCTATCGGCGCGGCATGGTCAACTTTGCCAACAAATGACAGCCATCGGATGAGGCATGTACGTGGGTTGGCTGATAGTAGGGACCCACATGGCCCATGGCCGCACGCAGCAAGTGACGCCGTATTATGCGAAAACAAATAATTTCTCCCCCTGACAGGTTTGACCCACCAACTACATCT
Organism: Aegilops longissima; assembly: GCA_021605205.1. NCBI lineage: Eukaryota > Viridiplantae > Streptophyta > Magnoliopsida > Poales > Poaceae > Aegilops > Aegilops longissima. The sequence goes on from CM038682.1 coordinate 305,981,943, forward strand.
TCGCACGCAAGGAAGTGCTTCCTTTATTACGCGGAAATAAAAAGTTTCCTCTCCCTGACAGTTGGGACCGACCAGCTTTATTATGATCCTTTTCGTGAAAATATAGATTGTACCAAAGATGTTAAATTGTTTTCTTTTTATTCTAACTCGAAAAAGAAGAAAAAACAGAAAACATCTTCGCACGCAAGGAAGTGCCACCTTATTACGCGAAAAAAATAATTTGATTCCCCCTGCTAGCTGGGACCCACCAGATTTGGAGGCTGACTTGTGGGCCTACTAAGTTAACGCGCACGCAGGGCTTTGTCAATTTAGTCAATAAACGATTCTATCTGCATTGACTGTTGGATGTTAATCCAACGGCCAAGCTGCGTCTTCAACCTCTGGTCTTGTTGCTCCAAATTACCAAACCTGCGCTGATGTATCGCTCGCTCTAGCCTCCGTGGCGGGTGTGCTGCCGTCTTGAGCCTCACCGCCCAGCCATACTACTACTGGCGAGGCATTCCCTCTACTCACCCACACCCCCTGTTATTCTCCAGAGATGGCAGCCTCAAACCGCAGCCAAAGTAGTCAACCCTCGTACTCCCCTCCGCATGGGCATCCACTGTTGCGTTCCCCGGCTCCGGTTCATTCCCTTCCTAGGTCGCGCCGTCGTCCACCACCTTGGTGCTCTCGGCCGATATGGCATTGTCAACGCGGTCAATGAACGACAGCCATCAAAAGATGACTGTAAGTGGAGAGGTTGACAGCTGGGTCCATGGCCGCACGCAAGGAAGTGCCTCCTTATTACACGCAAAATAATGATTCGTCCACCTGACACCTCGGACCTATCGGAAGGGCCTCTGTATTTCGTGAATAAAATGTTCCCCCTGACAGCTGGGACCCACCGGCTTTATCTTGGCACAAAAGGAACTGCCTTCTTACCCCCTGACATCTGGGACCCACCATGTTGAAGCAAAGGTAGTGTTATCTGTCTGGTCGCGAACGTGTACGTACATAGCGGTCGATCGATGTCTCTGCAGCGACGTACCGTGGCCGAGTAAGGAGCGACACATGTTGAAGTAGAGGCGCCGACGTAGCATGTCACGCACTCCCGTCTATATCGTGTACACGTACCGACGTATGTATGGCCATGCTGCAAGATAGTAAATACGGCTATGTACGTACATACGGGCGGGGTCTCTAACGCCTACAGCGACTAATCTGAAGGAAATATGCCCTAGAGGCAATAATAAAGTTATTATTTATTTCCTTATATCATGATAAATGTTTATTATTCATGCTAGAATTGTATTAACCGGAAACATAATACATGTGTGAATATATAGACAAACAGTATGTCACTAGTATGCCTCTACTTGACTAGCTTGTTAATCAAAGATGGTTATGTTTCCTAACCATGAACAAGGAGTTGTTATTTAATTAACAAGGTCACATCATTGGTTGAATGATCTGATTGACATGACCCATTCCGTTAGCTTAACACTTGATCGTTTAGTATGTTAATGCTTTCTTCATGACCCATACATGTTCCTGTAACTATGAGATTATGCAACTCCTGTTTACGGAGGAATACTTTGGTACTACCAAACGTCACAACGAATCGGGTGATTATAAAGGAGTACTACAGGTGTCACCAAAGGTACTTGTTGGGTTGGCGTATTTCGAGATTAGGTTTTGTCACTCCGATCGTCGGAGAGGTATCTCTAGGCCTTCTCGGTAATACACATCACCTAAGCCTTGCAAGCATTACAACTAATGAGTTAGTTGTGAGATGATGTATTACGGAACGAGTAAAGAGACTTACCGGTAACGAGATTGAACTAGGTATTGGATACCGACGATCGAATCTCGGGTAAGTAACATACCGATGACAAAGGGAACAACGTATGTCGTTATGCGGTTTGACCGATTAAGATCTTCGTAGAATATGTAGGAACCAATATGGGCATCCAGGTTCCGCTATTGGTTATTGACCGAGAATGGTTCTAGGTCATGTCTACATAGTTCTCGAACCCGTAGGGTCCGCACGCTAACGCTTCGATGGCAGTTACTATGAGTTTATATATGATGTTGATGTACCGAAGGTTGTTCGGAGTCCCGGATGAGATCACGGACGTGACGAGGAGTCTCGAAATGGTCGAGACATAAAGATTGATATATTGGAAGCCTATGTTTGTACTCCGGAATCACTCCGGGTGAAATTGGGAATTTTATCGAGTACAGGGGTTACGGAACCCCGGGGGTCAATGGGCCTTGATGGGCCTTAGTGGAAAGGAGAAAAGGGGCCCAAGTGCTGGTCGCACCTTCCCCCTTCCCTAGTCCTATTAGGACTAGGAGAAGGGGGCGCCTCTCTCCCTTCCCACTTGGGAAACCTAGTTGGACTAGGATTGGGGGAATCCTACTCCTAGTAGGAGTAGGAAACCCTGTGCGCCTCCTCTCTCGGGCGGCCAGCCCCTCCCTTCCCTCCTTTATATCTGAGGCAGAGGGCACCCCATGACACACAAGTTGATCTACGGATCTTTCCTTAGCCGTGTGCGGTGCCCCTTCCACCATATTCCACTTGGTCATATCGTCATGAAGCTTAGGCGAAGCTCTGCTGGAGAAGTCATATCGTCGCGGAGCTTAGGCGAAGCCCCGCGTCGGTGGAGCATCATCACCGCCACCACGCCGTCGTCGACGGAACTCATCCCGACACTTTGCTGGATCGGAGTCCGGGATCGTCATCGAGCTGAACGTGTGCGAACTCGGAGGTGCCGTGACGTTCGGTGCTTGGATCGGTCGGATCGTGGAGACGTCGACTACATCAACAGCGTTGTTATAACGCTTCGCTTTCGGTCTCGAGGGTGCGTGGGACGGACACTCTTCCTCTCGTTGCTATGCCATCACCATGGTCTTGCGTGATCGTAGGAAAATTTTTGAAATTACTACGTTCCCTAACAAATGGCATCCGAGCCTGGTTTTATGCGTTGATGTCATATGCACGAGTAGAACACAAGTGAGTTGTGGGCGATACAAGTCATACTGCCTACCAGCATGTCATACTTTGGTTCAGCGGTATTGTGAGATGAAGCGGCCCGGACCGACATTACGCAGACGCTTACGCGAGACTGGTTTCACCGCCCGAGCACTCGTTGCTTAAAGGTGACCGGCGGGTGTCTGTCTCTCTCACTTTAGTTGAACCGAGTGTAGCTACGCCCGGTCCTTGAGAAGGTTAAACGGAGTCTATTTGACGAAGTATCGTTGTGGTTTTGATGCGAGGTAAGAACGGTTCTTGCTCAGCCCGTAGCAGCCACGTAAAACTTGCAACAACAAAGTAGAGGACGTCTAACTTGTTTTTGCGGGGCATGTTGTGATGTGATATGGTCAAGACGTGATGCTATATTTTATTGTATGAGATGATCATGTTTTGTAACCAAGTTATCGGCAATCTGGCAGGAGCCATATGGTTGTCGCTTTATTGTATGAAATGCAACGCCATGTAATTGCTTTACTTTATCACTAAGGAGTAGCGATAGTCGAGAAGCAATAGTTGGCGAGACGACAACGATGCTACGATGGAGATCAAGGTGTCGCGCCGGTGACGATGGTGATCATGACGGTGCTTGGCGATGGAGATCACAAGCACAAGATGATGATGACCATATCATATCACTTATATTGATTGCATGTGATGTTTATCCTTTATGCATCTTATCTTGCTTTGATTGTGGTAGCATTATAAGATGATCTCTCACTAAAATTATCAAGAAGTGTTCTCCACGAGTATGCACCGTTGCCAAAGTTCGTAGTACCCGGACACCACGTGATGATCGGTGTGATAAGTTCTCGTCCATCTACAACGGGTGCAAAACAGTTGCACACGCGAATACTCAAAGTTAAACTTGACGAGCCTAGCATATAACAGATATGGCCTCGGAACACGGAGACCGAAGGTCGAACGTGAATCATATAGTAGATATGATCAACATAGTGATGTTCACCGTTGAAACTATTCCGTCTCACGTGATGATCGGACATGGTTTAGTTAAATGGATCACGTGATCACTTAGATGACTAGAGAGATGTCCGTCTAAGTGGGAGTTTTTAATATGATTAATTGAACTTAAAATTTATCATGAACTTAGTACCGATAGTGTTTTGCTTGTCTATGTTTCATGTAGATAGATGGCTCGTCTTTGTTGTTCCGTTGAATTTTAATGCGTTCCTTGAGAAAGCAAAGTTGAAAGATGATGGTAGCAATTACACGGACTGGTTCCGTAACTTGAGGATTATCCTCATTGCTGCACGTAAAAATTACGCCTGGAAGCACCGCTGGGTGACAGCCTGCTGCAGATCTTTGAGCTGAAGTTGTGAACGTCCGCAAAGCAGAGCTGATGACTACTCTATAGTTCAAGTGTGCCATGCTTTACGGCTTAGAACCGGGTCTTCAACGACGTTTTGAACGTCATGGAGCATATGAGATGTTCCAGAGTTGAAGTTAATATTTCAAGCAAATGCCCGGATTGAGAGATATGAAGTCTCCAATAAGTTCTATAGCTGCAAGATGGAGGAGAATAGTTCATCGGTGAGCACATACTCAAAATGTCCGGGTATAACAATCACTTAATTCAGCTGGGAGTTAATCTTCCGGATGATAGTGTCATTGATGTAATTCTCCAATCATCGCCACCAAGCTACAAGAGCTTCGTGATGAACTATAATATGCAAGGGATAACTAAGACAATTTCGAGCTCTTCGCGATGCTAAAAGCTGCGGAGGTAGAAATCAAGAAAGAGCATCAAGTGTTGATGGTCAACAAGACCACTAGTTTCAAGAAAAGGGCAAAGGGAAGAAGAAGGAAACTTCAAAAGAACAGCAAGAAAGTTGCGATCAAGAGAAGAAACCCAAGTCTGGACCTAAGCGAAATCGAGTGTTTTTACCGCAAGCGACCGGACCTTTGAAGCGGAACTGCCCCAAGTATTTGGCGGATAAAAAGGATGGCAAGGTGAACAAAGGTATATATGATATACATGTTATTGATGTGTACCTTACTAGAGCTCGTAGTAGCACTGGTATTTGATCTTGGTTCCGTTGCTAATATTTGCAACTCAAACAGGACTACGGAATAAACGAGAATCGGCAAAGGACAAGGTGACGATCGCGCGTGGGAAATGGTTCCAAAGTCAATGTGATCGCGGGTCGGCACGTTATCTCTACATCTACCTTCGGATTAGTTTTAGACCTAAATAATTGTTATTTGGTGCCGCGTTGAGCATGAACATTATATCTGGATCTTGTTTATTGCGAGACGGTTATTCATTTAATTCAGAGAATAATGGTTGTTCTATTTATATGAATAATATCTTTTATGGTCATGCACCCTTGAAGAATGGTCTATTCTTGTTGAATCTCGAAGAGTGATACACATATTCATAATGTTGAAGCCAAAAGATGCAGAGTTGATAATGATAGTGCAACTTATTTGTGGCACTTGCCGTTTAGGTCATATCGGTGTAAAACGCATGAAGAAACTCCATACCGATGGACTTCGGAATCACTTGATTATGAATCACTTGGTACTTACGAACCGTGCCTCATGGGCAAGATGACAAAACGCCGTTCTCCGGAACTATGGAGCGAGCAACCGATTTGTTGGAAATCATACATACCGATGTTTGTGGTCCAATGAATGTTGAGGCACGCCATGGTATCGTTATTTTCTCACCTTCACAGATGATTTGAGCAGATATGGGTATATCTACTTAATGAAACACAAATCTAAAACATTTGAAAAGTTCAAAGAATTTCAGAGTGAAGTGGAAAATCATCGTAACAAGAAAATTAAATTTCTATGATCTGATCGTGGAGGAGAATATTTGAGTTACGAGTTTGGTTTACATTTGAAAAATTGTGGAATAGTTTCGCAACTCACGCCACCCGGAACACCACAGAGAAATGGTGTGTCCGAACGTCGTAATCGTACTTTACTAGATATGGTGCGATCTATGATGTCTATTTCCGATTTACCGCTATCGTTTTGGGGTTATGCTTTAGAGACGGCCGCATTCACGTTGAATAGGACACCGTCAAAATCCGTTGAGACGACGCCTTATGAACTATGGTTTGGCAAGAAACCAAAGTTGTCGTTTCTTAAAGTTTGGGGCTGCGATGCTTATGTGAAGAAACTTCAACCAGATAAGCTCGAACCCAAATCGGAAAAATGTGTCTTCATAGGATACCCAAAGGAGACTGTTGGGTACACCTTCTATCACAGATCTGAAGGCAAGATTTTCGTTGCTAAATTCGGATCCTTTCTAGAGAAGGAGTTTCTCTCGAAAGAAGTGAGTGGGAGGAAAGTAGAACTTGATAAGATAATCGTATCTACTCCCTTATTGGAAAGTAGTTCATCACAAGAAATGGTTCTGTGACAACCACACCAATTAGTGAGGAAACTAATGATGATGATCATGAAGCTTCAGATCAAGTTACTATTGAACCTCGAGGTCAACCAGAGTGAAATACGCACGAGTGGTACGGTAATCCTATTCGAAGTCATGTTACTTGACCATGGCGAACCTACGAACTATGAAGAAGCGATGGTGAGCCCAGATTCGCAAAATGGCTGGAAGCCATGAAATCTGAGATGGGATCCATGTATGAGAACAAAGTATGGACTTTGGTTGACTTGTCGATGATCGGCAAGCCATTGAAAATAAATGGATCTTTAAGAAGAAGACTGACGCCGATGGTAATATAACTGTCTACAAAGCTCGACTTGTTGCAAAAGGTTTTCGACAAGTTCAAGGGGTTGACTACGATGAGACTTTCTCACCCGTAGCGATGCTTAAGTCTGTCCGAATCATGTTAGCAATTGCCGCATTTTATGATTATGAAATTTGGCAAATGGATGTAAAAACCGCATTCTTGAATGGATTTCTGGAAGAAGAGTTGTATATGATGCAACCAGAAGGTTTTGTCGATCCAAAGGGTGCTAACAAAGTGTGCAAGCTCCAACGATCAATTTATGGTGCAGTGCAAGCCTCTCGGAGTTGGAATAAACGCTTTGATAGTGTGATCAAAGCATATGGGTTTGTACAGACTTTTGGAGAAGCCTCAGATTTACAAGAAAGTGAGTGGGAGCTCAGTAGCATTTCTAATATTATATGTGGACGACATATTATTGATTGGAAATGATATAGAATTTCTGGATAGCATAAAGGATACTTGAATAAAAGTTTTTCAATGAAAGACCTCGGTGAAGCTGCTTACATATTGTGCATCAAGATCTATAGAGATAGATCAAGACGCTTAATTGGACTTTCGCAAAGCACATACCTTGATAAAGTTTTGAAGAAGTTCAAAATGGATCAGGCAAAGAAAGGTTTTTACCAGATTATAAGGTGTAAGATTGAGTCGACTCAATGCCCGACCACGCAGAAGATAGAGAGAAAATGAAAGATGTTCCTATGCTTCAGCCATAGGCTCTATCATGTATGCAATGTTGTGTACCAGCCCGACGATGCTTAGCTGTAAGCTTGGCAGGAAGGTACCAAAGTAATCCAGAGTGGATCATTGGACAGCGGTCAAGAACATCCTGAAATACCGAAAAGGACTAAGGATATGTTTCTCGATATGGAGGTGACAAAGAGCTAGTCGTAAATGGTTACGCCGATGTAAGCTTTGACACCGATCCGGACGATTCTAAATCGCAAACCGGATACGTGTTTTTATTAAACGGTGGAGCTGTCGGTTGGTGCAGTTCTAAACAAAGCATCGTGGCGGGATCTACATGTGAAGCGGAGTACATAGCTGCTTCGAAGCAGCGAATGAAGGAGTCGGATGAAAGAGTTCATTTCCGATCTAGGTGTCATACCTAGTGCATCGGGACCGATGAAGATCTTCGTGACAATATGGTGCAATTGCCTTGGCAAAGGAATCCAGATTTCACAAGAGGACCAAGCACATCAAGAGACGCTTCAATTCCATTCGGGACCAAGTCCAAGTGGGAGACATAGAGATTTGCAAAATACATACGGATCTGAATGTTGCAGACCCGTTGACTAAGCCTCTTCCACGAGCAAAACATGATCAGCACCAAGACTCCATGGGTGTAAGGATCATTACTTTGCAATCTAGATTATTGACTCTAGTGCAAGTGGGAGATCAAGGAAATATGCCCTAGAGGCAATAATAAAGTTATTATTTATTTCCTTATATCATGATAAATGTTTATTATTCATGCTAGAATTGTATTAACCGGAAACATAATACATGTGTGAATATATAGACAAACAGTATGTCACTAGTATGCCTCTACTTGACTAGCTTGTTAATCAAAGATGGTTATGTTTCCTAACCATGAACAAGGAGTTGTTATTTAATTAACAAGGTCACATCATTGGTTGAATGATCTCGATTGACATGACCCATTCCGTTAGCTTAACACTTGATCGCTTAGTATGTTAATGCTTTCTTCATGACCCATACATGTTCCCGTAACTATGAGATTATGCAACTCCTGCCACGGAGGAATACTTTGGTACTACCAAACGTCACAACGAATCGGGTGATTATAAAGGAGTACTACAGGTGTCACCAAAGGTACTTGTTGGGTTGGCGTATTTCGAGATTAGGTTTTGTCACTCCGATCGTCGGAGAGGTATCTCTAGGCCTTCTCGGTAATACACATCACCTAAGCCTTGCAAGCATTACAACTAATGAGTTAGTTGTGAGATGATGTATTACGGAACGAGTAAAGAGACTTACTGTAACAGATTGAACTAGGTATTGGATACCGACGATCGAATCTCGGGTAAGTAACATACCGATGACAAAGGAACAACGATGTCGTTATGCGGTTTGACCGATTAAGATCTTCGTAGAATATGTAGGAACCAATATGGGCATCCAGGTTCCGCTATTGGTTATTGACCGAGAATGGTTCTAGGTCATGTCTACATAGTTCTCGAACCCGTAGGGTCCGCACGCTTAACGTTTCGATGACAGTTACTATGAGTTTATATATGATGTTGATGTACCGAAGGTTGTTCGGAGTCCCGGATGAGATCACGGACGTGACGAGGAGTCTCGAAATGGTCGAGACATAAAGATTGATATATTGGAAGCCTATGTTTGTACTCCGGAATCACTCCGGGTGAAATTGGGAATTTTACCGGAGTACCGGGGGGTTACCGGAACCCCCCGGGGGGTCAATGGGCCTTGATGGGCCTTAGTGGAAAGGAGAAAAGGGGGCCCAAGTGCTGGTCAGACCTTCCCCTTCCCTAGTCCTATTAGGACTAGGAGAAGGGGGCGCCTCTCTCTCCCTTCCCACTTGGGGAAACCTAGTTGGACTAGGATTGGGGGAATCCTACCCTAGTAGGAGTAGGAAACCCCGGTGCGCCTCCTCTCTCGGCGGCCAGCCCCTCCCTTCCCTCCTCTATATACAGGGCAGAGGGCACCCCATGACACACAAGTTGATCTACGGATCTTTCCTTAGCGTGCAGCGGTGCCCCTTCCACCATATTCCACTTGGTCATATCGTCATGAAGCTTAGACGAAGCTCGCTGGAGAAGTCATATCGTCATGAGCTTAGGCGAAGCCCCGCGTCGGTGGAGCATCATCACCGCCACCACGCTGTCGCGGTCGACGGAACTCATCCCCGACACTTTGCTGGATCGAGTCCGGGATCGCCATCGAGTGAACGTGTGCGTAACTCGGAGGTGCCGTGACGCTCGGTGCTTGGATCGGTCGGATCGTGGAGACGTCGACTACATCAACCGCGTTGTTATAACGCCCGCTTTCGGTCTCACGAGTGGTACGCGGACACTCTTCCCTCTCGTTGCTATGCCATCACCATGGTCTTGCGTGATCGTAGGAAAATTTTTGAAATTACTACGTTCCCTAACAGGTTCATAGGAAGCCAACCGGCTGGGTCGGAACGGAGAAATTGCGTCGTCGTGTTCATGGGGAGGCAACGGAATGCGTCGTGTTCATTGGGAGGCAACGGAATACGTCGTGTTCATTGGGAGCCAACCGGCTTGGACGGAACAGTCGAAATGATGTCTGGCGTACCGCAGAGCAGAGGAAATAGGCCTTCTGTTTGACCGGGTGGTCGAAACAGGGTCCTATTCATCGGGAAGGGTCTGGCATACAATAAAATGGAGGAAACGGACTTGTGTTTGACCACGTACGGTCGAAACGGGGTCCTGTTGATCGGGAGGGGTGTGGCGTACCGCAAAACGGAGGAAACGAACTTCTCTTCGACCGCCTACGCTCGAAACGGGGTCCTGTTGGTCGGGAGGGGTGTGGGGTACTGCAAAACGGGACTCCACATGCTACTCTTCATCCACCGTCGACTTCCTCCAGCCTCCACCAGCTACTGTTCATCCACGGGGTCCTGTTCATCCAGCCTCCACCGACTACTGTTCATCTAGCCCTCCACGGGGTCTTGTTCATCCAGCCTCCACCGGCTACTGTTCAACCAGCCCTCCACGGGGTCCTGTTCAACCAGCCCCTCCTTGGGGTCCTGTTCAACCAGCCCTCCACATACAGGGTCCCTCCACCGGCTACTGTTCATCCACCCCGATGCCTTCTCGATGGGGGTCCTGTTCATCCAGCGGCAACGGCCTCTACTACCACGGGATCCTGTTCATCCAACCCCCACCGGGAACTGTTCATCAAGAGGCAGCTTCGATCGGCTTCAGTTAGCAGCAGTAGCGAATGAATCACTCGGGTTCAGTTAACAGCAAGGGATCGATCGGGGTTCAATAACATAGCTAGTGTAATCGCTCGGGTTTAGTTAGAGCCCAACGCCTCGCTTGGGTTCAGTTACAGCGCAAAGCCTCACACACACGCTCGTACGTGTACGAGAGAAACGCGCAAACCTCCGTGCATCGCTCGGCCCCGACCACCCACCGTAACCGGGAACTCCCCGATATTTTCCTCGCCCTCGCTTCTACCACGATTTTTTACGTCATGGACGGCCCAAAGAATGTCATGCAGGTGCATCTCCGGCCCGCCCAGGATGAAAAGCCCAGTTTTTGTCATGATTTTTTGTCATAGAAGTAGGAGCCCACCACATCTATGATGATACCGGGTTTTGTCACAATTATCGTCATAGAAGTGTCATAAGCATGACAGGAAAAAAATTCGTTCAGCCCAAAATGTCACGAATGTGTCTTTTTTCGTAGTGCCTATGCCTCAGCCATAGGTTCTATCATGTATGCTATGTTGTGTACCAGACCTAATGTGTGCCTTGCCATAAGTTTGGCAGGGAGTGATGCGGCTTGAACTACGTCGGTATTTCCCCAAAGAGGAAGGGATGATGCAACACATCTACGATAGGTATTTCCCTTAGTGATGAGACCAAGGTTACCGAACCAATAGGAGAACCACGCAACACTACGTGAACAATACATGCACACAAAGAACAAATACTTGCAACCCCACGTAAAAGAGGGGTTGTCAATCCCTCCCGGGTAAAAAGATAGATAAAATTGTAGTAGATTGGATAAATAGATCTCACGGGAATGGGAGATAAAATAAATAACAAAAAATTGCAGCAAGGTATTTTTTGGGTTTTTGGATTAATAGATCTGAAAATAAAAGCGAAAAAAAGATCTTGAAGGCAAATATGATAAAGAAGAGACCGGGGGGCCGTAGATTTCATTAGTGTCTTCTCTCGAGAAAAATAGCATACGGCGGGTAAACAAATTACTGTTGGGCAATTGATAGAACTTCAAATAATTATGACGATATCCGGGCAATGATCATTATATAGGCATCACGTCCAAGATTAGTAGACCGACTCCTGCCTGCATCTACTACTATTACTCCACACAGCGACCGCTATCCAGCATGCATCTAGTGTATTAAGTTCATGGAGAAACGGAGTAATGCAATAAGAACGATGACATGATGTAGACAAGATCTATTCATGTAGGAATAGACCCCATCTTGTTATCCTTAATAGCAACGATACATACGTGTCATTTCCCCTTCTGTCACTGGGATTGAGCACGTAAGATCGAACCCATCACAAAGCACCTCTTCGCATGGTAAAAAAATCAATCTAGTTGGCCTAACTAAACCAAAGATTCGAAGAAGAAATACAAGGCTATAAGTAATCATGCATATAAGAGATCAAAACTCAAATAACTTTCATGGATAAAATAGATCTGATCATAAAATCAAAGTTCATCGGATCCCAACAAACACACCGCAAAAAGAGTTAAATCAAATAGATCTCCAAGAGACCATTCTATTGAGAATCAAAAGAGAGAGAGGAAGCCATCTAGCTACTAACTACGGACCTGTAGGTCTACAATGAACTACTTGTGCATCATCGGAGAGGCACAAATGAGGATGATGAACCCCTCCGTGATGGTGTCTAGATTGGATCTGTGGTTTCTGGAACTTGCGGCGGCTGGAATTGTGTTTTGTCAACTCCCTTAGGGTTTTTGGAATATTGGGGTATTTATAGAGCAAAGAGGCAGTGCGGGAGGCCACTGAGGTGGGCAAAACCCACCAGGGTGCGCCAGGGACCCCAGGCGCGCCCAGATGGGTTGTGCCCCCCTCGAGGCACCCCTTTGGTACTTCTTTGGCCCATCCTGTGTCTTCTGGCCCAGAAAATTTCTCCAAAAAGTTTCGTTGCGTTTGGACTTCGTTTGGTATTGATTTTCTGTGAAGTAAAAAACAAGCAAAAAAAGAACTGACACTGGGCACTATGTCAATATGTTTGTCCCAAAAAATGATATAAAGTTGCTATAAAATGATTGTAAAACATCCAAGATTGATAATATAACAGCATGGAACAATAAAAAATTATAGATACGTTGGAGACGTATCAGGGAGGTACCAAAGTAATCCAGGAGTGGATCACTGGACAACGGTCAAGAACATCCTAAAGTATGAAAAGGACCAAGGATATGTTTCTTATTTATGGAGGTGATGAAGAGCTCATCGTAAATGGTTACGTCGATGCTAGCTTCGACACTGATCCGGATGACTCTAAGTCACAAACTGGACACATATTTATATTGAATGGTGGAGCTGTTAGTTGGTGCAGTTCCAAGCAGAGCATCATGGCGGGATCTATGTGTGAAGCGGAATACATAGCTGCTTCGGAAGCAGCGCATGAAGGACTCTGGATGAAGGAGTTCATCTCCGATCTGGGTGTAATACCCAGTGCATCGGGTCCAATGAAAATCTTTTGTGACTGTTGAGTATCATTGTTATTTAGGAAACATAGGATAGCGTAGGATTTATTCTACCTTGCCTTGTACTCCAAGATGACCATGTACTCCTATATATATGCCCACGAGGCTCAAGCAATACAACAACAATTCCACCAAGTCCCTCTCTCCCTTCTAACATAGTATCAGCCTAACCGATCCAAACCCTAGTGTCGTCGCCGCTTCCGCTCCGTGCCGCCCTCGGGGCAGTAGATCTCCATGATCGTCGCCGAGGGCCACGCCGCCCGTACATAGGGTTCGCCCGGCGGCTGTGTTGATCGGCTGCCCTAGGGAGTCTTTTCCCGATCCTTTGATCCGGGTTTTCTCTCTCTCGCCGGTCGTCTTGATTGACAGTTCTTTTTTGGTTTTCTGATCTCAGATCGACTTGCATCGCTGCTGCCGTTCGTCATCTACAGCACGCGTCAACTTCGACATCGGATCAATCGGTTGTCGCATGGCACCCTGCTTCAGCCATGTCATCTGTATTGACAAGGTGGCTCCTCGCACGTCATGCGCAGCTGCTGCTCACGCGCATCCGCTAGTGTGGTGATACGTCTCCAACGTATCTATAATTTTTTATTGTTCCATGCTATTATATTATCTATTTTGGATGTTTAATGGGCTTTAATATACCTTTTATATTATTTTTGGAACTAACCTATTAACCGAAGGCCCAGTGCAAATTGCTGTTTTTTTGCCTATTTCAGTGTTTTGCAGAAAAGGAATATCAAACGGAATCCAAACGGAATGAAACCTTCGCGAGGATCTTTTTGGAACAAATGCAATCCAGGAGACTTGGAGTGGAAGTCAAGGAAACAACAAGGCGGCCACGAGGCAGGAGGGTGCGCCCAGGGGGGTAGGCGCGCCCCCACCCTCGTGGGCCCCTCGTAGCTCCACCGACCTACTTCTTTCGCCTATATATACTCTTATACCCTGAAACCATCGGGGAGAGCCACGAAACACCTTTTCCACCGCCGCAACCTTCTGTACCCGTGAGATCCCATCTTGGGGCATTTTCCGGTGATCTGCCGGAGGGGGATTCGATCACGGAGGGCTTCTACATCAACACCATAGCCTCTCCGATGATGTGTGAGTAGTTTACCACAGACCTTCGGGTCCATAGTTATTAGCTAGATGGATTCTTCTCTCTCTTTGGATCTCAATACAAAGTTCTCCTCGATCTTCTTGGAGATCTATTCGATGTAATTCTTTTTGCGGTTTGTTTGTCGAGATCCGATGAATTGTGGGTTTATGATCAAGATTATCTATAAACAATATTTGGTTCTTCTCTGAATTCTTATATGCATGATTTAATATCTTTGCAAGTCTCTTCGAATTACCGGTTTAGTTTGGCCTACTAGATTGATCTTTCTTGCAATGGGAGAAGTGCTTAGCTTTGGGTTCAATCTTGTGGTGCCCGATCCCAGTGACAGAAAGGGAACCGACACGTATTGTATTGTTGCCATCGAGGATAAAAAGATGGAGTTTATATCATATTGCTTGAGTTTATCCCTCTACATCATGTCATCTTACCTAATGCGTTACTCTGTTCTTATGAACTTAATACTCTAGATGCATGTTGGATAGCGGTCGATGTGTGGAGTAATAGTAGTAGATGCAAAATCGTTTCGATCTACTTGTCACGGACGTGATGCCTATGTTCATGATCATGCCTAGATATTCTCATAACTATGCACTTTTCTATCAATTGCTCGACGGTAATTTGTTCACCCACCGTAATATATGCTATCATGAGAGAAGCCACTAGTGAAACCTATGGCCCCCGGGTCTACTTTACATCATATAAGTTTCCAATCTACAATTCTAGTTTACTATTTATTTTGCAATCTTTACTTTTCCAATCTATACAAAAAAAATACCAAAAAATATTTATCTTATTATCTTTATCAGATCTCACTTTTGCAAGTGGCCTTGAAGGGATTGACAACCCCTTTATCGTGTTTATTGCAAGGTTCTTGATTGTTTGTGCAGGTACTAGGTGACTTGCATGTAGTCTCCTACTGGATTGATACCTTGGTTCTCAAAAACTGAGGGAAATACTTACACTACTTTGCTGCATCACCCTTTCCTCTTCAAGGGAAAACCAAAGCATGCTCAAGAGGTAGCATGTGGCTGCCGCTAAGCTGGCGTCCGTCGTGCGTATCCAGGAGCCATGGCTCACGTGCATGCACATGAAGACAGATGCACGGGTGCATGTTCTGGACAAGGACGTGTTACACGGGCTGGAGTCAGATTTGCATCACCGCTCGTCTGCGCCTTCTCAATTTTCGTTGATCGCGCGTCCGCGTGGATCACTCGATGTACGTCTCCATAAGATTAAGTGAAGATCAACGTCAAGTTTATATGCCTCTCCACTGATCGAGCAATCGGCTGGCGTTGTGTCATCCCTTCGGACCACAGCGTCACCGCCCATGGTTCTTCACGCGGCTGCATCAACCCACGCGCTTCAGCTGCGTCGCCCTTACAAGCCATAGTGTCACGGCCCGCGGTCCGTCGCTGTCACAGGTCGTCTATTTTAGGCCGTTCCCGTGGCTGCACCGACCTTCGCACTGCCGCTGCGTCGCCCTGTCAGGTCGTAGCGAGCGTGGCGCGTGGTCCCTTCCACCGCCCCATGGTTTTTTCTGCGGCTGCACCGACCTGCCTGCTACCACTGCGTCGCCCCTTCGGGTCGTAGTGCCGCGACCCGCGGTCCACCGCTGCCACGAGGTCGCCCGCTCGAGGTGGTCCCTATGGCTACAACGACCCTCGTGTTGCCGCTGCGTCGCCCCATCGGGCCGTAGCGAGCGTGGCATACGGTCAACACCGCCGCCCTGAGGTCTTCCCCGCCGTTGCCCCGAATCACACGTTGTCGCTGGTCGCCCCTTCAGGCCGTAGCACCGTGGTACGCGGTCCACTATGTCGTCCACGCGCGTCGGCTCCTGTGTGGTATGCGTCACGCCATCTCCTAGGCGCGGGAATGCCACTGTCCACGCCGGTCTTCATCATGATGTCGGGTTCTTCATCGCCTACCTCGAGCATCGTCGCCGCTCTTCTGACCTAGCCGCCGCCACCTCCTCAGGCCGTCATCGCCACTCTTCTTCTCGGTCCACGATGACTATCTCGACACCGTCCACCCCGACTCGACATCGACCACGACATCCCTCGCACGGCTACCTCGACCACGGCTACACCACCCTACGCTCTCGGCTACATCGACAAATGGCACAAAGGACAACCGTCTTGCTTGAGCAACCTCGTCGGTTTCCACTCCAGCCACGACTCCCACGATGCATCGACCGTTACGACTGTGGGGGGGGTGTCCATCTGCTTGTGTTCGGATTCTTCTCCAGTCTCACCGTCTGCGTCACTACCATTGTGACTGCGGGGTGGGGGGGGGATGTTGAGTATCACTATTATTTAGGAAACGTAGGATAGCGTAGGATTTATTCTACCTTGCCTTGTACTCCAAGATGACCATGTTTCCTATATATATGCCCACGAGGCTCAAGCAATACAACAACAATTCCACCAAATCCCTCTCTCCCTTCTAACAGTGACAACACTGGAGCAATTGCCTTAGTGAAGGAATCTAGGTTTCACAACAGAACCAAACACAACAAGAGACGCCTCAACTGCATTCGTGAAAAGGTCAAGGATAGAGACATAGAGATTTGCAAAATACATATGGATCTGAATGTAGCAGACCCGTTGACTAAGCCTCTTCCGCGAGCAAAACATGATCAACACCAAGACTCCATGGGTGTTCGGTATTATTCATGCTATAATTGTATTGATCGGAAACTTAAATACATGTGTGGTTACATAAACAAATACCGTGTCCCTAGTAAGCCTCTACTAGATTAGCTCGTTGATCAAAGATGGTTAAGATTTCCTAATAAACATGTGTTGTCACTTGATAACGGGATCACATCATTAGGAGAATGATGTGATGGACAAGACCCACCCGTTAGCTTAGCATATGATCGTTCAGTTTATTGCTATTGCTTTTTTAATGTCAAAAACATATTCCTTCGACTATGAGATCATGCAACTCCCGAATACCGGAAGAATACCTTGTGTGCTATTAAACATCACATCATAACTGGGTGATCAGAAATATGCTCTACAGGTATCTCCAAAGGTGTTTGTTGAGTTGGCATAGATCGAGATTAGGATTTGTCACTCCGTGTATCGGAGAGGTATCTCTGGGCCCTCTCGCACCACAAGAAGCTTGCAAGCAAAGTGACTAAGGAGTTAGTTGTGAGATCATGTATTATGGAACGATTAAAGAGACTTGCCGGTAACGAGATTGAACTAGGTATGAAGATACCGACAATCAAATCTCGGGCAAGTAACATACCGATAGACAAAGGGAATTACGTATGTTGTCATAAGGTTCGACCGATAAAGATCTTCATAGAATATGTAGGAACCAATATGGGAATCCAGGTTCTGCTATTGGTTATTAACCAGAGAGGTGTCTCGGTCATGTATACATAGTTCTCGAACCCATAGGGTCCACACGCTTAACGTTCGCTCACGATATAGTTATATCATTATATGAGTTATATGATTTGGTGAACGAATGTTGTTCGGAGTCCTGGATGAGATCACGGCATGACGAGGAGCTCCAGAATGGTCCGAAGGTAAAGATTGATATATAGGACCATGCTATTTGGACAGGTACTGGGTAGTCATCGGATCACCGGAAGGTGTTCTGGGAAACCTCGGGAGGTTAGTGGGCCATATGGGCCAAAGGGGGGACACACCAGCCCACAAGGGGCTGGCGCACCCCTCCTAAGGCCGCAGCCCTTGGGGAGAGAAGGAAAAGGGGGAGTCGGCCTCCCCCTTCCTTCCCTCTCCTCCCCTTTCCTTCCCCCTTATGCAAACAAGGTAAGGGGGTGCCATAGGGTAGGAGCCCAAGGGGGTCGGCGGCCACCCTTGGGGCACCTCCTGGCTGCCTCCCCTCCCCCACCTATATATATGAGGGAGGGGCGCCACACAAAGGCCACGGAAATCCCTTAGCCTTGTGCGGCGCCCCTCTCCACGGTTTCGTCCCTCAATCATATTTTTGGAGTGCTTTAGGCAAAGCCCTGCGGAGATAGAATCACCACCACCTTCACCACGCCGCCGTGCTGCCAGAACTCATCCACTACTTTGCCCGTCTTGCTGGATCAAGAAGGCGAGGATGTCACTGAGTTGAACGTGTGCGGAACGCGGAGGTGACGTACGTTCGGTACTTGATAGGTTGGATCGCAAAGAAGTTCAACTACATCAACCGCGTTAATAAACGCTTCCGCTTACGGTCTATGAGGGTACGTAGACAAACTCTCCCCTCTCGTTGCTATGCATCTCCATGGATTTGCGTGTGCGTAGAATTTTTTTTGTTTTCCATGCAACGTTTCCCAACAGGTTGAGGAGCAACTATTTGTTCTTCCGGTCGAGGTGAAGATACTCCGAACAAACACCTCAAAGGATGGTTTTTCCATAGTGACAAGTGACAATAAATTTAAGCACGTAATATAAATGTTTCCTTACCAAATTCCACTTACCAAAGGCGCTTCACTCCCCGGGAACAGCGCCAGAAAAGATTCTTGATGACCCACAAGTATAGGGGATCTATCGTAGTCCTTTCGATAAGTAAAAGTGTCGAACCTAACGAGGAGCAGAAGGAAATGATAAGCGGTTTTCAGCAAGGTATTCTCTGCAAGTACTAAAATTATCGGTAACGAGTAGTTTTGTGATAAGATAATTCGTAATGAGTAACAAGTAACAAATGTAACAAAGGTGCAGCAAGGTGGCCCAATCCTTTTTGTAGCAAAGGATAAGCCTAGACGAACTCGTATATAAAGCACAGTGCTCCCGAGGACACATGGGAATTACAGTCAAGTTAGTTTTCATCATGCTCATATGATTCACGTTCATTACTTTGATAATTTGATATGTGGGTGGACCAGTGCTTGGGTGCTTTCCTTACTCGGACAAGCCTTCCACTTATGATTAACCCCTCTCGCAAGCATCCGCAACTACGAAAGAATAATTAAGATAAATCTAACCGTAGCATGAAACACGTGGATCCAAATCAGCCCCTTACGAAGCAACGCATAAACTAGGGTTTAAGCTTCTATCACTGTAGCAACCCATCATCTACTTATTACTTCCCAATGCCTTCCCCTAGGCACAAATCCTTGTGAAGTGTCATGTAGTCGACGTTCACATAACACAACTAGAGGAAAGACAACATACATCTCATCAAAATATCGAACGAATACCAAATTCATACGTTTACTTATAACAAGACTTCTCCCATGTCCTCAGGAACAAACGTAACTACTAACAAAGCATGTTCAAGTTCAAGATCAGAGGGGTATTGAATATCATTAAGGATCCGAACATATGATCTTCCACCAAATACACCAACTAGCATCAAGTATAAGGAGTAATCAACACTACTAGCAACCCACAGGTGCCAATCTAAGGTTTTGAGACAAAGATTGAATACAAGAGATGAACTAGGGTTTGAAAGCAGAAGATGGGCACTAGACGATGGCCAGGAGGCCCACAAGCCCTGGGGGCGCGCCTTGCGGGGTAGGGCGTGCCCCCAGGCTTGTGGCCACCTGGTGGGTCCCCTTCTGTAGTTTCTTCGCCCAATATTTTTTATATATTCCAAAATAATTCTCCGTAAAGATTCAGGATATTTGGAGTTGTGCAGAATAGGTTTCTCACATTTGCTCCTTTCTGGTCCAGAATACTAGTTGTCGGCATTCTCCCTCTTTGTGTAAACCTTGTAAAATAAGAGTGAAAAGGCATAAGTATTGTACCATAATGTGAAATAATAGCCCATAATGCAATAAATATTGATATAAAACATGATGCAAAATGGATGTATCACCGACCACCACCATTGACCACCGTACCCGCAAGGAGAGGACTCCCATTGCTCGCGGGCACCATTGCCTACCCCGAGCCGGAGCTCCGACCCGCCCCGGGCCCCAAGATGGTCCGCCGAGCACGAGCCCCAAGTCCTGGCCATCATCGTCGGCCCGGACCTAACAGAAGAGAGGAGCAACACCACCCGCACCCCGCCGCCGAACGCCAACCACCGCCTCCCGAGCCGTAGTGGCCGCCTCGCCGGCGAGCGCCACCACCATGCGACTACCGAACCAGACCACGGCAAGGCGCATAAGCCGACCCGCAGCACCACCCTAGGCCTCTAGCCACCGTGCCACACACCGAGACCCGCCCAAAATCTAACAGATCTGGCCAGATCCATTGCGCACGCACCACCAACCACCCTCCAAGCCACCTCTGCCGACCACCACTACCACAGGTGAGAGGCTGAGGCCACCAGCCTCGCCACACGCAACCCGCGCCCTCTACCACCGCCGGAGGCCAAATTGAGGAAGGCCACGGCCCACCACCAGCGCAGCAGCCACGCACCACCCTGCAGGCCCACACAAACCACCTCGCCTGTGCCGAGCCAAGCACCTGCATCCGCTGCAGACCCAGATGCCCACGTCGCCAGCGCGACCGTCCATCTTGCTGCCGCTGCGCCCCGCAGAAGCGCCACGTTCTATGCGAGCCGCCACATCCCGCGCTGCGCCGGGCCACCAGGAAGGAGGGAAGGCCCCGCCGCCACCTACGCCGACAGGGCTTTACTCGACGGCGCGTGCCGGTGGCGGTGGGGGGAGGGGCCGCGTGAGGAAGGCTGGCAACGGCGCAGGTTAGGGTTCGCCCCTCCCGCTCGTGGGAGTAGGTAGGGACGAGGAAGAGCTGGCGGGATCCAAAACGAGGATTGTTGACCTGACCCTGTATCCACTGTTCACTATATAAAGTAATGATTTTCACTTTTTTATGTAGCTCGTGAATCAATGTTTTTTTCCTCATGAAGACACACATGTGAAGGAAATATGCCCTAGAGGCAATAATAAAGTTATTATTTATTTCCTTATATCATGATAAATTTTTATTATTCATGCTAGAATTGTATTAACCGGAAACATAATACATGTGTGAATACATAGACAAACAGAGTGTCACTAGTATGACTCTACTTGACTAGCTCGTTAATTAAAGATGGTTACATTTCCTAGCCATTGACATGAGTTGTCATTTGATTAACGGGGTCACATCATTAGGAGAATGATGTGATTGACATGACCCATTCCGTTAGCTTAGCACTTGATCGTTTAGTATGTTGATATTGCTTTCTTCATGACTTATACATGTTCCTATGACTATGAGATTATGCAACTCCGCTTACCGGAGGAACACTTTGTGTGCTACCAAGCGTCACAACGAATCGGTGATTATAAAGGAGCTCTACAGGTGTCTCCAAAGGTACATGTTGGGTTGGCGATTTGAGATTAGGATTTGTCACTCCGATTGTCGGAGAGGTATCTCTGGGCCCTCTCGGTAATGCACATCACTTAAGCCTTGCAAGCAATGCAACTAATGAGTTAGTTGCGAGATGATGTATTACTGAACGAGTAAAGAGACTTGCGGTAACGAGATTGAACTAGGTATTGAGATACCGACGATCGAATCTCGGGCAAGTAACATATCTTGATGACAAAGGAACAACGTATGTTGTTATGCGGATCGACCGATAAAGATCTTCATAGAATATGTGGGAGCCAATATGAGCATCCAGGTTCCTCTATTGGTTATTGACCGGAGACGTGTCTCGGTCATGTCTACATTGTTCTCGAACCCGTAGGGTCCGCATGCTTAACGTTACGATGACAGTTTCATTATGAGTTTATATGTTTTGATGTACCGAAGTTTGTTCGGAGTCCCGGATATGATCACGAACATGACGAGGAGTCTCGAAATGGTCGAGACATAAAGATTGATATATTGGAAGCCTACATTTGGATATCGGAATCGTTCCGGGTGAAATCGGGATTTTACCAGAGTACCGGGGGTTACCGGAACCCCCCGGGGGTTAATGGGCCTACATGGGCCCTAAGGGAGAAGAGGAGGGCCGGCCAGGGCAGGCCGCGTGCCCCCTCCCCCCCTAGTCCGAATAGGACAAGGAAGGGGGGGGGGGGCTGCGCCCCCCTTTCCTCTTTCCCCCTTACCCTTTCCTTCTCCAACAAGGCAAGAGGGGGGAGTCCTACTCCCGGTAGGAGTAGGACTCCTCCAGGCGCACCCCTAGGGGCCGGCCGCACCTCCCCCCTTTGCTCCTTTATATACGGGGGCGAGGGGGCACCCCAAGACACACAAGTTGATCTTCGTGATCGTTCCTTAGCCGTGTGCGGTGCCCCCTTCCACCATATTCCACCTCGGTCATATTGTAGCGGTGCTTAGGCGAAGCCCTGCGATGGTAGAACATCAAGATCGTAACCACGCCGTCGTGCTGACGGAACTCTTCCCCAACACTTTGCTGGATCGGAGTCCGGGGATCGTCATCGAGCTGAACGTGTGCTAGAACTCGGAGGTGCCGTAGTTTCGGTGCTTGATCGGTCGGGTCGTGAAGACGTACGACTACATCAACCGCGTTGTTATAACGCTTCCGCTTTCGGTCTATGAGGGTATGTGGACAACACTCTCCCCTCTCGTTGCTATGCATCACCATGATCTTGTGTGTGCGTAGGAAAATTTTGAAATTACTACGTTCCCCAATAGTGGCATCCGAGCCAGGTTTTATGCGTAGATGTCATATGCACGAGTAGAACACAAGTGAGTTTTGGGCGATATAAGTCATACTGCTTACCAGCATGTCATACTTTGGTTCGGCGGTATTGTTGGATGAAGCGGCCCGGACCGACATTACGCGTACGCTTACGCGAGACTGGTTCTACCGACGTGCTTTGCACACAGGTGGCTGGCGGGTGTCAGTTTCTCCAACTTTAGTTGAACCGAGTGTGGCTACGCCCGGTCCTTGCGAAGGTTAAAACAGCACCAACTTGACAAACTATCGTTGTGGTTTTGATGCGTAGGTAAGAACGGTTCTTGCTAAGCCCGTAGCAACCACGTAAAACTTGCAACAACAAAGTAGAAGACGTATAACTTGTTTTTGCAGGGCATGTTGTGATGTGATATGGTCAAGACATGATGCTAAATTTTATTGTATGAGATGATC
This sequence comes from Aegilops longissima, assembly GCA_021605205.1. Classification (NCBI taxonomy): domain Eukaryota; kingdom Viridiplantae; phylum Streptophyta; class Magnoliopsida; order Poales; family Poaceae; genus Aegilops; species Aegilops longissima. Next base: position 306,005,241 of record CM038682.1, read on the forward strand.
ATGTTTTGTAACTGAGTTATCGGCAACTGGCAGGAGTCATATGGTTGTCGCTTTATTGTATGCAATGCAATCGCCCTGTAATGCTTTACTTTATCACTAAGCGGTAGCGATAGTCATAGAAGCATAAGATTGGCGAGACGACAACGATGCTACGATGGAGATCAAGGTGTCGCGCCGGTGACGATGGTGATCATGACGGTGCTTCGAATATGGAGATCACAAGCACAAGATGATGATGGCCATATCATATCACTTATATTGATTGCATGTGATGTTTATCTTTTATGCATCTTATCTTGCTTTGATTGATGGTAGCATTATAAGATGATCCCTCACTAAATTATCATAGTAAAAGTGTTCTCTCTGAGTATGCACCATTGCGAAAGTTCTTCGTGCTGAGACACCACGTGATGATCGGGTGTGATAGGCTCTACGTTCAAATACAATGGGTGCAAAATAGTTGCACACGCGGAATACTCAGGTTAAACTTGACGAGCCTAGCATATAACAGATATGGCCTCGGAACACGGAGACCGAAAGGTCGAGCGTGAATCAAATAGTAGATATGATCAACATATTGATGTTCACCGTTGAAACTACTCCATCTCACATGATGATCGGACATGGTGTAGTTGATATGGATCACGTAATCACTTAGAGGATTAGAGGGATGTCTATCTAAGTGGGAGTTCTTTAGTAATATGATTAATTGAACTTAAATTTATCATGAACTTAGTTCTGGTAGTATTAGCATATCTATGTTGTAGATCAATAGCTCGCGTTGTTGCTTCCCTATGTTTATTTTTGATATGTTCCTAGAGAAAAACTATGTTGAAAGATGTTAGTAGCAATGATGCGGATTGGATCCGTGATCTGAGATTTATCCTCATTGCTGCACAGAAGAATTATGTCCTTGATGCACCGCTAGGTGACAAACCTATTGCAGGAGCAGATGCAGACGTTATGAACGTTTGGCTAGCTCAATGTGATGACTACTTGATAGTTTAGTGCACCATGCTTAACGGCTTAGAATCGGGACTTCAAAGACGTTTTGAACGTCATGGACCATATGAGATGTTCCAGGAGTTGAAGTTAATATTTCAAGCAAATACCCGAGTTGAGAGATATGAAGTCTCCAACAAGTTCTATAGCTAAAAGATGGAGGAGAATAGCTCAAGCAGTGAGCATGTGCTCAGATTGTCTAGGTACTACAATCACTTGAATCAAGTGGGAGTTAATCTTCCAGATAAAATAGTGATTGATAAAATTCTCTAGTCACCATCACCAAGTTAGTAGAACTTCGTGATGAACTATAATATGCAAGGGATGACGAAAACAATTCCCAAGCACTTCGCGATGCTAAAATCGGCGAAGGTAGAAATCAAGAAAAACATCAAGTGTTGATGGTTGACAAGACCACTAGTTTCAAGAGAAAGGGCAAAGGGAAGAAGGGGAACTTCAAAGAACGGCAAGCAAGTTGCTGCTCAAGTGAAGAAGCCCAAGTCTGGACCTAAGCCTGATACTAAGTGCTTCTACTACAAAGGGACTGGTCACTAGAAGCGGAACCACCCCAAGTATTTGGCGGATAAGAAGGATGGCAAAGTGAACAAGCTATATTTGATATACATGTTATTGATGTGTACCTTACTAGTGTTTATAGTGGCCCCTGGGTATTTGATACTTGTTCGGTTGCTAAAAATACAGGAGTTACGGAATGAACAGAGACTAGTTAAGGGTGAAGTGACGATGTGTGTTGGAAGTGGTTCCGAGATTGATATGATCATCATCGCGCACTCCCTATACTTTCGGGATTAGTGTTGAACCTAAATAAGTGTTATTTGGTATTTGCGTTGAGCATAAATATGATTTGATCATGTTTATTGCAATATGGTTATTCATTTAAGTTAGAGAACAATTGTTGTTCTGTTTACATGAATAGAACCTTCTATGGTCATACACACCAACAAAAATGGTTTGTTGGATCTCGATTGTAGTGATACACATATTCATAATAAAGCCAAAAGGATGCAAAGTTAATAATGATAGTGCAACTTATTTGTGGCACTGCCATTTAGGTCATATTGGTGTAAAACACATGAAGAAACTCCATGCTAATGGACTTTTGGAATCACTTGATTATGAATCACTTGATGCTTGCAAACCATGCCTCATGGGCAAGATGACTAAGACTCCGTTCTCCGAAACAATGGAGCGAGCAACAGATTTGTTGGAAATCATACATACTGATGTATGTGGTCCGATGAATATTAAGGCTCGCGACAAGTATCATTATTTTCTGACCTTCACAGATGATTTAAAGCAGATATGGGTATATCTACTTGATGAAACATAAGTCTGAAACATTTGAAAAGTTCAAAGAATTTCAGAGTGAAGTGGAGAATCATCGTAACAAGAAAATAAAAGTTTCTACGATATGATCGCAGAGGTAAAATATTTGAGTTACGAGTTTGGCCTTCAGTTAAAACAATGTGAAATAGTTTCACTACTCACGCCACCTGGAACACCACAATGTAATGGTGTGTACGAACGTCGTAACCGTACTTTATTAGATATGGTGCAATCTATGATGTATCTTACCGATCTACCACTATCGTTTTGGGGTTATGCATTAGAGACAGCTGCATTCACGTTAAAAAGGGCACCATCTAAATCCGTCGAGACGACACCGTATGAATTATGGTTTAGCACGAAACCAAAGTTGTCGTTTCTTAAAGTCTGGGTTGCGATGCTTATGTGAAAAAGTTTCAACATGATAAGCTTGAACCTAAATCGGAGAAGTGCGTCTTCATAGGATACCCAAAATGTTGGGAACACCTTCTATCACAGATCCGGAGGCAAGACATTCGTTGCCAAGAATGGATCCTTTCTAGAGAAGGAGTTTCTCTCGAAAGAAGTGAGTGGGAGGAAAGTAGAACTTGATGAGGTAATCAGTACATGCTCCCTTATTGAAAGTAGTTCATCACGAAATCTGTTCTCGTGACTACTACACCAATTAGTGAGGAAGCTAATGATGATGATCATGTAACTTCAGATCAAGTTACTACCGAACCTCGTAGGTAAACCAGAGTGAGATCCGCACCAGAGTGGTACGGTAATCCTATTCTGGAGGTCATGTTACTTGACCATGATGAATCTACGAACTATGAGGAAGCGATGATGAGCCCAGATTCCGTGAAATGGTTTGAGGCCATGAAATCCGAGATGAGATCCATGTATGAGAACAAAGTATGGACTTTGATTGACTTGCCCAATGATCGGCGAGCCATTGAGATTAAATGGATCTTCAAGAGGAAGACGGACGCTGATAGTAGTGTTACTATCTACAAAGCTAGAATTGTCGCAAAAGGTTTTCGACAAGTTCAAGGTGTTGACTACGATGAGAGTTTCTCACTCGTATCTATGCTTAAGTCTGTCCGAATCATGTTAGCAATTGCCGCATTTTATGAAATCTGGCAAATGGATAAACAAAACTGCATTCCTTAATGGATTTATTAAAGAAGAGTTGTATATGATGCAACCAGAAGGTTTTGTTAATCCTAAAGGTGCTAACAAAATATGCAAGCTCCAGCGATCTATGGACTGGTGCAAGCATCTCCGAGTTGGAATATACGCTTTGATAAGTTGATCAAAGCATATAGTTTTATACAGACTTGCGGTGAAGCCTGTATTTACAAGAAAGTGAGTGGGAGCACTACAACATTTCTGATAAGTATATGTGAATGACATATTGTTGATCGGAAATAATGTAGAATTATTCTGCAAAGCATAAAGGAGTGTTTGAAAGGAGTTTTTTAACGAAAGACCTTGGTGAAGCTGCTTACATATTGACGCTTGATAAGTTTTTCAATGAGTACATACCTTGACAAGATTTTGAAGTAGTTCAAAATGGAACAGTCAAAGAAAGAGTTCTTGCCTGTGTTACAAGGTGTGAAATTGAGTGAAGACTCAAAACCCGACCATGGCAGAAGATAGAAAGAGAATGAAAGTCATTCCCTATGCCTCAGCCATAGGTTCTATAAAGTATGCCATGCTGTGTACCAGATCTATTGTATACCCTACACTGATTTTGGCAAGGGAGTACAATAGTGATCTAGGAGTAGATCACTGGACAGCGGTCAAAATTATCCTTAGTGGAATAAGGATATGTTTCTCGATTATGGAGGTGACAAAAGGTTCGTCGTAAAGGGTTACGTCGATGCAAGTTTTGACACTGATCCAGATGATCTAAGTCTCAATCTGGATACATATTGAAAGTGGGAGCAATTAGCTAGAGTAGCTCCGTGCAGAGCATTGTTGACATAGAAATTTGCAAAATACATGCGGATCTGAATGTGGCAGACCCGTTGACTAAACTTCTCTCACAAGCAAAACATGATCACACCTTAGTACTCTTTGGGTGTTAATCACATATCGATGTGAACTAGATTATTGACTCTAGTAAACCCTTTGGGTGTTGGTCACATGACGATGTGAACTATGGGTGTTAATCACATGGTGATGTGAACTATTGGTATTAAATCACATGGTGATGTGAACTAGATTATTGACTCTAGTGCAAGTGGGAGACTGAAGGAAATATGCCCTAGAGGCAATAATAAAGTTATTATTTCTTTCCTTATATCATGATAAATGTTTATTATTCATGCTAGAATTGTATTAACCGGAAACATAATACATGTGTGAATACATAGACAAACAGAGTGTCACTAGTATGCCTCTACTTGACTAGCTCGTTAATTAAAGATGGTTACGTTTCCTGGCCATTGACATGAGTTGTCATTTGATTAACGGGGTCACATCATTAGGAGAATGATGTGATTGACATGACCCATTCCGTTAGCTTAGCACTTGATCGTTTAGTATGTTGCTATTGCTTTCTTCATGACTTATACATGTTCCTATGACTATGAGATTATGCAACTCCCGTTTATCGGAGGAACACTTTGTGTGCTACCAAACGTCACAACGTAACTGGGTGATTATAAAGGAGCTCTACAGGTGTCTCCAAAGGTACATGTTGGGTTGGCGTATTTCGAGATTAGGATTTGTCACTCCGATTGTCGGAGAGGTATCTCTGGGCCCTCTCGGTAATGCACATCACTTAAGCCTTGCAAGCAATGCAACTAATGAGTTAGTTGCGAGATGATGTATTACGGAACGAGTAAAGAGACTTGCCGGTAACGAGATTGAACTAGGTATTGAGATACCGACGATCGAATCTCGGGCAAGTAACATACCGATGACAAAGGGAACAACGTATGTTGTTATGCGGTCTGACCGATAAAGATCTTCATAGAATATGTGGGAGCCAATATGAGCATCCAGGTTCCGCTATTGGTTATTGACCGGAGACGTGTCTCGGTCATGTCTACATTGTTCTTGAACCCGTAGGGTCCGCACGCTTAACATTACGATGATAGTTTCATTATGAGTTTATATGTTTTGATGTACCGAAGGTTGTTCGGAGTCCCGGATATGATCACGGACATGACGAGGAGTCTCGAAATGGTTGAGACATAAAGATTGATATATTGGAAGCCTATATTTGGATATCGGAATCGTTCCGGGTGAAATCAGGATTTTACCGAGTAGGGGGTTACGGACCCCTCCTGGGGGTTAATGGGCCTACATGGGCCCTATGGGAGAAGAGGAGGGCAGGCCGCGCGCCCCCTCCCGCACTAGTCCGAATAGGACAAGGAAGGGGGGAGGGTTGCGCCCCCCTTTCCTCTTTCCCCCTTCCCCTTTCCTTCTCCAACAAGGCAAGAGGGGGGAGTCCTACTCCCGGTAGGAGTAGGACTCCTCCAGGCGCACCCCTAGGGGCCGGCCGCACCTCCCCCCTTTGCTCCTTTATGTACGGGGGCGAGGGGGCACCCCAAGACACACAAGTTGATCTTCGTGATCGTTCCTTAGCCGTGTGCGGTGCCCCCTTCCACCATATTCCACCTCGGTCATATTGTAGCGGTGCTTAGGGGAAGCCCTGCGACGGTAGAACATCAAGATCGTCACCACGCCGTCTTCGACGGAACTCTTCCCGACACTTTGCTGGATCGGAGTCCGGGGATCGTCATCGAGCTGAACGTGTGCTAGAACTCGGAGGTGCCGTAGTTTCGGTGCTTGATCGGTCGGGCCGTGAAGACGTACGACTACATTAACCGCGTTGTTATAACGCTTCCGCTTTCGGTCTACGAGGATACGTGGACAACACTCTCCCCTCTCGTTGCTATGCATCACCATGATCTTGCGTGTGCGTAGGAAAATTTTGAAATTACTACGTTCCCCAACAACATGTACTATACATCCACTAGTAGATGGTACGTGACATGCACGTGATGTCTTGTGATCAGACTACAATCGAAGTTACACGATGCAATTTTACATGGCTTCGTGCCCGTATATCTTTACACAATGAGTGCTTCAGAAAAGAGGCACAAAAGATCTTGTATAGAAGTTTTTCTCTCATCAACACCAGATCATGAGTGTACAGGTGTATAGTGGGTTCACGATAACTCGAGAAAGACCATCTCCATGTTGTTCTGGCGCGCGGCCGCACCAAGCAGATCCCGGAAACCAGGCCGTTGGATCAGTTGGTTGGGTAAGAAATCAATGGCTAATAAATGCTTGTATGTGATGAGTCAAAGTTCAAAAGTCTGTGTATTATAGTAGTAAGATATGTCAATATGGATGTTCTTTTCTAGAAATTTTATGAAACTATGAAATACGATTTTTGAATGTTTCAAGAAAGGGGTCCATGGAGCCCGGGCCCGAAAACACCATACTTAACCATTTGTCAATCCCCTCAAACCTGGTGGTTAAGCCTGCGATAAATGAAGAGCTTCAGGGGGCTTCTCGAATCACCTGATGCCTTCCCCATACGCCTCAAGGGTTTAGGCGTTGAGCCCTCCTGGTCCAAGTCCTAGTCAATTTCTTTTCGGATGACAAGTTTCTTTTGGGATGACAAGTTCCAGTTTTCTTTTTGGTTTGTTTCTAGTAGTAAAAACCGTTAGGGCCGGTAGTGGCGAAGTCACACATGGGCCTGTGTAGTCCACAACTTTTTGCAAAAAAAAACATCCTACAACAAACAGACATCATGCAGAAAAATCCTACGATTGCATACCTAACATTGCCACTGAGAGCCAGATTGCTCCGTGTCACACGTGTGACACTTATCATTTGGGTTTGTTTAAGCAAATGGAAGTATTATCAAGTTCAAAAAGAAAAATAGAGCATTGTCTTTTTTTTTCGAGGGTACGCAAATTGCGTACCTTAGCTTTATAAAAGAAGAGAAATGAGACATACAACAACGTCCATCACTCGCTGCGAACAACGAAGACGACCCACTCCACACCCGGATCATACAAGGATAACCAAATACACACAACACGACAACACAACTACGACACAAAAAGCCTGCCCTACACCGAACCCCTTGCGGCTCTCTCGCCGACGCCAAGACCTCCAAAGAACAACAACTCCAGCTTCCTTCGATAAGCCGGCGACTACCATACATGGCGTCGAAGGGGAAAGATCTGGGCAGCGGTGAACGCCGGAGGAGCGCATCATGGGACCTCGAGTCTCCGAGCACAATGCTCCCAACAAAGTAACAACCTCAAGGACATTGCCATCATGCCGATTCTACGAATCAAGGCTTTCGCCCCGGAGACAGCTGCCGATACAAGGTCGCGAGGAAGATGGTGTTGCACTCGGCGAAGCCTCCAGGAAGGTGAATGACACCCGTAGGTGCCATCAACGCCGGTCCGGCCACAACCGAACAAGATTTTCATCCGTAGCACCGCACACCTCCACGTCTCCGAGATCCCGGCCAGTCCCGATCAGATGCCTCACACCGCCGTCACCGCAGCAACTTGCCATCGAAGCCCCCCTCACTGCCGAGGGAACACGCCTAAAGAACGGCTGCCCAGATCGAACGAACGGCTGTCGTCAGTTGCACACCAAAACAATTTGTCAATCCCCTGCGAGAATTCTCCTTTCCCAACACAGTTGACCCTGATCCATTTGGGAAAGCCGTAGCTTTCAGGGCAGCGATCCCGGGCAGCACCAACCTCCCTCTTCGGGCCGCTTCCAACATCGCGGCGAGGAGCTTCCCCACGCCCCCCACTTTCCCACTGCCACGGCCGGTGCCTCCCCATGGTCCCGGTCCACGAGGCATCCACCCATATAACCAGAAACAAACAGCCTTCCCGCACACTGTCACACCAGCTCCCCTCCGGAGTTCCCTTGCCTCCACGGCGCGGCGCGGCGCTCCCCCTTCCGCCCCTGTCTCCGTCGCCTCTCCTCTCCCGCCGTCTCCGCCTCACGGGTGCGCCCGAGCTCGAATCGCCGCCAGACGGACCAGGAGCGCGCGCGCGCGGACGCGAGGTCATGGAGCCCGACGACGAGCGGGGGCGGCCGCCGCAGCGGAAGGGGATATCCTACAGCCAGCCGCTCGCGCGGGACGCGGTGGCGCAGGCGGCGTACGCGCGCCACGCCGCGCTCGGCTCGCACGGCCTCGATGATGACCCCATCGCCTCCGCCTCGGCGCACCGCCACGACCCCGCGCGCAGCGTGTCGTGCCCCCACCAGCTCCCGCCTCACCACCACCACAGCCGCGGCGGCGAGTCCATGTACCTACACGCCGCCTCCTTCAGCGCCGGCTGCGGCGCGGTGACGCTGGAGCGGGCCGTGGCGACGTCGGAGCACGGGGGCGCGAGCGGCAGGGGTGCTCTGCCGGAGTTCGTCGGCGCGGGCGGGGGCGAGGGCATCTTCCGCGTGCCGCTGCGCGCGGCCATGCACCCTGGCCGCCCGCCGGCGCTCGAGGTGCGGCCCCACCCGCCGCGGGAGACGCAGGTGTGCTCCTTCCTGCGGACGCTCGCGTGCGAGCCACAGCTTCGCCAGCTGTGGGCAGGGGCCGAGTCCGGGGTTCGGGTGTGGGGCCTCGACGAGTTATTCGTCGGGAGCATCATAGGGGCGCGCAGAGGAGACGAGGAGACCGCGCCGTTCACCGAATCCGTGCCCGCGCCGCCGGCGCTCTGCGTCGCGGTGGACAGCGCGAACAAGCTCTTGTGGACGGGTCACAAGGACGGGAGGATACGGTCGTGGCGCATGGACCTCGCCACGGCGCCGGCGGCTGCAGCAGATGGTGGCGAGAATGCGCCCATGTTCAAGGAGGCCCTGTCGTGGCAGGCGCACAGCCGCACCCCGGTGCTTTCCATGGTTGTGACATCATACGGTGAGAAGCTCGCTTCCTTGTTCACCCCTAGCAATTTTGGTTTTCATTGACACTAGATATGAGCTATGAGCACAATCCGGCAATGGCACGATGCTGAAAGGCACGAAGATAACTGGAAATGTTCAATTTAGCCGATTCGAAATGCTCAGATTAGCTAATTTTACATCACTACCAAGTGTTATCTTGGCAATATCGCTTTTGGCACATTTACACCTTTTTTACTTTAGGCTGGAGAAGTTTTGGACGGTAGAGTTAGCCTTTCTAAAGAATAAAATTAGCTTTTTTCCCATACCGATGGACATCCTGGTTCTATACTTTTTTGTCATAATAATGGAACAAGCATGTACAACCACGTTGATGTTAATCATCAATCAGGTTATTTACAGAAAATTAAAGCAAGCTTGATATCACAGCCTGGTTAAGGCGCACCTAGTGCCTCGCTCTTGCTATAACCTGAGAAAACCAGTGTAATAACAGTGAATAGATAACAGAATTAAGCTGACGAAAGTAAGCCTTTATTACAACTGAAAGCGAAGAATTTCACCCAGTCACTCACTTATTTATCCTCCAGTTCCTCTTCCATCTTCTGGAAAGAACTAGCTTGTGAATGTTCAGCTCTCTCCTAAATAACTGATTCCAATAAGCTAAGTCAGTATTTGTTAACTGTAGATTCATATGTTTCTTGATTTTTGTTATGCGGGATATGACTCTTGATTGACTACTCTGAAACCTATATATATAGGGAATATTAGTTCAGTTATGCAGTTTATTTCACATCAAAACTAAATTATCAGTTTTCTTTTCTGGCCTCTTCCGACTTGAATCAAGCATTGTCGAGGCATTGATATCTGAATCACTAGGCTGCGTTACAAGTTTTGGCATTCATGCACCTCTCTTGTTGCAGATAAGAGTTGATAATCTAAATTTGAACTAAAAAGGAGTGAAAATTTATCCCATATTGATATGTTTCATTTCAATCTCTTGGAAACAGGTGAAATATGGTCAGGCACCGAAGGAGGTGTTATAAAGGCATGGCCCTGGGATGTCATTGCTAAGTCCCTCTCACTAACACCAGAAGAAAAATATATGGCTTCTTGTCTGGTCGAAAATGCATATATTGACCTTAGGAACTATGTCACAGTTGGTACCATGTTCTCTTTGCCCACTACTGATGTGAAACACATGCTTGCGGACCATTGTCGAGCGAAAGTTTGGAGTCTAACTAGCATGACGTTTGCTCTTTGGTACGATTCTAAATATAAATGCCATCACATCAGTTTCTCAACTTCATTAACCCATGGCCGATTGGAACTAATTTTTTGATATGCTTTGTGTAGGGATGCTCGGACAAGGGAGTTGTTAAAAGTATTTGGAATGGACGGCCAGGTGGAGTCAGCTCGTCTAGAGCCACTAGTGATGCCAGAACAATTTATAGAGGAAGAAATCAAGGTAAAACCCACAAAGAAGGAGAAAAACCAAGGCTCTGTCACCTTTTTAAAGAAATCTTGGAATGCCTTGATTGGGGCTGGCGGTGCAGTACGCAGAGTTGCAACTAAAGGAACGTTCGTTGAAGATAACCGTCGAACAGAAACAGTGGCTCAAGCAATGGATGGTGCAATTTGGTCAGGTTGCACAGATGGCTCGATTATTATGTGGGATGGAAATGGGAATTGGCTAAAAGAGTTCAGTTATCATAATTCTTCTGTTCAATGCATAAAGGCACTCGGAGAAAAGGTGTGGGTGGGCTATGCCAGTGGTACTGTTCAAGTCATGGATGTTGAAGGTAACCCTCTGGGAGGATGGACTGGACATAGCTGTCCAGTCATTCAGATGGCCATTGGTGGTTCTTACATCTTTACTGTAGCCCATCATGGTGGTATTCGAGGATGGCCTCTAACTTCTCCTGGGCCTCTGGATGATATTCTGCGGACGGAATTGGCGAAGAGGGAGTTGTCCTATACAAGGGTAGAGAACATTAAGATGCTGGTTGGAACTTGGAATGTTGCGCAGGAGAAAGCATCACCTGAATCGCTTTGGTCATGGTTGGGTACTGAATCATCTGATGTTGGATTGGTGGTGGTTGGCCTGCAAGAGGTTGAGATGGGTGCTGGAGTTCTTGCTATGGCTGCGGCTAAAGAAAGTGTAAGATAGTTGACCAAACCATTCACTTCACCTTTTGTTGTTTTGTTCCTCAAAGATCAAGTAGAGGTAAGTTATACTGTTAATGCATGCAAATAGGTTTTTAAAAGAGGAGGATATCGCCCAGCCTCTGCATCATTGCAATGCACACAGCCATAAATTTATTAAAATCCTAGTAAGAAGCTCCATTGGTGAAGTACAAAACCATCTCCCATAAGCGCCCGCACTTCCGCATGGTGTAGTAACAACCATGTACGGATCCATCCTGTAGCGCGGAAGATAACCTGCAAAAAATTATGTTTCTGCATTCGTATTTTACATTTGCATTGTATAGTTAAAACTGCCAATATGTTCCTTTACTGATGATATACATAGGAACTATTATCCCTCTATTTCAAAATAGAACTGTTTGCCTCTTGCTTTGTTCCAAAATATAAATAGTAAGCCTCTTGATAATATTTATAAGGTGACCCACATATTTTGAGATTTGATTTTTGTACTTCTTGACCACCCATCAGTCCAACTATGTATATGACCAGTCACACTAAAGTGTCACTAATAGATCAAACTTGAAAACAGCTTCATATCGTAAGACAAATTAATGGTCAAACCTCGGCTTTAGAGTCCATAACTCAACTACGCTTGCAAAAATCCATGGAGTATAATATAGAGAAATGGCACTGAGCAATTATTGATTACACAGTTTTGTAAGTTGCTTAAAATGCGAAACCAAACTTATTATGGAATGCACGGTGGGGAGGTAGTATTTCTTTGTCATATTTGTGATTCTGTATTATCCAAGCATTAGGTGGATTTGTTTGTACCATCCACATTGTATCATAAACGTCATCCTTTTTGTGTTACGTTATATTTGTATTCCTATTCTTCTTGTTGTTTACTCTCTTTTAGCCACTAGGGATGAATATTGCATTTCTGTGTGACTCTTCTTGGTATACTTTTCTATCACAGTTGTCAGAACAGTATATTTTAGTTTACTTGATTCGGTTTTAATTTTATATCAGTATTGTGATGTAATGACGCTATCACGGAGGACTTATAGAAATTACATGTGAGAACTGAGAGGGAATAAAACTTAAGTACAATTTTCCTTTTGGACATTATTTGTGAATATATATTTACTTGTTATTCTGTTTTTGTTCCATTTTGCAAATCTGCACAACGGCAGCTACATTGCTAATGCTCTTGCGTGTAAGTTCTGTAAGGCGGCTGTTTGATGCAAGTTGTCTTGCTTATGGCCTTAGGTAGGGCTTGAGGGCAGTGCCAATGGGCAGTGGTGGATAGACAATATTGGCAAGGCACTTGATGAAGGAATATCCTTCCACCGAGTTGGCTCGAGGCAGTTGGCTGGATTACTTATTGCTGCATGGTACTGGCTTGTCATGAAATTGTCTATTAATACTGCCTAATACATTTCTGTTACCACTTATTTTTATGTTTTGAGCATTCACACTTCTGTGTTATCTATGCTTATTTGAAGGGCAAGGACAGACCTTAAGCCACATATTGGTGATGTTGATGCTGCTGCGGTGCCATGTGGCTTTGGACGTGCTATTGGCAACAAGGTACATGATCTTGAAAATGTGTATTAACTCTTCCATTTGGTATCGCTTAGCCATCAATTTATGTTTGCATTACCACTTGAATATCCTAAGATTTCTCCTTGGATCTACTATAGAATAACTGGGAATATTTCTGCTGGAAAATAAATAATAAACTGACAATCTAGACAGAACTATTTGGATGCTTATATGATCACAAAATAAACTTTTTTCGTTATATGCTCTTCTAAGTTCTAAGGAGAAACAATTTTATAGTGAGTGATAAGGTTCAAAAAGTTCAGATGGCGGTTATACTTGGACGAGAAATAACCTCAGCATTCTGCTGAGCTAGTAATAGACTTAGTACTGCATGGCTTTTATCGCGGGGTTCTATTGCTTGTCATTTTGTGTTGAGATTGATTACATCTCACAGTTTTAATAAATTCAGCTGTGTGCATCAACTGATGCAGAGGCCGGGGGGCAACCCTCCTTAAAAAAAATCTGTAGAGAAAAACTATCTCAACTGGTCAACGATAGAAAACAAGTAACATTAGTTGCTTATCATCTAGTGATTCTTATGTCAAAGTAACGCTCCATATTTCTGTTCAATTTTTAGTGTATATTGTCATATTGACAGCTGATTGTTCTTGCAGGGTGGTGTTGGGTTAAAAATGAGAGTTTACGATCGCAGGATATGTTTTGTGAACAATCATTTTGCCGCACATCTAGAAAATGTTACTCGTCGCAATGCTGACTTCGATCATATTTATCGGACAATGAATTTTAACAAATCTCATGGATCTGCAGGTTTTCCATTCTCACACCTCCCCTTTTCAAGTATTCTTTTGCACTACTTTACTGTATATGATGCCTATAACTTTTTTTCCCTTTCTGCTACAGCTTCTGATACGTCTGTCCAATTGCATAAAGCAGTGAATGTATGTAATCATTAAACTGTTTTGTAGAATAATATCCAGCCTTGATTACTTCAGTTGCAACGATGCATACTTATGCATAGATATTGACATACTGGCAGGCCAATGGGAATCAGCCTGATGAAGATAGACCTGAGCTGGCAGAAGCTGATATGGTTGTTTTTCTTGGTGATTTCAACTACCGACTTTACGGTATCACCTATGACGAGGCAAGGGATATGGTCTCGCAAAGGAGCTTCGATTGGCTTAGAGAAAGGGATCAACTTCGAGCAGAAATGAAGGCAGGAAACGTGTTTCAAGGAATGCGTGAAGGTTTTATCAGATTTCCTCCAACTTACAAATTCCAAAGACACCAACCGGGTCTTGCAGGTACTGTCTCTTCTCATACTTAAAGTTCTTGCTCGGTTAAAATGTTCCGCCACAATAAAGTTCTTTTTTTACATCAAATTCAGATAATGCTTTACAACTGAAAATATTTTCTGTCAATTCTGATGTAGGCTATGATTCGGGTGAGAAGAAGAGAATACCTGCTTGGTGTGATAGAATAGTGTATCGAGATAGCCGCTCCGAAACAATACGCGAATGCTCATTAGAGTGTCCTGTTGTTGCTGCAATCACATCGTAAGATTCTACAACACATAATCATACTTTTTATAGAGAGAATCTACATCATCTTGTCCCTTCTCAATTATAATCATGCTCCAACATAACATGAATTTCTTGTACATTTTGATAGATATGAAGCATGCATGGATGTGACAGATAGCGATCATAAACCAGTGAACTGTACGTTCAGTGTTGATCTTGCAAGAGTAAACGAGATGATAAGAAGGCAGGAGTATGGAAAAATAATCAAATCCAATGAAAAGCTACATTGTTTGATTCAAGAATCCCATAGTGTTCCAGACACTATAATCAGCACAAACAACATTATATTGGAAAACGAAGAAACTGTTGTCCTTCGAATAACAAATAACTGTGGATCAAAAAAGTCTGCTTTTGAAATCTTGTGTGAAGGCCAGTCGACAAGCAGGCAGGACGGAACAAAAACTGATTTTATTCCAAGGGCATCCTTTGGCCTTCCACATTGGCTTGAGGTAGGAATTATATAGTTTGTGTCTTTCGGTTTTGAATAAAGATATACTCACTCCGTCCCAAAATAACTGACTCAACTTTGTACAAAGTTAGTACAAAGTTGAGTCACTTATTTTGGGACGGAGGGAGTAGTTAATACATTTATGTTGTTGCTTTCTTGCATTTGCCTGGTTTGGATTTTGTTTAGTCATACAAGCTTCTTTCTTTTGCCGCATCGGTCGCATCGTACTAGTATTTTGCTATCAGCTTACTTTAGTGTGACTCTCCTGTCACAAACAAAAGCACTTATCACATTTCCACCTAGAGTCCTAAGATCGATCACTGGTCATTCTTTTGGTTGTTACTGACAGTTTTCCATCTGTTGTTCGTAAAATACTATAATGTTCTTTTTCATTCTAGAGGAAACGAAATTAAGAGAACTATGGGACCTCTCTTTTACTTGCATGTTGGACCCTTCTCTATCGATTATTTATCTGAGAACTACACCAGATGTTTCTCCGTTGCAGGAACTAAAAATTAGACGAATCACAACCTATATCACATTGCACCAAATAGACATGGAGGTAGGTTCAAGTTTGGTTGCATCTGTAGAATTCCATTCGGTGGCTCTTTTGTGAAAATGCAAGCCGAGTTTTGTCAATTTGTGCATGCATGGGCATCTGCTGCCGTTAGCCTAGCTGTTCTATACTCTACCGTTGATCCTCCAATTTTTGGTACTATTTTGCCATCTCATTTCATTTTACTTCCATCATGCTTCAGCCAAACCACTAACTCTCTCCAATGTGCCATGCCTTGCAGGTTCAACCGTCCATCGGTCTCATCGAGCCTGGAGAAACAATGGAGGTTAACGTGCATCACGAGAACTACTACACGCAGGAAGAATTCGTGGACGGAGTCGTGCAAGGCGGATGGTGCGAACTGACCAGAGACAAGGAGGCTGTTCTGCTGGTCAATGTGACAGGCAGCACCTCAACTGAAACGGTCACGCACAGGATCAACGTCCGGCACTGCTGCGCCGCAAGCTCACCACCCCCACCGGCCAATGTACTGTCCATCGCCGCCCCGCCCGGTGATGCTCCGTCGAGCGAAGGCCCCACGGAACGTTCTTCCAGAAGGAGCCAGTCGAATCATTTGCAACGCTCCGACGCGCATTTCGGCGCCTCAGAGGTGCATGACTTGCACCGTCTGCGGAACATGTAAGGGCGAGTCTAGTTTCTCTTGCTTGTTTGATTGATGTAGCAGTTTTGTATAGCGGGTGAGGTAATAGTGTGCTTACCAACAAAAATCAGGCAGAGGCTGCTCCACTGTTAACGCTGTACATATGCAGGCACTCACCATTCTTCGTGTAACCAAAGAAAAGTGCATAGCTACAGAACGTAATCTGTAGTTAGTTTGTGTGTGTGTGTGTGTGTGTGTGGAGGAGTGCGTGTGCTGTGGAAGAACTTTCTATATACTCCCTCCGTTCCCAAATAATTGTCTTTCTAGCCATCTCAAATGGACTACAACATACGGATGTATGTAGACATGTTTTAGAGTGTAGATTTACTCATTTTGCTCCGTATGTAGTCACTTGTTGAAATCTCTAAAAAGACAATTATTTAGGCACTTCTGCTTCGGTACACCCCCCTAAACATAAGAACGGCTTAGATTAGCCCATACATTTTCATAAGTAAGGGCATGATGGTCATATTTTATGAACTCTTCGTCTGCCATATACCGCGCGCTGGGCTGGCCTATTCAGCCCATTTATCCCTTTTTTTTGGAAACCGCAAAGGCTGGCCTATTCAGCCCATTTATCCCTCTTTTTTGGAAACCGCAAAAAAATTTGCTTGCTGCACGATTCGAACCCGGGTCCCTCACGTATTAACACAGCCGCACTGTCCAACTGGACAATCAGACCGCAGGTGTTAAGAACGTTTTTTAGACTTAAAATAGAACACTGGAAAAGCGCAATATTTTCTGTTAGATTTTTTCCTTTTCTTTTTTGTTTCCTTTTTCTTTCTTAAATGCGTGAACGTTTTAACTTTCATGATTTATTTTTTCAAAAAGATGACAAAATTTAAGTTTGAATTTTTTTCCAAATTGGTGAACTCCTTTTTTTTTAAATTGTTCCTGTTTTCACAAATTTGTGAATTATTTCAAAAATAGGCGATTTTTTTAAAATTAAATTTATATAAATGATGAACTTTGTTTCTAAGTCAATGAACTTTTTTCAAATCCGTGAACTTTTTTTCCAAATCAATGAGCTTTTCTTCTAAATCGATGAACTCTTTTAAATTTTTGATGAGCTTTTTCAAAATCAATAGAAGAAACAGAAACAGAAACAAGAAAACAAAAGCAAAAAAAATTATAGAAAAACCGCGTAAAACCAAAGAAAAACCAGCCCGATTGAAAAGGAAAACCAGAGTCTTTCTTTTTAGCGTTATATCGGACGACTACAAAAGATGGAAAAAGAAAAACTTAGACCATGATCAATTTGAAAAATCTAGAAAATGCAGAAATTGTTGAAAACCAAATCAATTTGGCATGGTGTCTGAATTGGTCATCAAAGGCCATGGAAAAATTGAGACCATTTCAAGGATGTTGAAAACAATATGCCCTCAAACGAACCTTCTCACCTTACTCGAACAATCTTTGTTGAACATGATTTCTTGTGGACATCCTTGAAATGACCCAAACTTTTGCATGCAGATGGGCATGCCCATGCTAGGTATTCATGCTAAGCTTGAGTCATTGTCTACAGTGTATGTAAGTTGTCACACGTTCGACCATTTATCGCCCTTTTTTGAGGGATTTCAAGAAACAACATGCTCTCAAACTGAACTTTCTGGCCTACCCAGACATCGTACATTGAACATGATATTTTTGGACATTCTTGAAATGATTCCAACTTTTGCCAGCCAGTGGACATTGCCCATCATAGACATCCATGGTATGTTTGAAGGAAAAAAGTATTTAAAATAATAATTTGAATAGGTACTTAAAATTGTTATTTTGAATTGTAAACATAAAATAAATACAAAGGGATAAAACTGAAAACAGTATGTTCTCGGATTTGGGAATCTCTGCTTCCCAGCCATTTTTTTCCTGGCTTTGGGAACCTTCTCAGAGGTCGTGAACCACGTTATTTCTGTTTCTTCTTTTCCATTTTCATTTTCTTTGACTTTTCATTTTTTGTTTATTATTTCTATTTCTTATAAATTCAAAATTTCCAGAATTCAAAATTTGTTCGTGTTTTCTGATTTTTTAATTCCAAATTTGTTACTGTTTTTAATACGTGTTTCAAAATTTTGTTCGCTCATTTTAAGAAATGTTTGTTTTTTGAAATTCTGAGCAAGTTTGAAAGACATGAATATTTTTTCAAAATTTCTGTCCAATTTTCTAAAATTCGAATATTTGTATTTTATGAACAAAAAGGAAAACTAAAAAACCGTGAAGAAAATAAATAAAACAAAGTAAAACCAAAGAGTTGGTGCATATTTTCCTTAGCGTTATCTGTCTCGGACAAGAAGCTTAAAACAAGGTTAGCAAGCACGTCACATTAGCTATCCCAGCTGGTTAGCGCACTCACGCATGGTGCATGAGGCCTGTAGTTCGAATCACATGTATGACATCTAAGTTTTTGAAGCTTAAAACCAAAAAAAGCTAAACGGGCGACGGGAATTATACGAACCATACACCGTATACGTTCTACTAGTACATATGAAAGTGTGTATAATTTGTCAAAGGTCCATACTACCCTTTATACGTTTTGTAGGGGGGTGTACCGAAGCGCTTCTCTTATTTAGGAACGGGGTATATACATAAAAGAGTGCAAAGGCAGATTGTGTGACTTGCTACTGACCAATAGTCTGTTTATTTACGAGAATGAGTTGACAATATCGAACTTGATAGCGTCCTCCACCTTAGCTGCCTGCTGTTGAGATGTTGGGACGTACCCAGTTGCCGAAAGTCTGAAACTTTGCTTCTACGTACTACTGGCTCAGCGACAGCTTGTACTTTTCACAAAGCCTTACAAGCTTCTGCCATGGCATGCCATGCATCATGATCTATGACCATGAGAGTCGCTTGATGCTTGGTAGTCACTACAGGCTTCAGGCCTCAGCTCTGAATATTTTCAGGTAAGGTAACACAGCTCAGCTCTCCCTCTGAAGTCTAAGCTACAAGTTTCTTCAGAGAAGGTGGCAGTCTCTGCACCCACCAACCAACTGAATTAAAAGCTGTGGTGAGCCAAGTGCAAGCGGAACCAACTTGGGAAGCTAATAGTTTAGGAGATTTGGCATTCGTACAGAAAATTAACTTCGGTTTGTGATTTGGCAAGTTGCAGAAGATTGGAGAAGGGCGCCGCATGAGCAGTTAGGCTAGGTCAAATCTGGTGGACTGCCTCGCTAGCGACGTGAAGATTTGGTCAAATTGGGTGCGGATTAGTTTAGTTGCATCTAGTCTAGTGTAGAGGATAAAGAGCAGTTGTAGCTAAATGGGTTTGGCTAATCTCACTGAACTCGCTCCAATGATCAAGCGTTTATGTTGTGGACTACTGCTATCCACACACTGCTTAAAACTTTTGGTTAAAGGAAGTCATCAATAGGTTGAGTTGGAACTTGAGTCCAGACGTTCCTACCAACTGGAAAGTGAGACCTGTCGGAGTAGTCCGCACGACCAGATAATGTACTACTCCTGGAGTACGTATTTGAAAGTTCATGTCTTCTTTTGGAACGTACTCCTACGTGACTATTTATTGGTTGGCCTAGACTGACGTTAACATTCAACCGTGCCGTGCGCAACGAACCGTTTATAAGAATCACGCCCATCAAAATTCACGGGTAAGAGCAACTTCAACACGCCGACCCATTTCGTCGACCCGAACGAACGCGTGTCCGCTTTTTTTCCGCCTAACGACCCAAAGAACAAGTAGGGATGCAGGGCGGTCTAAAATCATGCATCTCTGCATAAGCATCCTTCCCCTTCCGACGAGGAACGTGCAATGGACCGACGAGAGCACAAGAATCTTTCACGGTATGCCGGCATATCTTGCTTTCAACACGCGGAGATGCAACATAGTGCTTTTATAGCATCGAAGCCGCCAATGGGAAAAGGACAACGCAGCGTCACCGTACAGCGATATGAATGTCCCGATGGGTCGCTGCAGCCTACAGATGATCCTTTGCGCTAGGCGCACGTTCCCTTGTTTCGTCAAGCTGGATTCTTTCGTCGCGGCTGCCACAAGCTAATTCTGCGACGACAAAGGCCGTACGAAACGACATGCACTAAATCTAGCACCACACACGCCCTTGTTGCCGTGCCGCCGTATTTTCCGCTCACCACGCAGAGATGCAACGGTGTTTCCTCTTGCATGAAAATAGTGTAGTGCATAGCGTTAGCCGCCAACGGACAAAGGACAGCGCGATATGAATATGTCTCGATGATGGGCTGCTGCAGCCTGCGGATGATCCTTTGCGCTAGGCGCACGTTTCCTTGTTCCGTCGAGCTGGAATCTCAGCTCTCCAAACTTGGTACTCTATGTTGTAGCTAAGTTGTATGAATCTAGAGGATAAAGAGCAGTTGTAGCTAAGTTGGGTTTGGCTAATCTCAGAACTCCACTCCAATGATTAAGCGTTTAGTATGTTGTGGTCTACTATCCCTCGCTACCGCTCAAAACTTTTGGTTAAAGGAAGTCATCAATAGGTTGAGTTGGAACTTGAGTCCAGACGTTCCTACCAACTGGATCAAAGTCAGACTGACTTGTCGGAATAGTCCGCACGTCTAGATAATACTGTATACTACTACTAGTACTTCTGGAGTACGTATTTGAAAATTCATGTCTTCTTTTTGAACGCAACACTACTATTTATTGGCTGGCCCAGACTCAGGTAGACGTTAACATTGAACCGTGCCGTGCGTAACGAAACGTTTATAAACATGCCCATCAAAATTAGCGGGTAAGGTTGCAGCTCAGGCTGCAAGTGAACACGGGCCGCCTACGGCGCCCGCTTAAAAGCCCACATAATTCATGTTCGTGGACGCCCACGTAACCTGGGCTATGAGAAGTGGGATAAGTGGGATAACCCACGGACGATATAAAGCCCACATTGTTCGGTCGTTCTCCTCTTCCTTCCTCGTTCCTCCAATCCTGCAGCGCCGCCGCGATATGCTAGGGTAGGCCGCCGCCTAGCGCCGCCGTCCACCTTCCCATGGCCGGCCTAGCGCAGCCGTCCACCTACCCCATGAACGCCACAGCGCCGCCGTCCATTATCTCCATGGACGCCGCAGCACTGCCTTCTACCTCCATCGTAGCCGCACTAGCGCTGCCGTCCACCTCTCCCCCAGCTGCACCAGCACCGCGGTCCACCTCCCCCACGGCTGCACCAGCGCCGCCTTCCAACTCCCCCACTGCCGGACCAGAAGCAACCATTCATCTCCTCCATGTCCGCCCCAGCGGCGCTGCTGTATCCTGACATGTACTTTTTGTATTTTCAACTCTTGCATTCACATTATGTGGGTATGTGGCAACCCGTATAGTCCCAATTGTTTTATGTGGACATCCCACTTAATCCTACATAATTATGTGGGTTGATGCTACATTATACGAGACTCCCGTGTCTCGTCCCACTTGCAGCCTGAGTTGCAGCCAGAACGAGCAAGCAGGAATGCAGGGCGGTCTAAATCATCCTCCCCATATATGCGATCCTCGGGGTTGGACGTACGCGGCGTGGACGGTCCTCAGGCCAACCCCAACGCTATACACAAATGGATGTCTGCTTTTACCCGTTTGGGAATCGATTGAGCGGACGTCCGGCAGGCGAACAGGCGTCTGACGCATCTGCGCCCAACGCATAGAAGGCGTCCCGACCCCAAACGGACACGCCCAGGCCCACGCCGATTTCTTCGGCCTCGCCGCCATGCCATGGCTTGCTTCTCTCCTCCCCATGAACGCCTCTGTCAAGTTGCAGCTCACCCGCGAGCGATGCAGCGCCCACGCCCGTCCTCCGCGGTGCCACCGCGCGTGCAGCCCACCCCGAGGTCGCTCCAGACCGCGGACCGCCCCCACAGCCAACCTGCCTCGCCGTTGGCCCGCTCCATCCTCCTCACGCTTGCTGCCCGTGGCCCAGAGTGGGCGTGGGCAACGTGGGCGCCACGAGGCCGGCCTCCGACGACAGCTAAGCAGCATGGGCGGAGCGCAATGAGCAGCGGCGGCGGCGGCGGCGGCGTGGGAGCAGAGCGGGTGAGCGACGGCGGGGCTAACGAGCGCTGTTGAGTATATGTGTTGTGCATATCTGTATATTGGGCCCACCTCCAAGTTTCTTGTATAGTTAAGGTCATGGCTCACCTATTGTACATCATATATATGTGCCTTTGCACATGAGTAATACACCGCGCAGTTCCCACAACATAAATGGTATCAGTTTTTTAGGTTTTCTTTCCTCGCTTCCGCTCCGCCGCCGCTGCCGCCGCCGCCCGTGCCCTCTCATTACGCAAGCCACCGCCGCTCCTCACCTCCAGCCGCCGCCGCCGTGACCCTCCGCGCGCGCCGGCGCCGCCTGTGCCGTTCTCTCATTGCGCAAGCCACCGCCGCTCCTCACCTCCGGCCGCCGCTGCGTGACCCTCGTCGTCCCGCCGCCGCCGCCAGCCCTCCTCTCGTGCAAGCCGCCGCCGTTCCACCTCCACCCGCCGCTACAGCTTCCCCTAGCCGCCGCCGCACCACTCGACCACCCGAGCCGCCTGCCCGCCCGAGCCGAGCCGCCGCCGCTGCCTACTACCCAATCCTAGCCGCACCACCTCACGTCGCCATGTCGTTTGTCACGTCGTCCGCGTCCACCAAATCCAACTCGTTCGCCAACGTCAACCCTCTCGACGTCAACGACATCTACAACCTCAACATCTTCGAGAGGGTGCCGGTTCGTCTCTCCCAGACGGACTCCTCCTACTACATGTGGAAGACGTACTTCTCCCTCGTGTTTCGAGAGTATCACCTCGTCGACAATGTGGACGGCTCCGTCGACTCCAGCCTCGTCCCCGAGTTCCATGATTGGTCTACCATCAACACCACGATCATCCGGTGGTTCTTCCTCACCATCTCGCCGGACCTCTTTCAGACGGTCGTGCAGGACGATGATGGCGCATTCGCCGTGTGGACCAAGCTGAACGGGCTCTTCACCGACAACCAACTCCAACGTCGCGTTTTTTGGCAGCAAGAGTTTTTTGGGTGCCACCAGGACAACTCCTCCATCGACGATTATTGTAGCTGCCTGAAGACTCTCGCTGACGAGCTCCGCGATATTGGCGCGAAGATCGATGATGACCTCCTCCTCAGCACGCTCACCGCCGGGCTCAACGAGAACTTCGACAATGCCGTGACGAACCTCACCCTCATTTCCAACCCGTCATTCACCAAGTTCGTTGCGTATCTCTTTTTGGAGGAGCGGCGGATGAAGCAGGTGAAGGCGCGGGCCATCCACACCGCCCTCGCTGCCGGTACCACCAGTGGCGGGCCCACGACGCCTCCTGCTGCCCCGGCCGCGTCGCCACAGCCGCGCCACCAGGCCCTACCCGGCACCGCTGCACCAGTGCCCCAGCAGCCGGGCTCCTCCCACTTCAGACGGGCCGCCCGCGCCTCCCGCCCGCCGCGAGGGCGGTGCGATGGCCGCCATGGTGGTCAGCAGCAGCAGCCGCAGGGCACCGGCCCGCCCCGTCAGCAATAGCGGCACCTCCAGGTGCCTCCCCCATGGGCCTCCGGCTACAACCCATGGACCGGTGTCGTTCATGCACACACCATGCCGGTCCCACGGGCCCCTACACACGCTCCCCGTGTCGAGCCCACCGGTGCATCAGGCGTACTATGCGGCTCCGCAGCCCTATGGAGGGTACCCACCGCCGCAGCTGAACGGAAGTTACGACCCTCGTATGGCGCCACCGCCGCCCTCGCTGGCCCTGCCGCCGGTGCCTTGGGATCCGGCGCTCCTCGCCGCGCTGCACACCGCACCTATGCCGAACAACTACACTGGAGGCAGTGATTGGTACATGGACACCAGGGCCACGGCTCACATGTTTGCTCATCCTGATAATCTTGCCTCCTTCACTCCCGTCACCACCGACCGCCGCATCATTGTCGGCGACGGTTCCACACTTCCTATCACACACGTCGGGCACACTTATTTTCCTTCTAATTCTATGCCATTATCTTTGTCTAACATACTTGTGTCTCCTCATCTTATTAAGAATCTTATTTCCGTTCGTTGCTTCACTCGTGAAAATCCTATCACTGTTGAATTTGACGAGCTTGGTTTTTGTGTTAAGTACGCTCGAACCAGGTGTTGGGGAACGTAGTAATTTCGAAAAAATTCCCACGCACATGCAAGATCATGGTGATGCATAGCAACGAGAGGGGAGAGTCTTGTCCACGTACCCTCGTAGACCGAAAGCGGAAGCGTTAGCACAATGCGGTTGATGTAGTCGTACGTCTTCACGATCCGACCGATCAAGTACCGAACGCACGGCACCTCCGAGTTCAGCACACGTTCAGCCCGATGACGTCCCTCGAACTCCGATCCAGCCGAGTGTTGAGGGAGAGTTTCGTTAGCACGACGTTGTGGTGACGATGATGATGTTCTACCGACGCAGGGCTTCGCCTAAGCACCGCTACAGTATTATCGAGGTCGACAATGGTGGAAAGGGGCACCGCACATGGCTAAAAGATCAAACAATCAATTATTGTGTCTCTAGGGTGCCCCCCTGCCCCCGTATATAAAGGAGCAAGGGGAGAGGTGCGGCCGGCCAAGAGGGGGTGCGCCAGGAGTGTTGGGGAACGTAGTAATTTCAAAAAAATTCCTACGCACACGCAAGATCATGGTGATGCATATCAACGAGAGGGGAGAGTGTTGTCCACGTACCCTCGTAGACCGAAAGCGGAAGCGTTAGCACAACGCGGTTGATGTAGTCGTACGTCTTCACGATCCGACCGATCAAGTACCGAACGCACATCACTTTCGAGTTCAGCACACTTTCAGCCCGATGACGTCCCTCGAACTCCGATCCAGCCGAGTGTTGAGGGAGAGTTTCGTCAGCACGACGGCGTGGTGACGATGTTGATGTTCTACCGACGCAGGGCTTCTCCTAAGCACCGCTACAGTATTATCGAGGTGGACTATGGTGGAGGGGGGCACCGCACACGGCTGAAAGATCAAACATATCAATTGTTGTGTCTAGGGTGCCCCTGCCCCCGTATATAAAGGAGCAAGGGGGGGGTGCGGCCGACCAAGGGAGAGGGCACGCCGGGAGGAGTCCTACTCCCACCGGGAGTAGGACCCGCCCCCCCTTCCTAGTTGGATTAGGACTTGGGAGGGGGAAAGAGTGGAGGAGAAGAAGGAAGGGGGGCGCCGCCCCCCTCTCCTTGTCCTATTCGGACTGGGGGGGAGGGGCGCGCGGCCCAGCCCTAGCCGCCTCTCCTCTCTTCCACCTAGGCCCACTAAGGCCCATTAACTTCCCGGGGGGTTCCGGTAACCTCCCGGTACTCCGGTAAAATCCCGATTTCACCCGAAACACTTCCGATATCCAAACATAGGCTTCCAATATATCAATCTTCATGTCTCGGCCATTTTGAGACTCCTCGTCATGTCCATAATCACATCGGGGCTCCGAACAACCTTCGGTACATCAAAACATATAAACTCATAATATAACTATCATCGAAACGTTAAGCGTGCGGACCCTACGGGTTTGAGAACTATGTAGACATGACCGAGACATGTCTCCGGTCAATAACCAATAGCGGAACCTGGATGCTCATATTGGCTCCCACATATTCTACGAAGATCTTTATCGGTCAGACCGCATAACAACATATGTTGTTCCCTTTGTCATCGGTATGTTACTTGCCCGAGATTCGATCATCGGTATCTCAATACCTAGTTCAATCTCGTTACCAGCAAGTCTCTTTACTCGTTATGTTATACATCATCCTGCAACTAACTCATTAGTTGCAATGCTTGCAAGGCTTAAGTGATGTGCATTACCAAGAGGGCCCAGAGATACCACTCCGACAATCGGAGTGACAAATCCTAATCTCGAAATACGCCAACCCAACAAGTACCTTCGGAGACACCTGTAGAGCACCTTTATAATCACCAAGTTACGTTGTGACGTTTGGTAGCACACAAAGTGTTCCTCCGGTAAACGGGAGTTGCATAATCTCATAGTCATAGGAACATGTATAAGTCATGAAGAAAGCAATAGCAACATACTAAACGATCGTGTGCTAAGCTAACGGAATGGGTCAAGTCAATCACATCATTCTCCTAATGATGTGATCCCTTTAATCAAATGACAACTCATGTCTATGGTTAGGAAACATAACCATCTTTAATTAACGAGCTAGTCAAGTAGAGGCATACTAGTGACACTCTGTTTGTCTATGTATTCACACATGTATTATGTTTCCGGTTAATACAATTCTAGCATGAATAATAAACATTTATCATGATATAAGGAAATAAATAATAACTTTATTATTGCCTCTAGGGCATATTTCCTTCAGTCTCCCACTTGCACTAGAGTCAATAATCTAGTTCACATCACCATGTGATTTAATACCAATAGTTCACATCACCATGTGATTAACACCCATAGTTCACATCGTCATGTGACCAACACCCAAAGGGTTTGCTAGAGTCAATAATCTAGTTCGCATCGCTATGTGATTAACACCCAAAGAGTACTAAGGTGTGATCATGTTTTGCTTGTGAGAGAAGTTTAGTCAACGGGTCTGCCACATTCAGATCCGTATGTATTTTGCAAATTTCTATGTCAACAATGCTCTGCACGGAGCTACTCTAGCTAATTTTTCCCTCTTTCAATATGTATCCAGATTGAGACTTAGAGTCATCTGGATCAGTGTCAAAATTTGCATCGACGTAACCCTTTACTTATTTAACCTTTTGTCACCTCCATAATCGAGAAACATATCCTTATTCCACTAAGGATAATTTTGACCGCTGTCCAGTGATCTACTCCTAGATCACTATTGTACTCCCTTGTCAAAATCAGTGTAGGGTATACAATAGATCTGGTACACAGCATGGCATACTTTATAGAACCTATGGCCAAGGCATAGGGAATGACTTTCATTCTCTTTCTATCTTCTGGGGTGGTCGGGCTTTGCATCTTACTCAATTTCACACCTTGTAACACAGGCAAGAACTCTTTCTTTGACTGTTCCATTTTGAACTACTTCAAAATCTTGTCAAGGTATGTACTCGTTGAAAAAACTTATCAAGCGTCTTGATCTATCTCTATAGATCTTGATTCTCAATATGTAAGCAGTTTCTCTGAGGTCTTTCTTTGAAAAAACTCCTTTCAAACACTCCTTTATGCTTTGCAGAATAATTCTACATTATTTCCAATCAAAAATATGTCATACACATATACTTATCAGAAATGTTGTAGTGCTCCCACTCACTTTCTTGTAAATACAGGCTTCACCGCAAGTCTGTATAAAACTATATCCTTTGATCAACTTATCAAAGCGTATATTCCAACTCCGAGATGCTTGCACCAGTCCATAGATGGATCGCTGGAGCTTGCATATTTTGTTAGCACCTTTAGGATTGACAAAACCTTCTGGTTGCATCATATACAACTCTTCTTTAATAAATCCATTAAGGAATGTAGTTTTGTTTATCCATTTTGCCTGTATTTCATAAAATTCGGCAATTGCTAACATGACTCGGACAGACTTAAGCAGAGATACGAGTGAGAAACTCTCATCGTAGTCAACACCTTGAACTTGTCGAAAACATTTTGCGGCAATTCTAGCTTTGTAGATAGTAACACTACTATCAGCGTCTGTCTTCCTCTTGAAGATCCATTTAATCTCAGTGGCTCGCCAATCATTGGGCAAGTCAATCAAAGTCCATACTTTGTTCTCATACATGGACCTCATCTCAGATTTCATGGCCTCAAGCCATTTCGCGGAATCTGGACTCATCATCTCTTCCTCATAGTTCGTAGGTTCGTCATGGTCAAGTAACATGACCTCCAGAACAGGATTACCATACCACTCTGGTGCGGATCTCACTCTGGTTTACCTATGAGGTTCGGTAGTAACTTGATCTGAAGTTACATGATCATCATCATTAGCTTCCTCACTAATTGGTGTAGGAGTCACATGAACAGATTTCTGTGATGAACCACTTTCCAATAAGTGAGCAGGTACATTTACCTCATCAAGTTCTACTTTCCTCCCACTCACTTCTTTCGAGGGAAACTCCTTCTCCGGAAAGGATCCATTCTTAGCAACGAATATCTTGCCTTCGGATCTGTGATAGAAGGTGTACCCAACTGTCTCCTTTGGGTATCCTATGAAGACATATTTCTCCGGTTTGGGTCTGAGCTTATCGGGATGAAACCTTTTCTTATAAGCATCGCAACCCCAAACTTTAAGAAACGACAACTTTGGTTTCTTGCCAAACCACAGTTCATATAGTGTCGTCTCAACAGATTTAGATGGTGCCCTATTTTACGTGAATGCAGCTGTCTCTAATGCATAACCCCAAAACTATAGTGGTAAATCTGTAAGAAACATCATAGATTGCACTATATCTAATAAAGTATGGTTACGATGTTCGGACACACCATCACACTGTGGTGTTCCAGGTGGCGTGAGTAGTGAAACTATTTCACATTGTTTTAACTGAAGGCCAATCTCGTAACTCAAATATTCTCCTCCACGATCATATCGTAGAAACTTTATTTTCTTGTTACGATGATTTTCTACTTGACTCTGAAATTATATGAACTTTTCAAATGTTTTAGACTTTATGTTTCATCAAGTAGATATACCCATATCTGCTCAAATCATCTATGAAGGTATGAAAATAATGATACTTGCCGTGAGCCTTAATATTCATCGGACCACATACATCAGTATGTATGATTTCCAACAAATCTGTTGCTCGCTCCATTGTTCCGGAGAACGGCGTTTTAGTCATCTTGCCCAAGAGGCATGGTTCGCAAGCATCAAGTGATTCGTAATCAAGTGATTCCAAAAGCCCATCAACATGGAGTTTCTTCATGTGCTTTACACCAATATGACCTAAACGGCAGTGCCACAAATAAGTTGCACTATCATTATTAACTCTTCATCTTTTTGGCTTCAATATTATGAATATGTGTATCACTACGATCGAGATCCAACAAACCATTTTCGTTGGTGTGTATGACCATAGAAGGTTTTATTCATGTAAACAGAACAACAATTGTTCTCTAACTTAAATGAATAATCGTATTGCAATAAACATGATCAAATCATATTCATGCTCAATGCAAACACCAAATAACACTTATTTAGGTTCAACACTTAATCCCGAAAGTATAGGGAGTGTGCGATGATGATCATATCAATCTTGGAACCACTTCCAACACACATCATCACTTCACCCTTAACTAGTCTCTGTTTATTCTACAACTCCCGTTTCGAGTTACTAATCATAGCAACTGAACTAGTCTCAAATACTTAGGGGTTGCTATAAACACTAGTAAAGTACACATCAATAACATGTATATCAAATATACCTTTGTTCACTTTGCCATCCTTCTTATCCGCCAAATACTTGGGGTAGTTCCGCTTCCAGTGATCAATTCCTTTGCAGTAGAAGCACTCAGTTTCAGGCTTAGGTCCCGACTTGGGTTTTTTCACTTGAGCAACAACTTGCTTGCCGTTCTTCTTGAAGTTTCCCTTTTTCCCTTTGTCCTTTTCTTGAAACTAGTGGTCTTGTTAACCATCAACACTTGATGTTTTTCTTGATTTCTACCTTCGTCGATTTCAGCATCACGAAGAGCTTGGGAATCGTTTCCGTTATCCCTTGCATATTATAGTTCATCATGAAGTTCTAGCAACTTGGTGGTAGTGACTAGAGAACCTTGTCAATCACTATCTTATCTGGAAGATTAACTCCCACTTGATTCAAATGATTGTAGTACTCAGACAATCTGAGCAAATGCTTACTGATTGAGCTATTCTCCTCCATCTTGTAGGCAAAGTAATGTCAGAGGTCTCATACCTCTCGACACGGGCATGAGTATGAAATACCAATTTCAACTCTTGGAACATCTTATATGCTCCGTGGCGTTCAAAACATTTTTGAAGTCCCGGTTCTAAGCCGTAAAGCATGGTGCACTAAACTATCAAGTAGTTATCATACCGAGCTTTTGTCAAAACGTTCAAAACGTCTGCATCTGCTCTTGCAATAGTTCTATCACCTAGCGGTGCATCAAGGACATAATACTTCTGCGCAGCAGTGGGGATAATCCTTAGATCACGGAGCTAGTCCGCATCTTTGCTACTAACATCTTTCAACTTATTTTTCTCTAGGAACATATAAAACAGGGGAGCTAAACGCGAGCTATTGATCTACAACATAGACATGCTAATACTACCAGGACTAAGTTCATGATAAATTTAAGTTCAATTTAATCATATTACTTAAGAACTCCCACTTAGATAAACATCTCTCTAATCATCTAAGTGATCACATGATCCAAATCAACTAACCATAACCGATCATGACGTGAAATGGAGTAGCTTTGAATGGTGAACATCACTATGTTGATCATATCTACTATATGATTCACGCTCGAACTTTCGGTCTCAGTGTTCCGAGGCCATATCTGCATATGCTAGGCTTATCAAGTTTAACCTGAGTATTCCGCGTGTGCAAAACTGGCTTGCACCCGTTGTAGATGGACGTAGAGCTTATCACACCCGATCATCAAGTGGTGTGTGGGCACGACGAACTTTGGCAACGGTGCATACTCAGGGAGAACACTTTTATCTTTAAATTTAGTGAGAGATCATCTTATAATGCTACCGTCAATCAAAGCAAGATAAGATGCATAAAAGATAAACATCACATGCAATCAATATAAGTGATATGATATGGCCATCATCATCTTGTGCTTGTGATCTCCATCTTCGAAGCACCGTCATGATCACCATCGTCACCAGCACGACACCTTGATCTCCATCGTAGCATCGTTGTCGTCGCGCCAATCTTATGCTTCTACGACTATCGCTACCGCTTAGTGATAAAGTAAAGCATTACAGGGCGATTGCATTGCATACAATAAAGCGACAACCATATGGCTCCTGCCAGTTGCCGATAAATCGGTTACAAAACATGATCGTCTCATACAATAAAATTTAGCATCATGTCTTGACCATATCACATCACAACATGCCCTGCAAAAACAAGTTAGACGTCCTCTACTTTGCTGTTGCAAGTTTTACGTGGCTGCTACTGGGCTTAGCAAGAACCGTTCTTACCTACGCATCAAAACCACAACGATAGTTTGTCAAGTTGGTGTTGTTTTAACCTTCGCAAGGACCGGGCGTAGCCACGCTCGGTTCAACTAAAGTTGGAGAAACTGACACCCGCCAGCCACCTATGTGCAAAGCACGTCGGTAGAACCAGTCTCGTGTAAGCGTACGCGTAATGTCGGTCCAGGCCGCTTCATCCAACAATACCGCCGAACCAAAGTATGACATGCTGCTAAGCAGTATGACTTATATCGCCCACAACTCACTTGTGTTCTAATCGTGCATATGACATCTACGCATAAAACCTGGCTCGGACGCCACTGTTGGGGAACGTAGTAATTTCAAAAAAATTCCTACGCACACGCAAGATCATGGTGATGCATAGCAACGAGAGGGGAGAGTGTTGTCCACGTACCCTCGTAGACCGAAAGCGGAAGCGTTAGCACAACGCGGTTGATGTAGTCGTACGTCTTCACGATCCGACCGATCAAGTACCGAACGCATGGCACATCCGAGTTCAGCACACGTTCAGCCCGATGACGTCCCTCGAACTCCGATCCAGCCGGGTGTTGAGGGAGAGTTTTGTCAGCATGACGGCTGGTGACGATGTTGATGTTCTACCGACGCAGGGCTTGGCCTAAGCACTGCTACAGTACTATCGAGGTGGACTATGGTGGAGGGGGGCACCGCACACGACTAAAAGATCAAATAGATCAATTGTTGTGTCTAGGGTGCCCCCCTGCCCCCGTATATAAAGGAGCAAGGGGGGTGCGGCCGGTCAAGGGAGAGGGCGCGCCGGGAGGAGTCCTACTCCCACCGGGAGTAGGACTCCCCCCTTTCCTAGTAGGATTAGGACTTGGGAGGGGGAAAGAGTGGAGGAGAAGAAGGAAGGGCGGGCGCCGCCACCCTCTCCTTGTCCTATTCCGACTGGGGGAGGGGGGAGGGCGGCGACCCATCCCTAGCCGCCTCTCCTCTCTTCCACCTAGGCCCACTAAGGCCCATTAAGTTCCCGGGGGGTTCCGGTAACCTCCCGGTACTCCGGTAAAAATCCCGATTTCACCCGGAACACTTCCGATATCCAAACATAGGCTTCCAATATATCAATCTTCATGTCTCGACCATTTCGAGACTCCTCGTCATGTCCATGATCACATCCGGGACTCCGAACAACCTTCGGTACATCAAAACATATAAACTCATAATATAACTGTCATCGAAATGTTAAGCGTGCGGACCCTACGGGTTCGAGAACTATGTAGACATGACCGAGACATGTCTCCGGTCAATAACCAATAGCGGAACCTGGATGCTTATATTGGCTCCCACATATTCTACGAAGATCTTTATCGGTCAGACCGCATAACAACATACGTTGTTCCTTTTGTCATCGGTATGTTACTTGCCCGAGATTTGATCGTCGGTATCTCAATACCTAGTTCAATCTCGTCACCGACAAGTCTCTTTACTCGTTCCGTAATACATCATCCCGCAACTAACTCATTAGTTGCAATGCTTGCAAGGCTTAAGTGATGTGCGTTACCGAGAGGGCCCAGAGATACCTCTCCGACAATCGGAGTGACAAATCGTAATCTCGAAATACGCCAATCCAACAAGTACCTTCGGAGACACCTGTAGAGCACCTTTATAATCACCCAGTTACGTTGTGACATTTGGTAGCACACAAAGTGTTCCTCCGGTAAACGGGAGTTGCATAATCTCATAGTCATAGGAACATGTATAAGTCTTGAAGAAAGCAATAGCAACATACTAAACGATCGTGTGCTAAGCTAACAGAATGGGTCAAGTCAATCACATCATTCTCCTAATGATGTGATCCCGTTAATCAAATGACAACTCATGTATATGGTTAGGAAACATAACCATCTTTAATTAACGAGATAGTGAAGTAGAGGCATACTAGTGACACTCTGTTTGTCTATGTATTCACACGTGTATTATGTTTCCGGTTAATACAATTCTAGCATGAATAATAAACATTTACCATGATATAAGGAAATAAATAATAACTTTATTATTGCCTCTAGGGCATATTTCCTTCAAGGAGGAGTCCTACTCCTACCAGGAGTAGGACTCCCTCCCTTTTCCTGGTTGGACTAGGAGTGGAGGGGGAAGGAGGAGGGAGAGAGGAAGGAAAGGGGGGCGCCGCCCCCCCTCTCCTTGTCCTATTCGGACTAGGGGTGGAGGGGTGCGCGGCCCTGCCCTGGCCGCCTCTCCTCTTCTCCACAAGGCCCAGTATGGCCCATTAAGCCCCCGGGGGGTTCCGGTAACCCCTCGGTACTCCGGTAAAATCCCGATTTCACCCGGAACACTTCTGATATCCAAACATAGGCTTCCAATATATCAATCTTCATGTATCGACCATTTCGAGACTCTACGTCATGTCCGTGATCACATCCGGGACACCGAAAAACCTTCGGTACATCGAAACATATAAACTCATAATATAACTATCGTTGAAACGTTAAGCGTGCGGACCCTACGGGTTCGAGAACTATGTAGACATGACCGAGACATATCTCCGGTCAATAACCAATAGCGGAACCTGGATGCTCATATTGGCTCCCACATATTCTACGAAGATCTTTATCGGTCAGACCGCATAACAACATACGTTGTTCCCTTTGTCATCGGTATGTTACTTGCCCGAGATTCGATCATCGGTATATCAATACATAGTTCAATCTCATTACCGGCAAGTCTCTTTACTCGTTCTGTAATACATCATCCTGCAACTAACTCATTAATTGCAATGCTTGCAAGGCTTAAGTGATGTGCATCACCAAGAGGGCCCAGAGATACCTCTCCGATAATCAGAGTGACAAATCCTAATCTCGAAATACGCCAACCCAACAAGTACCTTCGGAGACACCTGTAGAGCACCTTTATAATCACCCAGTTACGTTGTGACGTTTGGTAGCACACAAAGTGTTCCTCCGGTAAATGGGAATTGCATAATCTCATAGTCATAGGAACATGTATAAGTCATCAAGAAAGCAATAGCAACATACTAAACGATCGAGTGCTAAGCTAACGGAATGGGTCAAGTCAATCACATCATTCTCCTAATGATGTGATCCCGTTAATCAAATGACAATTCATGTCAATGGCTAAGAAACATAACCATCTTTAACCAACGAGCTAGTCAAGTAGAGGCATACTAGTGACACTATGTTTGTCTATGTATCCACACATGTATTATGTTTCCGGTTAATACAATTCTAGCATGAATATTAATCATTTATCATGATATGAGGAAATAAATAATAACTTTATTATTGCCTCTAGGGCATATTTCCTTCAGTCCCCCACTTGCACTACAGTCAATAATCTAGATAACACAGTAATGATTCTAACACCCATGGAGCCTTGGCGCTGATCATGTTTTGCTCGTGGAAGAGGCTTAGTCAACGGGTCTGCAACATTCAGATCTGTATGTATCTTGCAAATTTCTATGTCTCCCACCTGGGCTAAATCCCGGATGGAACTGAAGTGTCTCTTGATGTGCTTGGTTCTCTTGTGAAATCTGGATTCCTTCGCCAAGGTAATTGCACCAGTATTGTCACAAAAGATTTTCATTGGACCCGTTGCACTAGGTATGACACCTAGATCGGATATGAACTCCTTCATCTAGACTCCTTCATTTGTTGCTTCCGAAGCAGCTATGTACTCCGCTTCACACGTAGATCCCGCCACGACGCTTTGTTTAGAACTGCACCAACTGACAGCTCCACCGTTCAATGTAAACACGTATCCGGTTTGCGATTTAGAATCGTCCAGATCAGTGTCAAAGCTTGCATCAACGTAACCATTTACAATGAGCTCTTTGTCACCTCCATAAACGAGAAACATATCCTTAGTCCTTTTCAGGTATTTCAGGATGTTCTTGACCGCTATCCAGTGATCCATTCCTGGATTACTTTGGTACCTCCCTGCTAGACTTATAGCAAGGCACACATCAGGTCTGGTACTTAGCATTGCATACATGATAGAGCCTATGGCTGAAGCATAGGGAACATCTTTCATTTTCTCTCTATCTTCTGCAGTGGTCGGGCATTGAGTCTTACTCAACCTCACACCTTGTAACACAGTCAAGAATCCTTTCTTTGCTTGATCCATTTTGAACTTCTTCAAAACTTTGTCAAGGTATGTGCTTTGTGAAAGTCCAATTAAACGTCTTGATCTATCTCTATAGATCTTGATGCCCAATATATAAGCATCTTCACCGAGGTCTTTCATTGAAAACTCTTATTCAAGTATCCCTTTATGCTATCCAGAAATTCTATGTCATTTCCGATCAGCAATATGTCATCCACATATAATATCAGAAATGCTACAGAGCTCCCACTCACTTTCTTGTAAATACAGGCTTCTCCAAAAGTCTATATAAAACCAAATGCTTTGATCACACTATCAAAGCGTTTATTCCAACTCCGAGAGGCTTGCACCAGTCCATAAATGGATCGCTGGAGCTTGCACACTTTGTTAGCTCCCTTTGCATTGACAAAACCTTCCGGTTGCATCATATACAACTCTTCTTCCAGAAATCCATTCAGGAATGCAGTTTTTACATCCATTTGCCAAATTTCATAAACATAAAATGCGGCAATTGCTAACATGATTCGGACAGACTTAAGCATCGCTACGGGTGAGAAGGTCTCATCGTAGTCAATCCCTTGAACTTGTCGAAAACCTTTCGCAACAAGTCGAGCTTTATAGACAGTAACATTACCGTCAGCGTCAGTCTTCTTCTTGAAGATCCATTTATTCTCAGTTGCTTGCCGATCATCAGGCAAGTCAACCAAAGTCCACACTTTGTTCTCATACATGGATCCCATCTCAGATTTCATGGCCTCAAGCCATTTCACGGAATCTGGGCTCACCAACACTTCTTCATCGTTCGTAGGTTCATCATGGTCTAGTAACATGACTTCCAGAACAAGATTACCGTACCACTCTGGTGCGGATCTTACTCTGGTTGATCTACGAGGTTCAGTAACAACTTGATCTGAAGTTTCATGATCATCATCATTAATTTCCTCACTAATTGGTGTAGGCGTCACAGGAACAGATTTTTGTGATGAGCTACTTTCCAATAAGGGAGCAGGTACAATTACCTCATCAAGTTCTACTTTCCTCCCACTCACTTCTTTTGAGAGAAACTCCTCCTCTAGAAAGCTTCTGAATTTAGCAACAAAAGTCTTGCCTTCGGAACTGTGATAGAAGGTGTACCCAACAGTCTCCTTTGGGGATCCTATGAAGACACATTTCTCTTATTTGGGTTCGAGCTTATCAGGTTGAAGCTTTTTCACATAAGCATCGCAGCCCCAAACTTTAAGAAACGACAACTTTGGTTTCTTGCCAAACCACAGTTCATAAGGCGTCATCTCAACGGATTTTGATGGTGCCCTATTTAACGTGAATGCGGCCATCTCTAAAGCATAATCCCAAAACAATAGTGGTAAATCAGTAAGAGACATCATAGATCGCACCATATCTAGTAGAGTACGATTATGACATTCGGACACTAGTCGTGGAATTGTCACGGCAGATGTCCTCTTGCAAGGACTTAGTCGTGGAGCCATCGCAACTAGGAAGCTTAAAGGGGTTAATCGGGACAAAGGACACGAGAGGGTTTATACTAGTTCGACCCCTTACGGTGAAGGTAAGGCCTACGTCTAGTTGGGTTGGTATTGCTGAGGTTTCGATGAGCGAAATACGCTATGCCCGGCTCTCGATGATTTGTTTCTTGCCCTAAGCCGCCGCGGGTCGTCCCCTTATATACACGGGTTGACGCCCTGCGGCCTACAGAGTCCCGACCGGCTCATAGACATTGTCCGGCTCGGTGACTAGTTAATTATACCTTCTGTTACAAGCCATGCCATGATGGCGGTTTACCACTATGGGACTTAAGTCGCCTGTGGGCCTTAGACCCTTTATTGAACCGCCATCTTCTTGCTTGGTCTTGGGATTCTTCTGATGAGTTCTTCTTTGCGTAACCCGGTCCCTCCTAGGCGGCTTACACAAATAGTTATATCCCCAACATTAGGCCCCAGATTGACTTGAACCGGTTCATGTCAATCTTAAAATACCTTAAAAACAAGCCTTTCTGTCTCCTGTCAGTGCAAAGGTCATAACCCGTCGTGACGTCATCTTCTGGATCCGTGTTAACCCGCCGTGACGTCATCTCCAATTAAATCCCTATTTTATTCTGCCATATCTTCAACAGATCTTTGCCTTTATTGACCGTCCCGAAACCCGAGGCGTCGGGGTCGCTGGATAATGATGTTCAATCTCCTCGTTTCTCGCACCGCCCAGTCGGCCCTTCCTTATAAATAGGCTCGACCTAGGTCCTTTTCATTTTCTCCCTCAGTCGTCTTCATCCTCTCCCTGCCTCTCTGTTACTCGAGCTCCGCCACCACCGCCGCCGTCGAGCTCCTCGTCTTCACCAACTCAGACCGCTACATCGACCTGAATCTGACCAGAGAAACGTGACGAACCTCCACCGCAGCCCTGCATCTGTAAGTCCCTTTTCTTTTCTGTCTTAGATCTGCATTATAGTGTTCGTCGAGTTCGTCGGTGTTCATCACCGCCCGCTACGAACCTTTGATAAATCTCACCCCCAACGTCCTTTTCTGATCGTTAGATGGTATAGAACTGCTGCGGTAGCTATTTCATCACCATTTTATATGCAAACGGATCCCTTTTCCCCTGTTTAAAGGCCTCCTTCGAGTGTATGAACTTCTCTGCACTGGTTTTTAGGTCTAGAAATTTTTCTTTTCAGAGCGACCGTTTGATCCAAAATAATAACGACAACTTGGGAAACCTGTTTGTTCCACACTTAGCCAAAAACTGCATCTGTTGAATCTGTTTAACCACAGCAGTCCATATGGCCGGTTTAAGACAATGACACTGTTTTGTCAACCTTGCTTGCTTCCGGCGACTTAAGAAAATTTAATTGCCTTTGACACATGTAGCGGCTTAAATACCACTGCATAGTTACCCATATGTCATTAGGCCCCTTCTTAAGCCGCCATTTTGAATAAATTAATAATGCCCTCCTCCGGGTTATAAAATTGAACCGGAAATTTTTACTTTGTCATAGGCTTCAATTTGCACAATGGCACCCAAGGCTCCCAAACCTCCGGTGACCTGTAACTGGGTCAAGTCCACTGTCACGGAGAGCACATTGTCTGATTTTGTGAAGTCAGGCTATCTGCCCAAGAAGGAGGTCATGTCTTATCGTGCTCCTGACCCGTCCGAGGAGAAACCTCAAGCCAAAGAGGGGGAGGTGATCATTTTTACTGATCATATGAGCCGGGGATTTGCTCCACCCGGTTCAAAATTCTTCAGGGATGTTTTGCAATTCTTTGACTTAAGACCTCAAGACATCGGGCCCAATTCCGTGTCAAATATTTGCAACTTCCAAGTCTTCTGCGAGGTGTACCTTGGAGAAGAGCCCAACTTACTTTTATTTTGAGAATTGTTTTATTTAAACCGGCAGAACAAACGCGCCAATGGGCCCAGTCTAGAACTTGGTGGCATCTCGATTCAGCGGCGGAGAGACTGCCTTTTTCCTTATGCCGAACTGCCGAGTCATCCAAAGGATTGGAACCAGACGTGGTTCTACTGCCAGGACACTTCTCCGGCTGGTGAAAACCCGCTGCCCGGCTTCCGCGCCTTGCGCCTTGAATCCAACCACCCGATGCCGGATAAATTGACTGCTGTTGAACGTCTGCCACTCACTCCCACTATTAAGAACGTCTGCTCTTTTGGGGAACGGCTTAGATGGCATCGACCTGGTCCAAGTCTGGGTTTCTTGGCGAGTGATTCCGTTAAGCCGCCGTCCCGGCTTAATGTGTACTTACTCAGGCGAGAAGGATGACCCACTGAGTCATAGTCCCGACGACTTACCAGATGATGCAGTGGAGGCTACAACCCAGTCTTTGTTGAAAGAGGGCACGATGACTAGTAATGCCTTCGGCTTACTTCCTTTCTGCAAGAAGAACCCGGCCCCTGCAGTGAGTCATCAACCTCAACAATTACTCTTTACTGTGTTGTACCTTGTTTTTACTCATAACCCTTTTATCATTTTTCAGAGGCAAATGACAACTTCTGGAAGGTCAAGTATGATCATGAGGCTGCCAAACAAGCTAGAGCGGCCAAGAGAGCTTAAAGGAAAGCCGCCAAAATAGGAACTTCTAAGAAGAGGAAGCCAAGCGCTTCAGATATGTTGAAACTTGACGATACTGATGACGATGAAGAAGAGGTAACTTTTAACTCTCTTGACTCTTTTATCATCACCTTACTAACATTAACTCCTTTCAGGAAGACACGGGAAATAGCCAAGCCGTCGAGGAAGAGGTAACTATAATCTCCTCCGACTCCGAGCCTTTGCCGTGACAGAAAATTCGAAGAGTGACCTGGAAAGTAAGATTTTCACATCCTTTGGCTTACCAAGATCCTCAATTTTCTTTTGAAGCAACATCTTTATGAAAGCGGAGGCAGACCCGGACCAGCAAGGATGCAGAGCTCTCCTCCGGCTTACCTGACGTAACCAGGAAGCGTCGGAATGAGGTTATCTCTGATTTACGTTCTGTTTTACCTTTGGCGGATTTAATTCGTCAACCTCTCAATTCCTCTGACTCCAATTATCAGGATACCTCTCCTTCCTCCGGCGAGTCTATGCAATCCAACATGCCGACTTTCAAGACCACCCCCGGGTAATGTAAATCTGCCTGCCTTATGCTTTACCTTACTCATGCTTCTGTACTCACGCTTCTGCTTTGTCCACAGCGTGCAAGTGAAGCCCACGAAGAAAGTGAAGAAAAATAAGCCGGCCCAAGACCCTGTCGCGACTGAACCGGAGCTTGGCACAGCTGCCCCTGACGCTTCCACTCATCAGCCGCCGCCTGAACCGGTTTATGACATTCCAAAGACCAACCTCGATCCGCCCACCAAGAAACTCTCGGTGGTTCTGATAAACCGGAAACTCCTAGCCCGGCCAAGACAATTGATCCGGAAGTTGAGATTCTCAAGACTCAGTTTGTTGAGCCGGGTCAGCCCACTGTCCTTGCCAAGTGCTCTGCCAAGGAGGAGCTTTTGGAGCGCCGAAAGGCCAAGTTAGACATTGCTGACTACACTCATTTGAGTATTGGGGAGATCGTCTCTGGCTATATTAGTCAAGTACATAGCAGCCGTGACCTGGAAATTGACATGGTGAAGCAGATACAGCAAAAATCTAAGGTATGACTTATGCTACTTTTCCTTAACCATACTTACTGTACCAGCCCCCAAGTCTATTGCTTATAAGTAAATATGATGTAGACTTTAGAAAACTGCCTAGCACTGCTTGTCCGGCTTAGGAAGAAGATATTTAACCCGATGGTAGCATGATACTTTGAACTGGCGATACACATTAGCCCCCAAGTGTCAAGTATCTTTGCTTGCAAAGTGCTTGGGACTTAATTTCCATGAACCGGCGTAGTAATTTAAAGTTCTTCAGTATACATTATCCCCCAAGTGTAAAGTACCTTTGCTTGCAAAGTGCTTGGGACTTAATGTTATCTTACAATGATTCTGACTATAACCCGGCACCAATGCAGGCCACCATAAGTCAATTTGAATCGGAGATTGTGGACCTGAAAAACCGCCTGGCCACTCCGGAACTTGAAATTCAAAAGGCCAACTCCAAGTTTGAATTCAGCGTCTCTGAACAAGAGAAGTTGAAGAAAAGTTTTGAAGCGGAGAAGAAAACCTGGGCTGATGAAAAGGCCTCACTGGTGACCCGGGCCGAGACAGCAGAAGCATCACTTGCGGAAACAACAGCCGAGCTGTCCGGCTTAAAGCGCCAGATATCTCAAATGGTCTCAGCAATCTTTGGTAAGTTACTCATACAAACCTTAAATATTGCAAACCTTCTTTCAATGATTACTTCAATTGTGACCTCCGACTCACCTTATGTTTAATAATGCAGGCCCCAGGAGCAAAAACCTCAAGGAGAACATGTGACCAAGCTGAAGGCGGTTTATACTTTGGTGGAACAGCTCTACACCGGGTCACAACGTGCTTTGGCCGTTGTAGCCTTATCAAATGACGTTCCTCATCTCCTGCAAGATGTGCTGAAGCGGCTTGCTGTGTTACCTCAGCGGGTCCAAGAACTAAGGTGGGCGTCCACAAGAGCCGGGGCCATAGCCGCGTTGAGCCGGGCTAAAGCATGGATGCCAGAACTAGACCCGGCCGATCTCGCTCTTGGATACCCGAGTTTGAAGGAGGATGGGACCTTGTTTAATGAAAAGGATTTCACCACCTGTGTCAAAGATATACGCCCTGTGGCTACTCTTATTGGGAATGACACTGATCTCACCAAATATAAGCCGGGTTATGACAGCGAGAATCGGAGAATCCCAACACCTCTTTATGACGACGCCAGCCTGATCCCTCCAATCCGTAAGCATACCTTTGCCCCTAAAGTCAACCCAGCCGGTTTAATAGATGACGAAGCTGAGTTTGAAGCTTTGAGTGACATTGACTGGGCATCGTCCACCTTCCAGGACAGGGCAGTCGACGGAGAGGTGGAGAAGGACAACCCGGAATCTTCAAGCCAACCAAAGGAGTCAACCGCCAGGCGTCATATGTTTATGTCTTTGTGAAAACAATGCTTCATTATTCAGACTCGGGGAGTCTTGTAATAGGGTAGAAAAACCTCTCGATTTTTGCCATGCCTTCGCGCATGTTTATGGCGCTCAGTACTTCCTTAACCCGCCATTGCTATATACTTCCAGCTTATATTGATTTCTATTTCCTTTAAACAAAAAATTTCTTGCCTTGTCCTGCATATAAAACAAATAGAATTCCCTTAGCGACTTATCGCATCAGGGGTCACATAAGGTATTGATAACCCGGAGTGTGAACCAAAACATCATATAAAGGCCGGTTTATGATTACATCTGTTAAACATAATCACAACAGCATACCTGCGATCCTTTTGGTAATCTCGCCGATTTATATGACCCAAACCATGAGGGTAAATTTAACTCCTGAAAGTTGGCACATATGATGCTCACCTGGCACTTAACAACCTGAGGTGACCAATATTAACCCGGTGGAACAAGAACCACTCCATAGTACTTTCAAGAGGGCCTCAAGATAGTCAAGTACTTACACTTACAAAGTATGATGAATAATAAAGAAAATTTAAAGGCTTCTGATTCGAATATGATCAGTGAACCGTTCCAAAGGGGTTAAGCTAAGATTCGGATACGATCATATAGCCCACAGTGGCTTTGGCGATGCCGATCAAGTGGGTATCGACAGCTATGTTCTCTTTGGTTCAATCGACCTATGTTTGAACAGAAGCCCCAAGTGACCATAAGAGTTGTTTAATGACGCTGATTCGAATACGATCCACGTCGGACCCAAAGGGGTTAAGCTATGATTCAGATATGATCAGGAAGCCCCCAAGTGGGTTTGGCAGTATGCCGATCAAGAGGGTATCGACAGCTATGTTCTCTTTGGTTCGAATACGACCTATGTTTGAACAGGAAGCCCCGAAGTGATCATGGCTAGATTCAGATATAATCATAAGCCGGACCAAAGGGAAAGCCGGATTCAGATATGACCCGCTCCCTGTTGGTTGTTTCAACAACATGATAAAAAAGACATGTACACTTTTGAGGATGAAAAGGACAGAGGTCCTGCTTTATTGCTTTATATAATATATACATCGTCAAAATATATACATCCTGAGACCCGGTGGCTCAAGTATAGTAAGGCCGAAGATGAGCGATGTTCCACGGCCGGCGGGTCTCTTCCTCCGACTTACATGAGTCTTTGTGCTCTCGAACATCGATAAGGTAGTATGACCCATTGTTCAGATTCTTGCTGACCACAAAGGGTCCTTCCCAAGGAGGGGATAGCTTGTGCATGTCGGATTGATCCTGGATGAGCCGGAGCACTAAATCACCTTCCTGAAAGGTTCTAGACCTAACCCGGCGGCTGTGGTAGCGGCACAGGTCTTGCTGGTAAATTGCCGAGCGGGCTATTGCCAAGTCTCGCTCTTCACCCAACAAGTCAAGTGCATCCTGACGAGCTTTTTCGTTATCAGCCTCAACGTAAGCCGCCACGCGGGGTGAGTCATGCCGGATGTCACTTGGCAGTACCGCCTCTGCTCCGTACACCATGAAGAAAGGTGTGTAACCCGTAGATCTGTTAGGTGTAGTATTGATACTCCAAAGTATAGAAGGTAACTCCTCCACCCAACAACCCGGCATCCGCTGTAAGGGGACCAAGAGCCGGGGTTTGATACCCTTCAAGATCTCCTGATTAGCTCTTTCTGCTTGACCATTGGATTGAGGATGAGCAATAGCCGAAACATCAAGCCGGATATGTTCTCGTTGACAGAACTCTTCCATGGCACCTTTGGAGAGGTTAGTGCCATTACCAGTTATGATGCTGTGTGGAAAACCAAAATGAAAAATCACCTTTTTCATGAACTGAACCGCCATGGCTGCATCACACTTACTGACCGGCTCTGCCTCAACCCACTTTGTAAACTTGTCCACCGCCACCAGGAGGTGCGTCTTTTTATCCTTAGACCTTTTGAAAGGCCCAACCATATCAAGCCCCCAGACTGCAAACGGCCAAGTAATTGGAATCATCCTCAACTCTTGAGCCGGCACATGAGCTTGTCGTGAGAATTTCTGACATCCTTCACATTTACTGACCAGATCCTCCGCATCAGCATGAGCTGTCAGCCAATAGAAACCATGACGGAAAGCCTTGGCCATGAGAGATTTTGAGCCGGCATGATGACCGCAATCCCCTTAATGGATCTCACGAAGTATCTCCTGACCCTCCGCAAGCGACACACAACGTTGAAACGCCCCAGTGACACTGCGATGATGTAACTCACCATGAAAAATTGTCATGGATTTGTACCGCCGGATGATTTGTCTAGCCAAGGTCTCATCCTCGGGCAACTCTCCCCGGGTCATGTAGGCCAAATATGGCACTGTCCAATCCGGGATGACATGAAGAGCTGCTACCAGCTGTGCCTCCGGGTCTGGCACTGCTAGGTCTTCCTCTGTGGGTACCTTAACAGAAGGATTATGCAAAACATCGAGAAAGGTGTTAGGCGGCACCGGCTTATGCTGAGATCCCAGCCGGCTTAAAGCATCGGTCGCCTCATTCTTCCTTCGATCAATGTGCTCCACTTGATAACCTTTGAAGTGCCCAGCCACAACATCAACTTCACGACGGTAAGCCGCCATAAGGGGATCCTTGGAATCCCACTTGCCTGACACCTGTTGAGCCACGAGATCAAAGTCATCCAAACACCTGACACGGCTCAAATTCATCTCTTTG
This sequence comes from Aegilops longissima, assembly GCA_021605205.1. Taxonomy (NCBI): domain Eukaryota; kingdom Viridiplantae; phylum Streptophyta; class Magnoliopsida; order Poales; family Poaceae; genus Aegilops; species Aegilops longissima. The sequence continues at coordinate 306,049,908 of CM038682.1, forward strand.
GCCATCCAGAGACCATGGAGTAAGGCCTCATACTCAGCTGCATTGTTAGTGCAAGGAAACATAAGCCGAAGCACATAAAAAAATTTGTCACCTCGGGGGGAAGTTAAAACGACTCCAGCCCCCGAGCCTTCTAACTGCCTGGACCCATCAAAGTGAATAGTCCAATATGTGTTATCTGGCTTCTCCTCAGGTGCCTGCAACTCTGTCCAATCATTGATAAAGTCCACCAAGGCTTGAGATTTAATAGCAGTACGTGGCATGTACTTCAAACCATGAGGCCCAAGCTCAATGGCCCACTTAGCGACTCGTCCTGTGGCCTCCCTATTCTGGATGATGTCTCCCAAGGGGGCAGAACTTACCAAAGTGATAGGATGACCTTGGAAGTACTGCTTCAGCTTCCGGCTTGCCATGAACACTCTGTAAACAAGTTTCTGCCAATGTGGATACCTTTGTTTAGACTCAATGAGCACCTCACTGATGTAGTAAGCCGGCCGTTGAACCGGATGCTCCTTGCCAGCCTCCTTGCGCTCCACCACAATGGCAACACTAACGGCTCGTGAGTTAGCAGCCACATATAACAGCAATGGCTCTCTATCAATGGGAGCCGCAAGGACCGGCGGTTCAGACAACTGTCTCTTTAAATCTTCAAAGGCAATATTAGCAGCATCACTCCAGACAAAGTGTCTGTTTCCTTCATCATCTGATACAGCGGTAGGGCCTTCTCACCTAACCGGCTTATGAACCGGCTTAAAGCAGCAACACGACCCGCCAGTCGCTGAACATCATTGATGCATGCTGGCTTAGCCAAAGAGGTAATTGCCTTGATCTTCTCCGGATTAGCTTCAATGCCTCTGTTTGAGACCAGAAAACCCAAAAGCTTGCCTGCAGGTACACCAAATACACACTTGGCCGGGTTAAGCATCCTCTTATAAACCCGGAGATTATCAAAGGTCTCTTTCAAATCAGATATCAAGGTTTCCTTCTCTCTGGACTTCACCATGATGTCATCCACATAAGCGTGAACATTGCGCCCGATTTGATCGTGGAGACAGTTCTGTACACATCCCTGATAAGTCGCCCGGGCACTCTTGAGCCCAAATGGCATAGATACATAGCAGAAGGCTCCAAACGTAGTGATGAAAGCCGTCTTCTCCTGGTCCTTAACTGCCATCTTGATCTGATGATAGCCAGAGTAAGCGTCCAAAAAGCTCAAACGCTCACAGCCCGTCGTAGCATCAATGATTTGATCAATACGGGGGAGAGCAAAGGGATCAGCCGGACAAGCCTTATTTAAGTCCGTATAATCCACAGAAATCCGCCAGGTGCCGTTCTTCTTGAGCACGAGCATCGGGTTAGCCAACCACTCCGGGTGAAAAACTTCAATAATGAACCCGGCCGCCAAAAGCCGGGCCACCTCCTCACCGATGGCCTTCCGTCTCTCTTCATTGAATCGTCGAAGAAACTGCCTGACCGGCTTATATTTCGAATTGATATTAAGAGTGTGCTCAGCGAGTTCTCACGGTACACCCGGCATGTCAGAAGGTTTCCATGCGAAGATGTCCCGGTTCTCACGGATGAACTCGATGAGCGCGCTTTCCTATTTAGGATCCAAATTGGCACTGATACTGAACTGCTTAGACGAATCGCCTGGAGTAAAATCAACAAGCTTGGTTTCAGCAGCCGACTTAAACTTCGTCGCCGGGTCATGCTCTGTGGTTGGCTTCTTTAGGGAGGTCATGTCCGCCGGGTCAACATTATCTTGATAAAACTTTAGCTCCTCTACCGCACAAACAGACCCAGCATAAGCCGCATCGCCTTCTTCACATTCCAGAGCTACCTTTCGGCTCCCATGCACGATGATGGTGCCCTTGTGACCCGGCATCTTAAGCTGCAGATAAACGTAACACGGCCGTGCCATGAACTTGGCATAAGCCGGCCGTCCAAATAGAGCATGATATGGACTCTTGATTTTGACCACCTCAAAAGTTAACTTCTCAGCCCTGGAATCGTACTCATCTCCAAAAGCCACCTCCAGTTCAATCTTATCGACGGGGTATGCCGACTTACCAGGCACCACTCCATGGAAAACGGTGTTGGACGTCTTTAAATTTTTGTCAGTCAAACCCATACACCGAAAGGTCTCGTAATAGAGGATGTTGATGCGGCTACCTCCATCCATGAGCACTTTAGTGAATTTATATCCACCGACCTGAGGTGCCACCACCAAGGCTAATTGACCCGGATTATCAACCCGGGGAGGGTGATCCTCTCTACTCCACACAATAGGCTACTCTGACCACCTCAAATAACGGGGAACCGCCGGCTCAACAGAGTTCACGACCCTCTTATGAATCTTCTGGTCACGTTTGCACAAGCTAGTGGTGAACACATGATACTACCCACTATTCAGCTGCTTCGGATGGCTTTGATAACCCAACTGCTGCTGCTGTTGCCCTCCTTGGCCAGACTGCTGTTGATTATAGCCGCCTTGATTTCCCTGAAAGCCGGAACTTGAACCGCCGCCCGGGCCATGAAAGCCGCCGGCACCTGAGCCGCCACCCGACCCATGATTACCATCAAACGCGTTGGAATTCTTGAAAGCCTTCATGATCGCGCAGTCTTTCCACAAGTGGGTGGCGGGTCGTTCCCGGGTGCCGTGTCTCGGGCAAGGCTCATTGAGTAGTTGCTCAAGAGATGGGCCTGACCCGCCAGATCGAGGGGGCGGTTTTCCCTTATGTCTCTGATTGTTACCATGTGCATTGGCGTTGGCCACAAACTCCGGTTACCCTCAAATTTTACGCTTATTGCCTCCTTGATTCATCGGGTTATCTGTCTTGACCCTTTCCGTTGCCGTTCTTCTTTCCCTTCCCTGTCTTTTCCTCATCGACGCTGGATCCTTGGTACTATCGAGTCGGCGATTTGACTAAAGCTGCCATCAGCGCATCCATATCATTGTAATCACGCTTAAGGCGCCCAGTTTTGTCTCGCCGCTCAAAGCGGCAATTCTTCTCCAACATGAGGATCGCAGAGCGGCATCCATCTTGTCGATTTAATGTATTATCTCCTTGACACGACGCACTCCAATGAGTTGTGGATTCACCCTCCTCCTGCTTACAATTTGTCAAGTCTACAATCGACATAGATTGCTTGCAAGTGTCTTTGAAGTTCTGGATGAATCGGGCCTTTAGCTCTGCCCATGAACTAATGGAATTGGGTGGCAAGCCCTTTAACCAAGACCGGGCCGTTCCATCCAACATCATGGTGAAGTACTTAGCCATTGCTGCGTCACTAACCTCCAACAGCTCCATGGCCATCTCATAACTTTCGATCCACGCTCCGGGCTGTAAGTCGGCCGTGTAATTTGGCACCTTTCGAGGTCCCTTGAAGTCCTTGGGTAAACGTACATTACGTAGAGCCAGCACCAAACAAGGAACACCATCGGTTCTGGTAGCCACTCCCGCCTCAACGGAAGTCGTCGGGTAATCTGGAAAGTCCTGATGAGCCGTCTGTTGAGCCGCTAGCAGAGCCGCCCGCTCGTCCTCCTGACGTATCCGGTCCTGTACCGGGTTATACCCGCCAGGCTGATTTCGGCGCTGAGCGTTGCTTGACAAGGCCTCTGACTCCATGTGTCTGCTGTAACTCGGGCTCCGCTTCGGACGAGGCAGAGCTAACCAGGGTGGAGGAGTTGAATGAATCCTGTCCCGGCTATAGGAATAAGTCTCCTGCTGAGCCAGAGCCATCTGGACGAGTTCTCTGATCCTTCGTGTCTCCACCGCTGTTGGATCGTCACCGTCCACTGGGAGAGCCGCCAGGCGCGCCGACGCTGCAATCAGGTTCTCCATGGGGTTGGAAAAGTGACCCGGCGGTATCGGTACATAACGGGCGGTGCCATATTCCCATGAGGAGGTGCCGTCACCTGAGGCTGAACTGGACCCCCGGCTGTCATGAACTGATTCACCTCTGGCGGGTTACTAGGGCCGGCTCCGGGTGTAGCGAAAAGGTTCCGAGGGTCATAAATCGGAGGCAAATGGGGTTGAGTTTTCTGATGCCTCCTCCTCATCACCTCATTAGACGCGTTCAGGCTCATTGTAAGCTGAAAAGCCTCTGACTGGAGCTGTTGTGCCCGTGCATCTAAAGCCGCCCATTCTGTGGCCAATCTGGTGTCCTCAGCTGCTAAGGCCTCCTTGGCCCGAGCTATCTCTTCACGAACCTGTGCCACCTCTGCATTATGCTCATCTTGATTTGCAGGGATAACTGTGGCGGTTAACAGGGTCGTAAGCTTATCCATGAGATCCATAAACACCTGAGCCGGCGGGCGCACAGGGCCTCCTGCCCCAGCCGCTCCTGATCCGGACGTTATTGCTGCTGCGGCTGTAGAGTTTTGGCCGGGTTGAGTACCAACCATGAAGACTCCTGCCCAGTTTGGCGACTCAGAGGGGTCCGAATACTGCTGCCATCGGAACAACCCCAAGCCCGCCGTCTTGCAATGGGTACAACGAATCTGTTGAACCGGCGGACGAATCACCATCGGAGAGGACGGCCGTCTCACCACCATCTACAAATCCTTCAGAAAGTTCCCCTCTGTGGATGCAACCCACGAAGGCGCGCTTCTCGACGGGTTGAGCCCGGGCGGGTCTCGCGCGCTGAGCCGTCTGAATGAGGTCGGTGCAACTGTCCGGCTCAGGGCCCGGCTCACCAATCCGGCCGATGAAGACGTGGATTCCGCCGAAGGGGACCCGGTACCCGTACTCAATTGAGCCGGCATCGGGGCCCCAGCCTTCGTCGTCAATGTAGATCTTGCCGCGACGACTCTTGGTCATCCGGCCCATAGCGTATCCCTTGAGCCCTTCGAAGTTGCCCTTCAAGAACTCAAATCCATCGTGCGCTGACCCCATGGTGGGCGCCAACTGTCGTGGAATTGTCACGGCAAATGTCCTCTTGGAAGGACTTAGTCGTGGAGCCATCGCAACTAGGAAGCTTAAAGGGGTTAATCGGGACAAAGGACACGAGAGGGTTTATACTAATTCGGCCCCTTACGATGAAGGTAAGGCCTACGACCAGTGAGCGAAATACGCTATGCCCGGCTCTCGATGATTTGTTTCTTGCCCTAAGCCGCCGCGGGTCGTCCCCTTATATACACGGGTTGACGCCCTGCGGCCTACAGAGTCCCGGCCGGCTCATAGACATTGTCCGGCTCGGTGACTAGTTAATTCTACCTTATGTTACAAGTCATGCCATGATGGCAATTTACCACTATGGGCCTTAAGTCGCCTGTGGGCCTTAGACCCTTTATTGAACCGCCATCTTCTTGCTTGGTCTTGCGATTCTTCTGATGAGTTCTTCTTTGCGTAACCCGGCCCCTCCTGGGCGGCTTACACAAATAGTTATATCCCCAACAATTACGCTGTGGTGTTCCGGGTGGCGTGAGTTGCGAAACTATTCCGCATTGTTTCAAATGAAGACCAAACTCATAACTCTAATATTCTCCTCCACGATCTGATCATAGAAACTTTATTTTCTTGTTATGATGATTTTCAACTTCACTTTGAAATTCTTTGAACTTTTCAAATGTTTCAGACTTATGTTTCATTAAGTAGATATACCCATATCTGCTTAAATCATCTGTGAAGGTGAGAAAATAACGATATCCGCCACGAGCTTCAACATTCATCGGACCACATACATCTGTATGTATGATTTCCAACAAATCTGTTGCTCTCTCCATAGTTCCGGAGAACGGCGTTTTAGTCATCTTGCCCATGAGGCACGGTTCACAAGTACCAAGTGATTCATAATCAAGTGGTTCCAAAAGTCCATCAGTATGGAGTTTCTTCATGCGCTTTACACCGATATGACCTAAACGGCAGTGCCACAAATAAGTTGCACTATCATTATCAACTCTGTATCTTTTGGCTTCAATATTATGAATATGTGTATCACTACTATCGAGATTCAACAAAAATAGACCACTCTTCAAGGGTGCATGACCATAAAAGATATTATTCATATAAATAGAACAACCATTATTCTCTGATTTAAATGAATAACCGTCTCGCATCAAACAAGATCCAAATATAATGTTCATGCTCAACGCGGCACCAAATAACAATTATTTAGGTCTAATACTAATCCCGAAGGTAGATGTAGAGGTAGCGTGCCGATCGCGATCACATCGACTTTGGAACCATTTCCGCAGCAAGATCGTCACCTCGTCCTTAGCCAATCTTCGCTTAATCCGTAGCCCTGTTTGAGTTGCAAATATTAGCAAGAACAAGTATCAAATACCTAGGTGCTACTGCGAGCATTAGTAAGGTACACATCAATAACATGTATATCACATATACCTTTGTTCACCTTGCCATCCTTCTTATCCGCCAAATACTTGGGGCAGTTCCGCTCCAAAGGACTGACCGATCGCTTGCAGAGAAGCACTCAGATCTCGTGCTTAGGTCCAGACTTGGGTTTCTTCTCCTGAGCAGCAACTTGCTTGCTGTTCTTCTTCAAATTCCCCTTCTTCTTCCCTTTGCCCTTTTTCTTGAAACTGGTGGTCTTATTGACCATCAACACTTGATGCTCCTTTTTGATTTCTACCTCCGCAGCCTTTAGCATTGCGAAGAGCTCGGGAATCGTCTTATCCATCCCTTGCATGTTATAGTGCATCACGAAGCTCTTGTAGCTTGGTGGAAGTGATTGGAGAATTCTGTCAATGACGCTATCATCCGGAAGATTAACTCCTAGTTGAATCAAGTGATTATTATACCCAGACATTTTGAGTATATGCTCACTGACAGAACTATTCTCCTCCATCTTGCAGCTGTAGAACTTATTGGAGACTTCATATATCTCAATCTGGGCATTCTTTTTGAAATATTAACTTCAACTCCTGGAACATCTCATATGCTCCATGACGTTCAAAATGTCGTTGAAGTCCCGGTTCTAAGCCGTAAAGCATGGCACACTGAACTATCGAGTAGTCATCAACACGTGACTGCTGATGTCTACTACGCAACCTTCTCCTTGTAGAAGTTCTTGGGCCTCCAAGTGCAGAGGTTTGTAGGACAGTAGCAAATTTCCCTCAAGTGGATGACCTAAGGTTTATCAATCCGTAGGAGGCGTAGGATGAAGATGGCCTCTCTCAAGCAACCCTGCAACCAAATAACAAAGAGTCTCTTGTGTCCCCAACACACCCAATACAATGGTAACTTGTATAGGTGCACTAGTTCGGCGAAGAGATGGTGATACAAGTGCAATATGGATGGTAGATATAGGTTTTTGTAAGTTGAAAATATAAAAACAGCAAGGTAGCAAGCGGTAAAAGTGAGCGTAAACGGTATTGCAATGATAGGAAACAAGGCCTAGGGTTCATACTTTCACTAGTGCAAGTTCTCTCAACAATAATAATATAATTGGATCATATAACTATCCAACAAAGAGTCACTCCAAAGTCACTAATAGTGGAGAACGAACGAAGAGATTATGGTAGGGTACGAAACCACCTCAAAGTTATTCTTTCCAATCAATCCGTTGGGCTATTCCTATAAGTGTCACAAACAGCCCTAGAGTTCGTACTAGAATAACACCTTAAGACACAAATCAACCAAAACCCTAATGTCACCTAGATAATCCAATGTCACCTCAAGTATCCGTGGGTATGATTATACGATATGCATCACACAATCTCAGATTCATCTATTCAACCAACACATAGAATGTAACGCCCCGGATCCGATGCGCCAGGTGTCTTCCAGTTATTTGCCATCGTTGCCATGTCATGTGCTTGCGTGTTGCACTTTGCCATGTCATCATCTGCATTCCATATCATGTCATCATGTGCATTTCATTTTGCATATGTGTTCGTCTCATGCATCCGAGCATTTTCCCTGTTGTCCGTTTTGCAATCCGGCACTCCTATGTCTCCCGGCGCCCCCTTTTACCTCTTTTCATGTGCGGGTGTCAAAAGTTCTCGGAATGCCCCGAGGTTTGTCAAGCGGCCTTGGTATAGCACCGGTAGACCGCCTGTCAAGTTTCGGATCATTTGGAGGTCGTTTGGTACTCCAACGGTTAGCCGGGTAACCGCAAAAGCCTCTTTTGTTTGCAGCCCAACACCCCTTCCAAAGTGGCCCAAAACCCACCTAACTCCCCTCCATGTTCTCGGTAATTCGATCACGATCGCGTGGCCGAAAACCGCACCTCATTTGGACTCTCCTAGCTCCCTCTACCTATAAAACTAGATTCCCCCCGAAAATTGCGGACGAATTCGCAGATGAACCCTAGCCCCGCTCTCCTTGCGCCGCCGGACGTGTCCGCCCGCCGCCGGACACGACCACCGCCACCTCACCTCGGCCAATAGCGCGCCGCTACATCAGCTCCGCCGCCGCCTTCAACCAATCCCCCACCGCCACGTCATCTCCCGCGGCTCCCTCTCTCTCTCTCCCCCCGCGGCCCGCTGGGACCGGATCGGGCCCGCCCGGCCAGCGCCGCCGCCGCCGCCCGCCCGCGCCCGCCACAGAGGTCGCCGCCGCCGCCAGCGCCCTCAGGCGGCAGCGCCGCCACCGCCCACCGCCGCCTCGCTAGCCCCGGCCGTCCCCGACTCGGCGGCCGCCGCCAGACGCCGCCCGCCTCGGCGCGCCTCCACCATGGCGAGCCCCCGCGCCCAGCGCCTTCCCCTGACCCCGAGCCCCAGCGCCCGGCGCCGCCAGCAACTCCGGCCGGCGCCCGCGCCTGCGGTCCGGCAGCCGGGCGCGCGACCTCGCCGGCCGCGCCTCTTCCTCCGCCTCCGGCCAGATCCGGTCGCGGGAGGGCCGGATCTCGCCGCCCCAGCCCGCCGGCGCCTCCCTGGCGATTTCCCCGTCTGCTCCGGCGATCTCCCCGGCGATCCTCGTAATCCGTGCATGGTTGACTTCTTTCCCCCCTCCAAATTCCACCAAGTCCCGAGCATTTTTGATATGTTGTGCCATTTTCATTGCATCATATCTCTGTCATTGTTGCTCCGTTTCGTGCGTATAATATGTCAAAATGTTCGCCTCGAAGAGTAGATCATTTCATCTCATTGCATCATTTTCATTTGAGCTCATCTTGATGCCCGAAATGCTGTTAGAAGAGTGCTATGTGATGTTAGTTTCTGATTTTTATCAGAACTTGCACTTTTGTCATTTTTGCCATGATTGATGTGTGCATCCTATGGGCTTGAGTACTACATGTATTTTGTAATATGCCATGTCTTCTTTCCAGTGGTGCTTTCCATGTATTTTTGTGATCTATGTGGTGACTAGCACAAGCATGCAAACTAGGTGTCTTGATGTTGCTGATTTCAGCCCTGTTTTGCTGATATTTTGATGTCATGTTCACTTGATGCTACAGAGTTATCCATGCATATTTTGAGATACTTCAGTAAGGATGTTTTGTAAAACATGTCTTTCTTTATCCATCCATGCCCTTGTTTGCAATTATGGAGTGCTATAGCTTGAGTAAATTGAGCTCTACTTTTGCTTCAAAATGTTCCTGGCAGATTGTTTACATGTTATTCAATTTTGCCAAGGTTGTTGTGGTTGATCCTTGCATGCTATGATGTTGTTCTTGCCATGTATAGCTTCTATGTCATGTCTTCTTACTGTTGGTTGCCTTGCCATGCCATGTATTGCTCTGTGGTGAGTGATTCAAGCTCACCAACATGCCTACTTGTCGTTGTTCCTGCCATGTTTAAATCTGTAATATAACTTGCCATGTTTACGTGGGTGCCATCATATCTTCCGATCCTTTTTGGCTTATGGTCACTAAGGGACTTTTGTTCTATGCTTTGAGTAGATTCATTCCATGCCTTTGTTTGCCATGATAAGTTCCTGTAACATGTTGTTTGATAGCTCTAAACATTGCAACCTGATGTTATTTCTGCTAAGTATGAAACTGTTATTAGTTGCAATCTTGCCATGTCATTTTGAGCATGTTCTAGTTGTTTATGGAGATAGCTCAGTGTTCATGTTTTGTAATGCTCTACCTGTACATCATGCCCATGCCTTTTTCTATTATGTTGAGGTCCTGTAGCATGTTGTTTTGATGCTTGCAATATGCTAACTTGCTGTTTTGGACAGATTGTTGTCATAACTTGTATAGAGTGTATGTGTTGAACCGTTGCTCCGTTTTGAGTGTGTTCTATATGAAACGTGCTTGATTTTGCATGTAGTTTCATATTATCATGTTGGATCCTTGTTTTGAGGTGTTTGCTTGATGTTTGTATGCATTTTGCATCAATGCCATGCTTATCTTGTTTTGCTCATATCTTCTAGGCCGTAGCTCCGAATTTAATGAACTTTATATGTAACTTGACTATAATTTCATGTAGATCATCGTGGTGCATCTTAAATTGCTGTTTAACAACTTGAATATAAGGTTTATTCATATCTGGACCAATTTCGAAATTTGCATATGAGGACTTACCGGAATTGTTATAGGTTGTTCCCGGCCTCATTTAAACTTGCTTTGATGTGTTGCTCTTGTTTGCATCATCTCTTGCCATGAGTAGCTTCATGTACCTTTGTCATGCATCATGCTTGTTTGTGCATCATGCCTTGTTCATGTGTGGTGTGTTTACCTATGTTGTGTGCTTCTTCTTGTTAGTTCCTGTTTGCTATGCGATCGTGAGGATTCGTTCGCTCACGCTTGGTTCGGCTTCATCCGTTCGTCTTCTTCATGGACTCGTTCTTCTTCCTTGCGGGATTTCAGGCAAGATGACCGCTACCCTGGATCTCACTACTATCATTGCTATGCTAGTTGCTTCGTTCTTTCGCTATGCTGCGCTACCTATCACTTGCTGCTCAAGCCTACCTAATTGCCATGTCAGCCTCTAACCTCTTGCACCATTCCTAGCAAACCGTTGTTTGGCTATGTTACCGCTTTGCTCAGCCCCTCTTATAGCGTTGTTAGTTGCAGGTGAAGATGAAGTTTGTTCCTTGTTGGAACATGGAGATGTTGTTCCTTGTTGGAACATGTTTACTTGTTGGGATATCACAATATATCTTATTTAATTAATGCATCTATATACTTGGTAAAGGGTGGAAGGCTCGGCCTTATGCCTGGTGTTTTGTTCCACTCTTGCCGCCCTAGTTTCCGTCATATCGGTATTATGTTCCCGGATTTTGCGTCCCTAACGCGGTCGGGTGATTTATGGGACCCCTTGACAGTTCGCTTTGAATAAGACTTTTCCAAAGAAGGCCCAACATTGGTTTTACCATTTGCCTCACCTATACCCTTTTCCCTTGGGTTTCGGAGCCCGAGGGTCATCTTTATTTTAGCCCCCGGGCGGTGCTCCTTCGAGTGTTGGTCCGAACCGAGCAACTCATGGGGCCACCACGGGCAACTCGAGGTTGGTTTTACTCGTAGCTTGACTTATCCGGTGTGCCCCGAGACCGAGGTACGTGCGACTCCTATCAGGATTTGTCGGCACATCCGGCGGCTTTGCTGGTCTTGTTTTATTCTTTGTCGAAATGTCTTGTAGCCGGATTCGAGACTGATCGGGTCTTCCCGGGAGAAGGAATATCCTTCGTTGATCGCGAGAGCTTATCATGGGCTAAGTTGGGACACCCTGCAGGGTTTGAACTTTCAAAGCCGTGCCAGCGGTTATGTGGCAGATGGGAATTTGTTAATGTCGGTTGTAGAAAACCCGAAGTTGATCTTAATTAAAATACACCAACCGTGTGTGTAACCGTGAGTGTCTCTTTTCGGGGTTGATCGAGAGGAGAACACGGTTTCGGGTTATGTCGACGAGGCAGGAGTTCAGGATCACTTCTTGATCATTACTAGTTGACGACCGTTCCTTTGTTTCTCTTCTCGCCTCGTTTGCGTATGTTAGCCACCATATATGCTTAGTCGCCTCGCAACCTCACCATTTTACCCTTCCTTTCCCATTAAGCTTTGCTAGTCTTGATACCCATGGTAATGGGATTGTTGAGTCCTCGTGGCTCACTGATTACTACACCACCATTGCAGTGTACAGGTTTGCGATGATCATGACGCGAGAGCGATGTTTGCTTGTATTGGAGTTCTTCTTCCGCTTCTTCTTCGATCGGGGATAGGTTCGGTCGGCAGCCTGGGCTAGCAGTGGTGGATGTCGTTTGAGTTTACATTTATGTTTCATCCGTAGTCGGATGTTGATCTTGTATATGATATTGATGTATTCTTGTGGCATTTGTGCCTTATGTATGTATCCCACTATTATGTAATGTTGATGTAATGATATCCACCTTGCAAAAGTGTTTCAATATGCGGGTCTATCCTTGGTGGGACCGTCGAGTTCCTTTTTGATAGGGTCGCATATTGGGCGTGACATAGAACCTCAAAGAGTGCCCCAAAGTTTCTACCGGAGAATCACGACGAAAACGTGTGCCAACCCCTATGCATAGGTTCATGGGCGGAATACATCAAGTGAATCACGTGATATCCCATTGTCACCATAGATACGCACGACAAGACATACATCAAGTGTTCTCAAATCTTTAAAGACTCAATCCGATAAGATTACTTCAAGGGGAAAACTCAATCCATTACAAGAGAGAAGAGGGGGAGAAGAAACATTAGATCCAACTATAATAGAAAAGCTCGCGATACATCAAGATCGTGCCAAATCAAGAACACGAGAAAGAGAGATCAAACACATAGCTACTGGTACATACCCTCAGCCCCGAGGGTGAACTACTCCCTCCTCGTCATGGAGAGCGCCGGGATGATGAAAATGGCCACCGGTGAGGGATCCCCCCTCCCGCAGGGTGCCGGAACAGGGTCCCGATTGGTTTTTGGTGGCTACAGAGGCTTGCGGCAGCGGAACTCCCGATCTATTCTCCGTTCTGGAAGTTTAAGGATACGTAGGTATATATGGGTGAAAGAAGTACGTCGGTCGAGCTTCGGGGGCCCCACGAGGCAGGGGCGCGCCCTAGGGGGGTGGGCGTGCCCCCACCCTCGTGAGCACCTCCCTTATCTCCTGACGTGGGGTCCAAGTCCATCTGGTAGCTTTCCTTCCAAAAATAACTTCTCCAGTTGATTTCGTCCCATTTCGACTCTGTTTGATATTCCTTTTCTTCGAAACACTGAAATAGGAAAAAAAAAACAACAAATTTGGGCTGGGCCTCCGGTTAATAGGTTAGTCCCAAAAATAATATAAAAGTGGATAATAAAGCCCAAAATTGTCTAAAACAATAGATAATATAGCATGGAGCAATCAAAAATTATAGATACGTCGGAGACGTATCAACTGCCAAGTATTCACAATGTCTGCAGTTGCTGGCGCACGTGGTACACCTAGCGGTGCTTCCAGGACGTAACTCTTCTGTGCAGCAATGAGGATAATCCTCAAGTTACGGACCCAGTCCGTGTAATTGCTACCATCATCTTTCAACTTTGCTTTCTCAAGGAACGCATTAAAATTCAATGGAACAAAAGCACGGGCCATCTATCTACAATCAACATAGACAAGCAAGATACTATCAGGTACTAAGTTCATGATAAATTTAAGTTCAATTTAATCATATTACTTAAGAACTCCCACTTAGATAGACATCCCTCTAATCCTCTAAGTGATCACGTGATCCATATCAACTAAACCATGTCCGATCATAACATGAGATGGAGTAGTTTCAACAGTGAACATCACTATGTTGATCATATCTACTATATGATTCACGCTCGACCTTTCGGTCTCCGTGTTCCGAGGCCATATCTGTTATATGCTAGGCTCGTCAAGTTTAACCTGAGTATTTCGCGTGTGCAACTGTTTTGCACACGTTGTATTTGAACGTAGAGCCTATCTCACCCGATCATCACGTGGTGTCTCAGCACGAAGAACTTTCGCAACGGTGCATACTCAGGGAGAACACTTATACTTTGATAATTTAGTGAGGGGTCATCTTATAATGCTATCGTAAATCAAAGCAAGATAAGATGCATAAAAGATAAACATCACATGCAATCAATATAAGTGATATGATATGGCCATCATCATCTTGTGCTTGTGATCTCCATCTCCGAAGCACCGTCATGATCACCATCGTCACCGACGCGACACTTTGATCTCCATCGTAGCATCGTTGTCGTCTCGCCAATATTATGCTTCTACGACTATCGCTACCGCTTAGTGATAAAGTAAAGCATTACGAGCGATTGCATTGCATACAATAAAGCGACAACCATATGGCTCCTGCCATTGTCGATAACTTCGGTTACAAAACATGATCATCTCATACAATAAAATATAGCATCATGTCTTAACCATATCACATCACAACATGCCCTGCAAAAACAAGTTAGACATCCTTTACTTTGTTGTTGCAAATTTTACGTGGCTGCTACGGGCTTTAGCAAGAACCGTTCTTACCTACGCATCAAAACCACAACGATAGTTTGTCAAGTTGGTGATGTTTTAACCTTCGCAAAGACCGTGCGTAGCCACACTCGGTTCAACTAAAGTTGGAGAAAATGACACCCGCCAGCCACCTGTGTGCAAAGCACGTCGGTAGAACCAGTCTCGCGTAAGCGTACACGTAATGTCGGTCCGGGCCGCTTCATCCAACAATACCACCGAACCAATGTATGACATGCTGGTAAGCAGTATGACTTATATCGCCCACAAATCACTTGTTTTCTTCTCGTGCATATGACATCTACGCATAAAACCTGGCTCGGATGCCACTGTTGGGGAACGTAGTAATTTCAAAAAATTTCCTACGCACACGCAAGATCATGGTGATGCATAGCAACGAGAGGGGAGACTATTGTCCACGTACCCTTGTAGACCGAAAGTGGAAGCGTTAGCACAACGCGGTTGATGTAGTTGTACGTCTTCACGATCCGACCGATCAAGTACCGAACGCACGACACCTCCGAGTTCAGCACACGTTCAGCCCGATAACGTCCCTCGAACTTCGATCCAGCCGAGTGTTGAGGGAGAGTTTCGTCGGCACGACGGCGTGGTGACAATGATGATATTCTACCGACGCAGGGCTTCGCCTAAGCACCGCTACAGTATTATCGAGGTGGACTATGGTGGAAGGGGGCACCGCGCACGGCTAAAAGATCAAATGATCAATTGTTGTGTCTCTAGGGTGCCCCCCTGCCCCCGTATATAAAGGAGCAAGGGGAGAGGTGCGGCCGGCCAAGAGGGGGCGCGCCAGGAGGAGTCCTACTCCTACCGGGAGTAGGACTCCCTCCCTTTTCCTTGTTGGACTAGGAGTGGAGGGGGAAAGAGGAGGGAGAGAGGAAGGAAAGGGGGGCGCCGCCCCCCTCTCCATGTCCTATTCGGACTAGGGGGGAGGGGCGCGCGGCCCTGCCCTGGCCGCCTCTTCTCTTCTCCACAAGGCCCATTATGGCCCATTAAGCCCCCGGGGGGTTCCGGTAACCCCTCGGTACTCCGGTAAAATCCTGATTTCACCCAGAACACTTCCGATATCCAAACGTAGGCTTCCAATATATCAATCTTCATGTCTCGACCATTTCAAGACTCCTCATCATGCCCGTGATCACATCCGGGACTCCGAACAACCTTCGGTACATCAAAACATATAAACTCATAATATAAGTGTCATCGAAACGTTAAGCGTGCGGACCCTACGGGTTCGAGAACTATGTAGACATGACCGAGACATATCTCCGGTCAATAACCAATAGCGAAACCTGGATGCTCATATTGGCTCCCACATATTCTACGAAGATATTTATCGGTCAGACCGCATAACAACATAAGTTGTTCCCTTTGTCATCGGTATGTTATTTGCTCGAGATTCGATCGTCGGTATCTCAATACCTAGTTCAATCTCGTTACCGGCAAGTCTCTTTACTCGTTCCGTAATACATCATCCCACAACTAACTCATTAATTGCAATGCTTGCAAGGCTTAAGTGATGTGCATTACCGAGAAGGCCCAGATATACCTTTCGGACAATCGGAGTGACAAATCCTAATCTCGAAATATGCCAACCCAACAAGTACCTTCGGAGACACCTGTAGAGCACCTTTATAATCACCCAGTTACGTTGTGACGTTTGGTAGCACACAAAGTGTTCCTTCGGTAAACGGGAGTTGCATAATCTCATAGTCACAGGAACATGTATAAGTCATGAAGAAAGTGATAGCGACATACTAAACGATCGAGTGCTAAGCTAACGCAAAGGGTCAAGTCAATCACATCATTCTCCTAATGATGTGATCCCGTTAGTCAAATGACAACTCATGTCAATGGCTAGGAAACATAACCATCTTTGACCAACGAGCTAGTCAAGTAGAGGCATACTAGTGACACTATGTTTGTCTATGTATCCACACATGTATTATGTTTCCGGTTAATACAATTCTAGCATGAATAATAAACATTTATCATGATATAAGGAAATAAATAATAACTTTATTATTGCCTCTAGGGCATATTTCCTTCTCCAGGATGGTACTCCACCGATGTGACAGCCCTGCCGAGCTCTATCCGGTGCATTCGCCTTCATCCGCCACCACTGCACCGGTTGCTCTCTCCGCTGGCGTCGATCTCTGGCATGCTCGTTTGGGACATCCCAACCCCGTCACACTTCTTCATATTCTTAGGAGTTTCAGTTTCAGTTATAATAAGATAGAGGATCACACTTGTCATGCTTGTCGTGTCGGCAAACATGTTTGCCTCCCGTTTAATAACTCCACCACCATTGCTTCTTTTCCCTTTCAGTTGATTCATAGTGATGTGTGGACCTCTCCGGTTCCTAATAATTCAGGCTATTTATATTATCTGGTCATTCTTGATGATTATTCTCACTACGAGTGGACTTTTTCTTTGCAACGAAAGTCGAATGCACTCTTCACCTTGACGGCTTTTTACTCCTATGTCAGCACGCAGTTTGGACGTCTCATTCTTGCTCTTCAGACTGACAATGGAAAAGAGTTCAACAATCTTGCTTTCCGCACTTTTCTGTCGCACCACGGCACAGTTTTTCGTCTCACATGCCCGTATACTTCACAGCGAGCGGTCGAGCGAACGCGTCCTTCGTGACTGAACGATCGCATTCGTGCGCTCTGTTCCATGCTAACGTGCAGCCTCACTTCTGGCCGGATGCACTTGCTACTGCTTCACTTTTTCTTAATCTTCGACCGTGCCGCCTACAGTGGAACTACGCGCCTCACCATCTTCTCTTTGGTACACCCTCATCTTATGATGGCTTGCGTATTTTTTGGTGCCGTTGCTACACTGCTGACACTGCTCCTCACAAACTTGCACCCCGTTCTGTCGCTTGCATCTTCGTCGGCTACCCCTCTAACTTCAAGGGATATCGATGCTACGATTCGGTCTCCCACCGTGTGTTCACTTCCCGGTACGCTTACTTTGATGAGCATGTGTTTCGGTTTCAGCAGGTACCCCCGGCTATTACTCCCGCCACCAATGACGCGGACTCCTCGACGCCTCTCCCAGGGCGCTCGCGCGCCACCCTTGGCCCGCCCCTGGCTTCGAGGCGCGTCCCTGCATGCGGCGCCCCCTCTGCCGCAGCGCTGGCACCCACGGCGCCCCCTCTTCCCACCGTTCTGGCTCAAGCCACGGCCCCTGCAGCCCCTGTCTCGGCAGTGGCCCCCACGGCCCACGCGGCCCCCACGGACACCGTGGCCCCGCCGGCTTCCGTGGTCCCGGCGCCCGTATCTGCGGCGCCTCCGGCGTCCTCCTCACCGGCAGCTGTGGCCGAGTCTCCTGCGCCCGTGCGGGCATTTTTCACCCGAGTTCGCGCTACGCCTCTGATGACTACGTCCACGCGGCATCCACCTCTGAACCATCGCCGTTTCCATCCTCCGTTCGAACCGCTCTTTGTGACGCGCTTTGGATGGCTGCTATGCAAAAGGAGTTTGACGCCCTGCTGCGCAACCGGACGTGGCAGCTTGTTCCCCGTCCCCGGCACGCCAACGTGATTACCGGGAAGTGGGTCTTCAAATACAAGCTCCATCCTGATGGTACCCTTGATCGCTATAAAGCGCGCTGGGTTGTTCGTGGCTTCCGGCAGCGTGCTGGTATCGAATTCACCGACACCTTCACTCCGGTCCTTAAGCCCGGCACGATTCGCCCGGTTCTACACCTTGCGGTCTCCCGTGCTTGGCTAGTGCACCAGATGGACATCTTCAACACCTTCCTTCATGGTCACCTCGAGGAGCAGGTCTTTTGCCAGCAGCCCACGGGGTTCGTTGATCCAGCACTTCCCAATCATGTGTGCCTGCTTTCGCGGTCCTTGTACGGACTCAAGCAGGCTCCGCGCGCTTGGTACCAGCGCATCGCGGCGTTTCTACACCAGCTTGGGTTCCGCTCCACCCGCTCGGACGCATCGCTCTTCGTCTATCACCACTGCTCCGACATAGCCTACTTGCTGCGCTATGTCGACGACATCATCCTGACGGCATATACGGCTGGCCTCCTCAGTCAGCTCACTGCTCGTCTTCGCGCTGAGTTCGCCATCAAGGACTTGGGTCCTTTGCACTACTTCCTCGGTGTTGAGGTGGTGCGCCGTTCGGATGGTTTCTTTCTTCATCAGCGGAAGTACGCTCATGAGCTCCTGGATCGCGCTGGCATGCTTAACTGCAAGCCCGCCACTACGTATGTTGATACAAAGGCCAAGCTCTCTGCCAGGGATGGTTCTCCGGCTTTGGATGCTGCATTCTACCGGTCTACCGTTGGTGCTCTCCAGTACCTCACTCTGACTCGACCGGAGATCCAGTATGTCGTGCAACAGGTGTGTCTCCATATGCATGCTCCTCGGGATGTTCACTGGGCTGCTGTCAAGCGGATTCTCCGCTATGTCTGTGGCACTATGGATCTTGGCGTCACGCTCTCCGCCTCCGCCGACACCGCCCTCATCGCCTACTCCGATGCACACTGGGCAGGCTGCCCCGACACTCGTCGCTCCACCTCGGGCTATTGTGTCTTCCTTGGACCCTCACTCATCTCGTGGTCGTCCAAGTGGCAGCCTATTGTCTCTCGCTCCAGTGCTGAGGCTGAGTATCGTGCGGTGGCCAACGTCGTCGGCAAGTGTTTGTGGCTTCGCCAGCTTCTCCAGGAGCTCTCTTGTCCTGTGGATCGTGCTACGGTGGTCTACTGCAACAACGTTTAGGCGGTCTACCTCCCCGCCATCCCGGTAGATCATCGTCGGACCAACCATATTGAGTTGGATATTCATTTTGTTCAGGAACAGGTGTTTCTTGGCCATATTCGTGTTCTACACGTTCCTACCTTCCAACAATTTGCAGATATCATGACCAAGGGCTTGCCTACGACGTCATTTGAGGAGTTCCGGTCCAGTCTTTGCGTCAGCAGCGATGCCGCTTCGACTGCCGGGGGGTGGGGGGTGTTGAGTATACGTGTTGTGCATAACTGTGTATTGGGCCCACTTTCTAATTCCTTCTATAGTTGAGGTCGTGACCCACCTATTGTATATCGTATGTACGTGCCTTTGCACATGAGTAATACATCGCGCAATTCCCACAACATACAAGCGCGACAACTATCACGTCGAGAGGGATTGGAGGCAGTCTCACTGATTCGTGGGCCAGCGGACGGTAGCAATCAGCGAAAGCGTCCGTCCATGTCCGCACACACACATTGGTTGTCCAACTTTGCGCCAGGCTTGGGGTTGGGCAGAACACATACGCGCCAGGTTTGGGGACGGTCGCGGTGCGATCGAGCCACGCGTACCCGCCAGCCACGTCCTCCGGACTCTCCAACCGCCGCGTTGAGGGAGGCTGACTGGAGGGAGAAAGCCGAGACCGCGATGGAATCTGGTGCTCATCATCAGCAGTATGCGCTGCGTGCGCGGTGCTCTGATCGGCGGCTTCCGCCTGACACGCGGTGTCGTCTTGGGGGGCCGGGCCACTGCCGCGCCGGCGTATTTTCGTTCAACACGCAGCGATGCAACAGTGTTCCTCTTGCACGAAACAGCACTGCTATACACACGACGCATGCACGGCCGATGCATGCACGATTCAGATGTGGCAGCACCAACAGCTAGCGTGCATGCAGGAGCACTGTTGGGGAAGGAGAATCGTGCAGGCGTCGTGCGTTGACTGTCGTGTGTGAAGCAATTCCGTGCATGAAAATAAGTAGTGCATAGCATTGGCCGCCAACGCACAAAGGACGGCGCGATATGAATATTCAGTCTCGATGATGATGGGCTGCTGCAGCCTGCGGATGGTCCTTTGCGCTAGGCGCACGTTCCCTTGCATATCTTCCGTTCAACATGCATGAAAATATACTAGCAACAAAGCCGCCGATGGAAAAGGGACAACGCGGCGTCAGCCAGCCTAACCAGAGATGTCAATCAATGTCTCGATGGGTCGCTGCAGCCTGCAAACGATCCTTTGCGCTAGGCTGCACGTCTCCATGTTCCATCTTGGCTTTCCGTACTTATTTTTTTGCGGTTGCCACAAGATATTCTGTCACGAGAATGGCCGTATGAATCGACCTGCACTGAATCTAGCGCCACACACGCCCTCTCCAATTCCTCATCCGTTCCCTCCTCTTCTCAGCTCAAGTGAACCACCCACTGCACGCCACTGCCAATCTTGTTCATTCGTAGCGGCACACGTATGGACAGATCCGCCACCAGGCCCACTCACGGAGTGGGAAAGTTATACATACTGGTACGTACACTACACTAGCACCAGAAACAACCAAATGTCCTGTGGGAAATACAAAAGTGAAACAACTCTGCATCCGCTTTCCCCGGCCTTGAAGAAACAAATTCAGTGCACTTGACGCCTGCTGCCCGTGTCACCTCCTTTCTAGAGAGATCATGCTTCCACTCACTGGCACAAACATTTTCTATCTTCCCTGCTTCTGCTTCACCAACCACCACCGGGAGGCGGGATACCTCCCCCGGCTTTCACAAAAGCAGGCCATGGTTAAATGGCCCCGAAAAACAAGTGGATGATGATGATCAGACCAAAATGCACGCACAACAAGTATCCAACTATCCATCGACCGGCATCACCTCTCTCTCATTCCACTATAATAATTAATATAATGTGCAGCAGTACTATACACACACATCTATCAATCATCATCATCATACAAAAAGAAACAGAGAGACGAAGGCCACTAAGGCCCGACCCTAACCTACATAGTATCTGCCAATCCATGCTTCACACACACGCAGCTCAGCTCAACACAACCCATAGATTCCGGCCACCGAGAAAGAATCGCATCACATCACATGGGCAGATGGCCGTTGTTGTTGGAGGCGCCGCCGTTGTAGGCCTTGTCCTCCGTCTTCCTCCTCTTGAGCACGATGGCCCAGGTGATCACCTCCAGCGCCACGGCGACGCCGCCCAGGATGGCGATGGCGATGATGTACCCCGTCTTCCACTTCTGCGCCACGTCCAGGATGCTCATGCCCTTGAAGATGTTGACGATGCCCAGGATGATGATGGTGTAGCCCACCGAGTGGTGGTACACGTTCCAGTACACGCGCAGCTTGTGATCCTTCTTGGGCCTCAGGAACAGCGCAAAGATCTATAGCACACACCAAAAATGTGGTTAGTAAGTTCCCCTCTAGGCAACTGGCATTGTAAACTGTGGTGCACAAAAAATGCTTCGAATTTTTGTATACCTGAACGGTGCCAAGAGCAAATACAGCGATCCCGATGTTCCTGTGAAGCGAGTAGGTGATTCCCTTGGACAGATTTCCTAGATGAATGCCGGTGGCCCAGCCAGACACTCCCACAGCATACCCGATCAGCTGGCAAGCAACGTGAAGGTAGAACCAGGCAGGGTCGGCTGATTTGAATGTCTTGAGGTATCTAGCAACTATGGCTCCCACTGGGAGAAGAATCCCCCAGCTCACAGCATTCAGAATTCCATGGGTCTGCACAAGAAAAACAGAGGTAAGAATTGACAATCTTTTTATAAAATTAGTACTCATCACAATAACTTCAGTATGCTCTGTTTTATATGTGCATATGTATCTACAGGGACTACTGGATTTATTTTTCCTAAAGAATCATCGATTTCTTCATTACAACACCAGCCTAAGGGCTAAGGCTAGCAAGAGAACTTCGATGTCAATGCCATGAATGAACATGCAGATGTAGCTATCCACAATTAGACTGACCAAGGCGTAAAGTCCACCAAGGCAGGAAGAAATCTAGAGGCAAGAAAAATTCAGCCCCCGTGTTCAAAATTTCAAAGTGCATAGAGCAGAAGAAACCATGTGACACACAGAGTCAACGTAGCACGGGCTGATGTATGTTCAGATCGAAGTCAACTCAAACCAACTAGGACACTAGAGTTAACTAGGCATATGCATGTGAGATTTCACATGGCAACAGGCACAGTTTTCTTATGAGGTGTCCGTTAGGAGCATACAAAATTGATGGTATTTTCCATGTTCTTGCCAGCCTCGACACCAGCATAGAGCAAAACCGATTCATGTGGTTTACTCCTGTTTAAACATCGCAGTAAACCGCTTCGACAGCTACAGTTACTCACTCGTAGAAAAGTTGAAAATAAAAATCAAATTATAGCTTATGTTAAAAGGTGAAAATTGTCCCCATAACTTTGCCGGCATTTGGGAGGAGCTTCACAGAGTTTTTTACTCCCCATAATTTTGATCTTACTCAAGTTGAAGTTGTTTCTGTAGAGAATTCCTCTTCTAGTACAATTTAGTTTGCGTTACGATTGCCAAACTGATGCGGAAGTAAAATATAATAAAGCATTCGAGAGGAAGGAAAAAACTTGAGCATGGAGGCATGAATGTGGAATCAAATCAATAAATCCTGGGTAGAATGCTCACATTTTTCTTCCTGAGGATGCTGCCTCCGCTGACGGCGGTGGTCGCCCCCGTGACGAGGTTGAGCTTCCCCTTGGCCCCCATGTTGGCAGCGGCCATGGCGTGTATGCCGATGTCCCCGCCCGACGCCGGCCCCACCTGCCAGACCTGGTTCACCTCCCCGGTGCCGTTCTGGAGCGCGAGCTTCCCGAACATCTGGACGCGGCCGTCGGCGCCGACCTCGGCGGCGAGGTCGGACGTCTTGTAGGCGATGGGGCCCGGCGATCCGAGCGATGTGCCCTGGATGGCGTACGTCTGGACGCCGTACGCGCTGCCGGTGCCCGTGGGCGCGGCGACGAGCGCCTGCGTGCCGCTCATGCCGTCGCCGGTGGGGTTGAGCCCCCAGGCGACCCAGCCGCCAGACGAGGGCGGCGCGGCGACGAACGCCACGGAGAGCGAGGAGGCCGCCGGGTCGTAGGTCCAGTGCACGGACGCGCCCAGGGTGGGCAGGTCGGTGCAGGCCGCGTACACGCGGTTCTTGGAGAACCTCTCCGCCGTGCACGCCCCCGCCGCGCCGACGCGCGCCGGCGCCGCGGCCACCAGCGCCGCCGCCGCCGCCAGCACTGCAAGAACCCGCATGACGGACATGGCCGCTGGCGTCAGAGGACGGGGGATCTCTTCTCCGGTGCCGAGGAGTTAATGGGGGTTCAGGTGGGAGGAGACCGGTGGGTGGTGTGGTGTGGTGTGGGGAAAGAGAAGGGCTGCGCTTTCTTAGGGGTTGAGAGTTGAGAATCGGGAGGAAGCAGAGCGTGTGGGAAGCAGGGGAGGAGGTGGCGCGGTTAATAAAGGCTAAAGGAGGAGGCGGGGAGGGGAGGGGGACGGGAAGGAGGACATGTGGGCGCGTATGATTGGGCGGGGGTTGACGCGGTCTGGGGCTTTTAGGAAAGGCTAAACACGTTCCGTTTTTACGTCCGTTCCTTGCCGTTTCTGCGCGGCGACTTGCCCACTTTACTACTGATGAACCGTAACGTACGGAAAGATGATCTACTACTACTATACTAGTAGTTGGGTTCATGGATTTGGTGCATACATTTGACGTGATGACAAATTCCTGCACGGCGATGTACATTCAGGGGTGGCAAGTGCTCTGTTAGTTTACTGACTCCCCTAATTAAGCACAAACACTAACTAATTTGTATCCCTCTGCTGATCTTGTCCTCGCAGCATCTCCACTTAAACTGTTAAACATAGCCTAGATTTTTACTCTTCTATGGAATATTTGGAAGTCTAGAAAAGATTTTCTTTCAAAAAGAAAACGTGTACACCGTTGCATGTAGTTTATGCCACGAGAGGCACGCTAACTGTATGTTCAATGGATAATTCTGAAGAAGATAGCACGACCTCAACAATGTCTCATCCTACGTTACCATGCAATAATATGTCTTTGCAATCTATTGGCTTCTTGGCTTATGTTGATGTGGCCTAATCCTGTGGTGGCAGGAAACAAAGCTTCATTTGGACTGTTTCTAAGAAATGAAGAGAATAACCACTCGATATTCATTCAAGCGATAGCCTTGAATGTTTTCTCTCTCTCTATTTTGTAGGTAGAAGCTATGGGTTTAAATCCTAGCTGCTTCCATAGTTAAGGTTTTGGAATGGAACTTGATTCCTTTCCATTATGATTGCAGGATATTGGTTGATGCCGCTGAAGCGAAGAATTTATTTAAAAGACAGACATTGGAGGCCCAGACCTCTACTTGCAAAAAAAATTAATATCACTTCCTACCTCAACTCTTGCAAGGTCGTCACCCATATTCCTAGGATACAAAAAAAAAATCTTATTATTCACTCTCTGGCCAAAAAGGCTTTCTTGTATAGATCTTCCTCTTCTTGCTCTTTCTTATTCAGTTAAGCCTCCAGATGTAATCTCAAAATGGCCTATGAACCGATTTCTTTAAGCACACACACAAATATTGATATGTTCGTGGGACGGTCCGAGAGACTTCAAGAACGACCTAAGCCAACTATTTTTCTGCTGCAACTCGAAGTTGGCAACGATCAGATCTAACATTGTATGCATCTTCATAGTGATCATGGTTCTTGATTCCTAGGATGGGTTTTTTTCTATCACGATTCCCAAAAATTAATAAGTACCTCATATGTTGTTTATGGAGAACAAAATGGCCCTGCTTTAATTGCTTGGAAGGAGACCTACAAGCCTAAAAGCCATGGAGGATTGGGAATCCTAATTCAGAATCTGCATAAGTTTTACAATAAGGAAGAGTTGTCATGGGTCAAGCCTGTCTCGGAATCATACTATTCTGAGGCCCTGTGGTAGAATTTGAGGGCTCCTTTTGGTGGCAGTCTCACCTAGAGCGGCTTTCCTTATTCAAAGAGCTTGCCGCATGTTCTATGCCATATGTAGATTTAGCTTTATTTTGGGAGCACAAATGGGAGGATCAACAACTCAAAGTGCAATATTCTGAATTGTACTCTTTTGCTATCAATCAAAACTCATCAGATGTGGTTTTGTTGTTTTAGGCAGACATCACAGAAAGCTTCCACATACCTCCTTTAATTCAGGCTTTCAACCAATTTGAGAATCTGAGTCATTTGTTGGTGAACCACCCTATAACTTTTGAGCATGATTCTTGGGCTTATATTTGATATTCCAAGCAATTCTCATGCAGGAAAATGTACAACCATTTGTTTGACCAATGTCAAGCTCACATCATTTTCAAACGGCTTTGGAAAGCTGCTAGGCACAAAATTTTCTTCTGGTAAGTTATGCATGATAGACTTAACTCTAGAAATCTCCTTAAGTGCGAGGGTATGCAAATGGAGAGTTAGTGGATCATGTACTTGAATAAAATACCCTTCATCTGCTATGGAATTGCTCTTTTGCGCAAGCTTACTGGGACACTATCATCCCACGAAGACCTAAATGCATATCTACTTTCGATGAGATCAGACTATTGAAATCCGCCCTGCCTAAAAAGATTGTTATGGATATCATTATAATGGGTTGCTGAAATTTATGGATGCAAAGAAAATGGCAAGATATTTAAGAATAAATGACCTTCAATGCATTCCCGAGATTCAAACTGATGCAAGATATGCTGGTGATGAGGATCAGAACTAAATCCCAACACATTAATTGTGTTGACCAATGTATTGCTTGCTTTGTTTAGCAAAAATAACTAGAATTTGGATTTTCCTCATGTTAGAAAAAAACTGGAATTGGATAGCATTAGGCTTGTAGTTTGCGCATTAAATGACTTTTTACTTATTTTAATTAATATAAACAATTGTTCTAGAGTTTCTGGGTCAAAAAGTTGAACCTTTTTTTGATAGAACTATGAAATTTTTACTAATCCATCTATATGTAAGTCGCTCGAAAATGAATTTTGGAATAGTCGATTTACTGGTCGTTGATCTATGCTTTGATTGCATCCTTTTTCTGTTTTTTCTCTGTGCCTTTTTGGGCTTGGTTTTATCGAATGAACATAGTTTTCGGCCAGTCCATTTCTTATTGGGCCGCGACCCATTATCTATGAAACCCAGCCTTTCTCTTTCTCCGTTTGCTTTTCTATTTTTTTAGTTTTTATGTGTTTTTTCTTCTGTTTTTCCTTTTCAACCATCGATTTTATTTTTGGCTATTTTCAAGATATTGGGAGTGTAAATATATACACAGAAAAACTATACAATATGCGCCAAAATGCACCATTATATGATTATTCTTTGCAAATTATGAAAAGTGCAATTTCACTGCAAAACTTTTGCCAGTTTTTTTAGTTCCCTTCTTCTTAAAGGGTAATACCAATGCCACTAACTCATTCATCCTTAATAAATTTCGTTGTTATTATTATTTGTTTTTTATTTTTATTCCTTTTTTATTATAATACCAATGCCACTAATTCATTTGTTCTTAGGAAACTTCATTTTTGCGAAAATTCCGCTATTATATGCTTAAGCTTGCATATTTTGAAAAGGCGCAATTTTTATGTGTATTGTATGTATTTTTACCATTGTTTGTTTTAGATTTTTTATTTTCTTTCTTCTTAAAGGGTAATATCAGTGTCACTAATTCATTCTTCCTTAACAAACTTCATTATTTCGAATTTTTTTAGTTTATTTCTCCTTTTTTAGGTTCATTTTTCTTTTAAATGGTAATACCAATGCCACTAGTTTATTCTTCCGCGGAAAACTTCATTGTTTTGAGTTTGTTTTAGCTTTTATTTCCTTTTGTTTCTTCTTTAATAGTAATACCAATGGCATTAAATTTTTACTTCTTAGAAACTCTTTTGGTGTGAAATTTTTACTATTATATGATTATTCTTGCATATTAAAAAAGCGTAGCTTTTTGTAAATTATATGCATATTTTGTTATTTCCTGTTTTAGATTATTTTATTGTCTTTCTTCTTCAAGAGTAATACAAATGCCAATAATTCATTATTTCCTGAAAAACTGATTATTTTCAATATTTTATTTTATAAGTGTAATAGCAATGCCACTAATTCATTATATGTTTTTATAGTTTTATTTCATTCTCTTCTTT
The DNA here is from genome assembly GCA_021605205.1 of Aegilops longissima. Taxonomy (NCBI): domain Eukaryota; kingdom Viridiplantae; phylum Streptophyta; class Magnoliopsida; order Poales; family Poaceae; genus Aegilops; species Aegilops longissima. The sequence goes on from CM038682.1 coordinate 306,077,221, forward strand.
CTTAATGGGCAATACTAATCCACTATTTTATTCCTTCATAGGAAACATTTTTTTTTTGCAAAAAAATCTCTACTACTTAAAAAGAACATACCACCCCTTCGTCCAACCTTCCATGTATATGATAATCAATCACCTTAATTTAATTACCTTCTGAACCAATTCCACTTTAATTTACTGACCAAAGTTCTAATCAAAATGTAAGGTAATTCATGGGAAGAATTTAATGAACATTTATTTACACAATCGCATTATTATTGACAGGTAAATTACAAGGCCAACATACTAAAATATTAATATCCTGTTGCAACGCAGGGGCATTTTTCTAGTCCATTATTATATGCTTATACTTAGGTATTATAGAAAGCACAATTTCTGTGTAAAAGTGTGTGCACATTTCATAATTTTCCTTCTTTTAAAGGGTAATATCCCACTAATTCAGTCTTTATACAAAATTCCTTATTTTAAATTTATGTAAACTTTTATATGTTATTTTATTTCTAATTTAAGGTAATATCAATGCCACGAATTCATTCTTTCTTACAATTGCTTCTTGCAAAAATTCCATTATTATATGCATATTTAAAAAGCGCATTTATGTGTAAAATTGTGTGCAGGTTTTGTCATTATTTACGCGGAAAGCCTAAGCACTCACTCTCGTTGTTCCACGTGCACCATCTCTTTTTCACCATCTCTTATGTTCCCACCTTCTGAGTGAACATGCGCCAAGAAAAAAACGTTGATCTAGATGACTTAGGCGAACCAACCTGTAATTGGATAGTTAGGACGACAGTAGTATCACTAGTCCATAAGAGTTCAAGTTCTAGTGCTCGCATTATATTGACTTTATTTCAGGGTTTTCGGAGATGTGTGTTCAGTGGGAGGAGACATTCTCATCGACTACGAGGTGCCTGTGATGACTTCGTCAATATCAAGATGATATGTCGGCTCAGCCTTGAAGGTGCTCATATAGATAGGGTGTGTATGTTTGTGTTCATAGGGATGAATGTACACGCGTATACATGACTTAGAAACCTGCATGCTAAGCTTAATCAATCAACACATCATGATCTCAGCTAATTTTCACAAGAGCCATTGTGAGAAGTGCAACAAATACTCGCATGCACGCTGGCGGAGCTACAACAAGGCCAGATGGACCATGGCCGAAAGATTGAATAGTATAAGTAAATTAGGGACTTTGTGAGAGAAAAAATGTGTTTCCTTCATCATCGACCACCTTTTCCCGCTCAATCATTTTTGGGTAGCTCCCCCACTGCACGTGCATGCAACAACTATGGTGTAGAAGCTCAGCTATGTCTCTCTAATTGCTTGGGTCCGTAGTGTAAAAAATGATCTTACATTTTTAGCATTTTGGGACGGAGGGAGTATGAAAGAAATATGTTTGATTGATTAGTTAGTTGAGCAAATATCACTTGCGTTAAAGATCTCGCTGTTGAAATATGGGGTGGGCTTTAGGCCCATCTAACTGAAGGAAATATGCCCTCGAGGCAATAATAAAGTTGTTATTTATATTTCCTTATATAATGATAAATGTTTATTATTCATGCTAGAATTGTATTAACCAGAAACTTTATACATGTGTGGATACATAGACAAAACACAGTGTCCCTAGTAAGCCTCTACTAGACTAGCTCATTAATCAAAGATGGTTAAGTTTCCTAACCATAGACATGTGTTGTCATTTGATGAACGGGATCATATCATTAGGAGAATGATGCGATGGACAAGACTCACCCGTTAGCTTAGCATAATGATCGTTAAGTTTTATTGCTATTGCTTTCTTCATGACTTATACATATTCCTTTGACTATGAGATTATGCAACTCCCGAATACCGGAGAAACACCTTGTGTGCTATCAAACGTCACAACATAACTTGGTGATTATAAATATGCTCTACAGTTGTCTACGAAGGTGATTTTTGGGTTGTCATAGATCGAGATTAGGATTTGTCACTCCGAGTATCAGAGAGGTATCTCTGGGCCCTCTCGGTAATGCACATCGCGATAAGCCTTGCAAGCAATGTGACTAATGAGTTAGTTGCGAGATGATGCATGAATGAGTAAAGAGACTTGCCGGTAACGAGATTGAACTAGGTATGAAGATACCGACGATCGAATCTCGGGAAAGTAACATACCGATGACAAAGGGAATGACGTATGTTGTCATTACGGTTTGACCAATAGAAGATCTTCATAGAATATGTAGGAACCAATATGAGCATCCAGGTTCCGTTGTTGGTTATTGATCACGGACATGTCTACATAGTTCTCGAACCCGTAGGGTCCACACGCTAAATGTTCGATGACGATTTGTATTATGAGTTATGTGTTTTGGTGACTGAAGATTGTTCGGAGTCCCGGATGAGATCATGGACATGACGAGGAGTCTCGAAATGGTCGAGAGGAAAGATTGATATATTGGTAGATAGTATTCGGACACCGGAATGGTTTCGGAGTGTTTCGGGTATTTATCGGAGTACCGAGGGGTTACTAGAACCCCCCGGGGAAGTAATGTGCCTCATGGGCCATAGGGGAGTACGAATTGGACAAGGGGAGGGGGCGGCCCCCCTTTCCTTCTCCCTCTCCCTCTTCTTCCCCCTATCCCCCTCCGAAAGATGGAAGGGGAAGGCCGAATAGGACTTGGAGTCCTAGTAGGACTCCTCCCCCTTGGGCGCGCGCCTAGGCCGGCCCTCTCCCTCTCCCTCCTTTATATAACGGGGCAGGGGGCACCCCAAATGTGACGCCCCCGATTCAATCATACACTAATCATACACGCAAACGTGTACGATCAAGATCAGGGACTCACGGGAAGATATCACAACACAACTCTAAAAATAAAATAAGTCATACAAGCATCATAATACAAGCCAGGGGCCTCGAGGGCTTGCATACAAGTGCTCGATCATAGACGAAGTCGTGGAAGCAACAATATCTGAGTACGACATAAGTTAAACAAGTTGCCATAAGATGACTAGCACAAACCGAGATACAGATCGAAGAGGCGCAGCCCCCGCCTAGGATCCTCCTAAACTACTCCCGGTCGCCGCCGCCTGCACGTAGTAGTAGGCACCTCCAGTGTAGAAGGAGTCGTCGTCGATGGTGGCGTCTGGCTCCTAGGCTCCAACATCTGGTTGCGAATACCAAGAAGAAGGGAAAGGGGGAAAAGGGGAAGCAAAGCAACCGTGAGTACTCATCCAAAGTACTCGCAAGCAAGGATCTACACTACATATGCATGGGTATCTGAGTAAAGGGGCAATATCGGTGGACTGAACTCAGAATGTCAGAATAAGAGGGGGATATCTAGTCCTGTCGAAGACTACGCTTCTGGCAGCCTCCATCTTGCAGCATGTAGAATATAGTAGATGGTAAGTTCACCAAGTATCATCGCATAGCATAATCCTACCCGGCGATCCTCCCCTCGTCGCCCTGTGTGAGAGCGATCACCGGGTTATATCTGGCACTTGGAAGGGTGTGTTTTATTAAATATCCGGTTCTAGTTGTCATAAGGTCAAGGTACAACTCCGGGTCGTCCTTTTACCAAGGGACACGGCTATTCGAATAGATAAACTTCCCTGCAGGGGTGCACCACATAACCCAACACGCTCGATCCCATTTGGACGGACACACTTTTCTGGGTCATGCCCGGTCTCGGAAGATCAACACGTCGCAGCCCTACCTAGGCACAACAGAGAGGTCAGCACGCCGGTCTAAATCCTATGACGCAGGGGTTTGGGCCCATCGCCCATTGCACACCTGCACGTTGCGAGGGCAGCCGGAAGCAGAACTAGCCCCCTTAATACAAGAGCAGGCTTACGTTCCAATCCGGCGCGCGCTCGATCGCCGACGCCACGAAGGCTTCTACCGATACCACGACGCCGAGTGCCCATAACTGCATTTCGCGTAGTTGGTTAGTGCGATAGGCCGATGGGCGGACTCAGATCAAATACCAAGATCTCGTTAAGCGTATTATTTTGAAGCAACCATGACGCCGACCAGGGCAGGCCCACCTCTCTCGTGTGGTCTCAACCTGCCTGCCGCTCCGCCACAAAGTAACGATCGGGGCCGTGGGAACCAAGGCCCACCTCTACCGGATGGAGCCACCGCCCTTCGCCCCATCTCCGAACAGTATCATAAGTAATGTAACAGTATAAAGTATATAGCATATGCCCGTGATCACCTCCCGAAGTGATCACGACCCAATAGTATAGCATGGCAGTCGAACAAGAGTGTAAGGCCACTGATGGATTACTAGCATCCTATACTAAGCATTTAGGATTGCAGGTAAGGGTAACAATTGTAGTAACAATGAAAGGCTATGCAGCAGAATAGGATTAACCGAAAGCAGTAACATGCTACACTACTCTAGTGCAAGCAGTAGAGAGAAGGAATAGGCGATATCCGTGATCGGGGGGCTTGCTCGAAGCTCTGCAGACGAAAGGAATCTTCGGAAGCGTAGCCGTAGTCGAACACCGAAGCATCAAAGGTCTCGGGGTCTATCGTAGTATCGGAGTCTACCGAAAAGAAGCAACGAAGGGGAAACAAGTAAATAACAGAGCAAACAATAGCATCACAAAATATAACAAGGCAAAACGCGGTGACAGGGGTGAGCTAACGCAGGGATAGGTGATACCGACGAAGGGGAAAACATCCAGGAAAGTATCCCCGGAGTTTCGCGTTCCGGATAGATGAACCGCAGGGGAAAAGTTGCGTGTTTGCTATGCTAGGGATGTGTATCGGACGAATGGGTTGCGTATCCGGATTCGTCTCGTCGTTCTGAGCAACTTTCATGTACAAAGTATTTTCATCTGATAAACTGTTTATTTTATATTATTTTTCAAAGATTTAAACAAATTTTCTAGAATTTACAGGATTAAATATTAATTCGAAATAAATGAATAAAATGCTACGGGTACCCAGGATTGTACCCAGTTGTTCAGCACAAAGGCTGACAGTGGGCCCAGTTGACTTGGCCAACCAGCCTATCAGCAGAGTCTGACATGTGGGCCAGAGGGTCCAGTCAGCAGTTGACTAGGTCAAGCTGACTAGTCAAGTCTGACCGGTGGGGTCCATTTGTCATACTCTGATGTTAATCTAAATTAGTTAGTTAAATTAATTAGCTAGGTGGGGCCCCACTGTCGATGTCATATTTTAACTGAACCATTATTTAACAGACTTATTTAGCTATGAACTAATCTAATTAGCTAGTGGGCCCATAGGTTAGCGGCACACAGGGGGTGATTTGGGGTTAAGGATGTTCCACATCAGCAGGGAAACGACGGCGAGGCGGAACGCATTGGCGACGGTCGTGCGCTCGCCTCCGGCGACCGTTCGAGCGGCGGTTGGCACGGATCGGTCGAGGGCCTCGCCGCGCACTCACTAGAACAAACCGTAGGCGCGGGGACGGTCGAAATCGACCACCATGTCGGCGGCGAGAAGCGGCAGAGACACTGCCTCGTCGGTCAGGCGTCTACGGGGGACGTGGAAGAGAGGGAAGAGGCCAGGGGGAGCCGGATGTTCACGTCGTTGCAGAGGAGAGCTCGGGGAGGCCGGAGCAACCCTGTCGGCGAGGTCCGGCGGCCGGACGGGGCGGCAGGCGCGAGGCAAAGCAGAGGGCTTGGGGAGGCGCGACGCGGGGTCGACGGACTCAGCACGGGGCGAGGAGGAAGTCGCGGCACGCGAGGTGGTGGCGAGCTTCAGCGGGGCGGGGCAAGGCGATGACGGCGGCGGCCGGTGGTGCTGCAGGCGCGGTGCGAGGACGGTGAAGAAGCTGCGGGGCGGAGGCGGCAGTCCTCGAGCGCGGGCGTGCTCGCCGAGGCCGCGAGGAAGAGATGGGGACGGGGTGCGGTGACGGATGACGACGAGGTCGAGGCGGCGAGGGGCTCCGGCGAGGTCGCCGACAGTGACGCCTTGAGGCCGGGAGGTGGTAGGAGGCGCACGGGGTGGCGTCGGCGCGATCCCAATCGGGGGAGGGGCAGAGGGAGGACACGAGGGAGAGGGGATCGTGGGGAGTGTGCGCTAGGGTTTGGGTATAGGAGTGGGGTTATCCGGCCGGGGTGGTCCGGCTGGGCTGCGTGGGTGGCCAGCTGGGCCAAGAGGCCCAGGGGGGTGGTCCACCATCAAAACTAGTTAGGGATTATTGGCCACATGATGAACATTTTAGTTTTAATGTTTCAAAACTTTTGTTGTTGGCCTCTATTTCAAATTAGAATTTTGATCGGTTATGAACTGATGTGAGATTAGCAACAGTGATCATGGTGACGTGGCATCATTAGCAGGGTTTTACTATAGCTCAATTACCCGTGTGTCACAATTCTCCTCCACTACAAGAAATCTCGCCCCGAGATTTAATAGGTAGAGTAAGGGGGAAAGTTTGGTTACGAAATTCTAACGGATCTTCTCGGTCTTGGTTGCATTTCTCGAAGAGGTCAATCAACTACGTTGATGTCTTCATTTCTCTGCTTCAGGTCATCATTATGAAATCGGCACCCTTTCTTCAGGAACTCCATCGTACTTACGAAAGAATAAAGGGTGGGCATACCAGGAGAACAGACCTCTGCAAGGTCGACTATCTGGTCGATAACATCGATGAAGGTGGCGAAAGTAACTCTCGAATTGAAACTTAGGAAAATATCGAGAGAAAAGTAAGGAGGTATCATGGGAAGTTTCGAGCGGGCAGGCAATCGTTCAATGCCTGAAACAGGGCGTGAAAAGGGATTCAAAGCAATGGGAATAAGTATTGTGTCTGATACCAAAATTGATGATCTCTCGGAAGGTGGCTCGTGAATCTCATGCGAGGCCAAGTGCGAGGAGTTAACTTTTGAAACCGGGGGTGTGTAGGAGAGTCAGGTTTCGATCCTGTGGAACTATGGGTTGTGGGCCCACCATATGGGTTAAAAATAGGGAGGGTGATGTCATCTTGCATGGTCATGTACGCAAGGCATGTCAGAGGGTAGCCGGTCAGTTATGTCGGCAACAACATCGGTACCAAGGGCGAGGGAAGAAGAGAACCATTCTCCTGCTTGTTGAACGAGGCGGACCAATAGGCAAAGTTCTCGTCCATCGGTGGTTACCGGAATGTCATCAACAATAGTAACAGGGTCTTACTGACACGGTTGTACACCAAGGTGTTTACATAAGTAGGAGAAAATTACTGCTTAGATCATATAGATCACCAGAAAGGTTAAACAAATCAATGAAAAGGAAAAGGTGACCATCAGATTAAACAGACCAATGGAAAGGAAAATGTGTTTAAACACATGTTTCAGGGATATATCCTTCCCAAGGACAAGTAGAGCGTGATATCCATGACAGGATAGAAAGTAGATAACCGTTTAGGTAAGGGGAGAGGAATTTCATGACATAACCCAAACAACGATATTTGGATAATGGACAAAGAAAATTTAGCATTGTTCTTCAAATGCTCTTATTGAAAATCGGAGTACCACAGACATGCTTCGAGATAGCATTGGCATAGTCTTCAAGCAAAGGTCAGGATTTGGATACAAAGGATCCATCGGAAACAACTTATATAATAAGTCTTACAGTTTCCTCATGGAAGAATGGATTATCTTGCTGAAAAGGAATCTATAACAACGGGGCCTCCGGCCAGGTGTGCTAGGCACGACATCACCTTACCGGGTCACATAAATACCAGTGTTATATCTCTTGGAAATATGTTCCAACCATCATATCGGACCGAGATTCAGTTCTGATTGGTGGCAGGATACCTAGGAAGAAAAGGTGCAACACAAATTGATGAGATGACAATGTATGATTCTCGGGAAATGAACTATGGAGCGAGTTCCGACACATGAGTTCATCATTTAAACCAAGGAGAGGATGAGGGGGTAGCTGATGCATGGAGTCAGCGACAATTCATCGAGATTAACAAAAGATGTATTTCCACAATTATGTGAACAAGGAGATAACATTTGTCAGATCAAATGGTATAATGATGTATGCTCGAGGAAAACATACACAATTAAACATTGGTTGAAAGGTGCATCCGAAATATGGGCTTAGGTAGCATGATCAATGTTAGAATGGTGATTTGATAACCAATGGTCTAAGAATGAAATATCGACCATTAACATCAAAGCAATAGGGTTGCTAGAAGTTTTGAATTCGCACGTCATAATTCAATTGTCGGTTTCCAGTTAGATACAACACAGGGACCAAGGAACGAATGGAGATGGCAACTTGTATCAAGAATTCTTAAAGAGGTGGAACAATTCTCACAACATCCTTGACATACAGATGGTAATACTTCAAGGTAGAACACAATATAAGCTAGATAGCAAGGAAATCAACGTACAACTCAGAACATGAACAAGTTTGTGTTGGGGGGAGGCAATAATGTTTGTCGATGATAACACAATCCCCGAGGGGTAAGGATGGTATTTCTCATCACAAATTCGATTGATATCCTGTAAGAGCTCAGAATGTTGATGATGATCACGAAACAATTGTCGAGAGATTTCATGAAGATGTAATCAATCAGTGATGACATCAAGTCAAAGGAATGATGAAGCGAAAGGTTATTGGAACCACGAGTACGACACAAACTCGAAATCAAGCTTGCTGTTCAACGACAAATGGTATGACGAGGAAGATCGACGTAAGATTAGCTCACCGTCGAAATTTTTGCTCCGGGAAGAAGGACCAGGTAGCACAGTTAAAATCGACACGACAAGGATATAGCCAAGCAGGCTAGGAATGACGTGATCGAGTTCAAACTCATAAGTAATGAAGGTTACCAAGAGTTGTTTAATGCAAAGTGCGGACTCGAGTCGATTATCGGTGTCTTTGAGTGTTTAATAACTCAGAGCCTGTGAAAAATTGGAATCAGTGAGAATGTAGCACTTGATGAAGAACTCATAAGAAGTTATGCAGTTCCATGATAATCTGGAGATACATGGGGGGTAATACTCGACGACAGATTAAAGTAGAGGTTGGACTAGCGTATTGCTCCGCAGAAGACAAGTGCTCAAACTTGCACGAGAAATGGAATCAAGGAGAAACATGGTCAGAACCACGTCCATAGATACAAGATGAACTTATAACAAGGGGATAATTATTTTAAGAGAAGCTTCCATGATAAGGTATACATTGTGTCCATGGGCATGAACACAGGGTTCAAGGTCGACTCCCACTTGTTCAACGCATAACCTTTCATCCACCTCTCATATTTCAAAAATGACATTAGTTGTTGAAAGTTTCTACTTGATGCAATACCAGATAAGTATGACCCGTGAAATCTTTCGGGTTCACATGGATTAGGGAAGGCGTAGGTTCAACCCATGAGGGCATCTTAGGAACATATACCACAAACTTCGGAGTAAATAATACAAGCTCGAAAGTAGAGCATGGTTCACAAAGCAGAGGATACAATTTACCAAAGGCATTATATACCCATGGAAAGGCTCACAAGGTTATTCACTATGAAGGACACTGTCGGATAAATCCAACAAAGGAACCGATGGTCCTCAAGGGATCTGATGTGAGCATCGGTACTCAACCAGAGGAAGAAGAATGCAAGGAGATCTGATTATAGAAACAACTGACTAATTCAAAGCTCAAATACAAAAAATTATGATTTCCAAATCAAGGGATCAGAAGCAACGCTCTGATCAAGGATGGATAAGTTGAGTAGGCTTAGGGGTACAATTGATGGCAATTTGTTTGGTCGAGATCAAGCTCATGTTTAAAATGACGTCTGAGCCGAAAGGATGAATTCTAGGATTTGATTAAGGATTGCAACATTCGCATCATATTGAATCAAGGGACCCAAGATGATAAAGGCAAAGGACATTCATGAATATTGCTAGCCATTTGGAATTAACCAAAATGCAGGCAGACAAGCATTTCAAGAGCCATAGGCTAATGAGGGTTCTCGAAAGATCGGATAGTATTTTGAAGAATTTTGTGAAACACATGAACAACTGGGGATGAGCGGATACTCGGTAAGAGCGAGGAATTATCTGTAGGGGTATTCAGGTGGCAAAGAACTGCAAGGCAGTAGGCACAAAGTATTCTCGGAACAATAGAGAGAATTTCGATGTATCTTTTAGTAACAAGATCAACTGGGGATGAATGTATGAATGACATGTGTACGTGGTTATCCATAGAGGTTTATCAATGGATGGGAATTGCAAAAGCGATGGCACAAAGTCTCGAAAGAGTATCGGAGAGTAACTTCGAACTCTTCAGGTGCAGCCGGCAATCATTTGGACTGGAGGGCTCTCCGGGAGAAAGTGTTTTCGAGAACCTAAAGTTAGATTTTTAGAAAATCATTTAACCCAAATAGAAGAGAGGTCAGAATCCCAAAGTATAGACGGGGAATAAAAGATCCTAATACCACCCAATGGCGACGTGGGCCCGTAAGCCACACAACCATGTTAGTAAAAGTTTTGCGATGTCTAGACTCGACTTCGGCCAATGAGTGTGGAAAGGGGAGTCCTACAGGCAGTCGGCTCTGATACCAACTTGTGATGCCTCCGATTCAATCATACACTAATCATACACGCAAACGTGTACGGTCAAGATCAGGGACTCACGGGAAGATATCACAACACAACTCTAAAAATAAAATAAGTCATACAAGCATCATAATACAAGCCAGGGGCCTCGAGGGCTCGAATACAAGTGTTCGATCATAGACGAGTCAGCAGAAGCAACTATATCTGAGTATAGACATAAGTTAAACAAGTTGCCATAAGATAACTAGCACAAACTAAGATACAGATCGAAAGAGGCGCAAGCCTCCTGCCTGGGGTCCTCCTAAACTACTCCTGGTCGTCATCAGCGGCCTGCACGTAGTAGTAGGCACCTCTGGTGTAGAAGGACTCATCGTCGATGGTGGCGTCTGGCTCCTAGGCTCCAACATCTGGTTGCGACAACCAGGAAGAAGGGAAAGGGGGAAAAGGGGAAGCAAAGCAACCGTGAGTACTCATCCAAAGTACTCGCAAGCAAGGATCTACACTACATATGCATGGGTATCTGAGTAAAGGGGCAGTATCGGTGGACTGAACTGCAGAATGTTAGAATAAGAGGGGGATATCTAGACCTCTCAAAGACTACGCTTCTGGCAGCCTCCGTCTTGCAGCATGTAGAAGAGAGTAGATGGTAAGTTCACCAAGTATCATCGCATAGCATAATCCTACCCGACGATCCTCCCCTTGTCGCCCTGTGTGAGAGCGATCACCGGGTTATATCTGGCACTTGGAAGGGTGTGTTTTATTAAGTATCCGGTTCTAGTTGTCATAAGGTCAAGGTACAACTCCGGGTCGCCCTTTTACCGAGGGACACGACTATTCGAATAGATAAACTTCCCTATAGAGGTGCACCACATAACCCAACACGCTCGATCCCATTTGGCCGGACACGCTTTTCTGGGTCATGCCCGGCCTCGAAGATCAACACGTCGCAGCCCTACCTAGGCACAGCAGAGAGGTCAGCACGCCGGTCTAATCCTATGGCGCAGGGGTCTGGGCCCATCGCCCATTTCACACCTGCACGTTGCGAGGGCGGCCGGAAGCATAACTAGCCCCCTTAATACAAGAGCAGGCTTACGTTCCAATCCGGCGCTCGCCGCTCAGTCGCTGACGTCACGAAGGCTTCGGCTGACACCACGACGTCGAGTGCCCATAATTGTTCCCTCGTAGTTGGTTAGTGCGTATAGGCGAGTGGGCGGACTTAGATCAAATACCAAGATCTCGTTAAGCGTATTATTTTGAAGCAACCGCGGACGTCGACCAGGGCCAGGCCCACCTCTCTCCTAGGTGGTCTCAACCTGCCCTGTAGCTCCGCCACAAAGTAACAGTCGGGGGCCGTCAGGAACCCAGGCCCACCTCTACCGGGATGGAGCCACCTGCCCCTTCAGCCCCCATTTCCGAACAGTATCATAAGTAATGTAACAGTATAAAGTATATAACATATTCCCGTGATCACCTCCCAAGTGATCACGACCCAAAGAATATAGCATGGCGGGCGGACAAGAGTGTAGGGCCACCGATGGATTACTAGCATCCTATACTAAGCATTTAGGATTGCGTAAGGGTAACAAGCAGTAGTAACAATGACAAAGCTATGCAAAGAGAATAGAATTAACCGAAAGCAGTAATATGCTACACTACTCTAATACAAGCAGTAGAGAGAAGGAATAGGCGATATCTGGTGATCAAGGGGGGGGGGGGGCTTGCCTAGAAGCTCTGCAGACGAAAGGAATCTTCGGAAGCGTAGCCGTAGTCGAACACGGAAGCATCAAAGGTCTCGGGGTCTATCGCAGTATGGGAGTCTACCGGAAAGAAGCAACAAAGGGGAAACAAATAAATAACAGAGCAAACGATAGCATCACAAAATATAACAAGGCAATACGCGGTGCCAGGGGTGAGCTAACGCAGGGATAGGTGATACCGACGAAGGGGGAAAACATCCGGGAAAGTATCCCCGGAGTTTCGCGTTTCGGATAGATGAACCAGAGGGGAAAAGTTGTGTGTTTGCTATGCTAGGGATGTGTAGCGGACGAACGGGTTATGTATACGGATTCGTCTCGTCGTTCTAAGCAACTTTCACGTACAAAGTATTTTCATCTGATAAACTGTTTATTTTATATTATTTTTCAAAGATTTAAACAATTTTCTAGAATTTACTGGATTAAATATTAATTTGAAATAAATGAATAAAATGCTACGGGTACCCAGGATTGTACCTAGTTGTTCAGCAGAGGCTGACAGTGGGCCCAGTTGACTTGGTCAACCAGCCTATCAGCAGAGCTGACATGTGGGCCAGAGGGTCCACTCAGCAGTTGACTAGGTCAACACTGACTAGCCAAGTCTGACCAGTGGGGTCCATTTGTCATACTCTGATGTTAATCTAAATTAGTTAGTTAAACTAATTAGCTAGGTGGGGCCCCACTGTCGGTGTCATATTTTAACTGAACCATTATTTAACAGACTTATTTAGCTATGAACTAATCTAATTAGCTAGTGGGCCCATAGGTCAGTGGCACACAGGGGGGTGATTTGGGGTTAAGGATGTTCCACATCAGCAGGGAAACGACGGTGAGGCGGAACGCATTGGCGATGGTCGTGCGCTCGCCTCCGGTGACCGTTCGAGCGGTGGTTGGCACGGACCGGTCGAGGGCCTCGTCGTGCACTCACTGGAACAAACCGTAGGCGCGGGGACGGTCGAAATCGACCACCATGTCGGCGGCGAGCAGCGGTAGAGGCACGGCCTCGTCGGTCAGGCGTATACGGGGGACGCGGAAGAGAGGGAAGAGGCCAGGGTGAGCCGGATGCTCACATCGTTGCAGAGGAGAGCTCGGGGAGGCCGGAGGAACCTTGTCGGCGAGGTCCAGTGGCCGGACGGGGCGGCAGGCGCGAGGCAGAGTAGAGGGCTTGGGGAGGCGCGACGCGGGGTCGACGGACTCAGCACGGGACGAGGAGGAAATCGCGACACGCGAGGTGGTGTTGAGCTTCAGCGGGGCGGAGCGCGGCAATGACGGCGGCGACTGGTGGTGCTGCAGGCGCGGTGCGAGGACGGCGAAGAAGCTGTGGGGCGGAGGCGGCAGTCCTCGAGCGCGGGCGTGCTCGCCGAGGCCGCGAGGAAGAGATGGGGACGGGGTGCGGCGACGGATGACGACGAGGTCGAGGCGGCGAGGGGCTCCGGCGAGGTCGCCGGCAGGACGCGCGAGGCCAGGGGGGTAGGAGGCGCACGGGGTGGCTTCGGCCCGATTCCGATCTAGATCGGGGGAGGGGCAGAGGAAGGACACGAGGGAGAGGGGGGTCGTGGGGGGATCGTGGGGGGTGTGCACTAGGGTTTGGGTATAGTAGTGGGGTTATCCAGCCGGGGTGGGCGGGCTGGGCAGCGTGGGGGGGTCTTTTTTTGTTGTTTTCTGTTTTTGTTCTTTTTCCTTTTTTATTATTTATTTTTACTGTTTCTTTTATTTTACTTTTGTTAGTTTAGTTTCTTTAAATTACCAAGTTAGCACCTAAATTAGTATTATCAAAATAGGCCACTGCCAAACCTAGTTTGGACCCAAAATTATTTAGTTTAATATTTTTATATTTTCGAAAGCAAATAAATTATTATTTTAGCCATTGTTTTTAATTAGTTCAGGGCATTTAAACACTTTGTAAAAGGTTGGTTCCATCGTCAAAACTAGTTAGGGATTATTGGCCACATGATGAACATTTTAGTTTTAATGTTTCAAAACTTTTGTTGTTGGCCCCTATTTCAAATTAGAATTTTGATCGGTTATGAACTAATGTGAGATTAGCAACAGTGATCGTGGTGACATGGCATCATTAGCAGGGTATTACTGTAGCTCAATTACCCGGGCGTCACACCAAAGCACATCAATTGTTTCTTAGCCGTGTGCGGTGCCCCCCTCCACCGTTTACTCCTCCGGTCATATTGTCGTAATGCTTAGGCGAAGCCCTACGCGGATCACATCACCATCACCTCCAACACGCCGTCGTGTTGCTCCCTCGACACTTTGCTGGATCAAGAGTTCGAGGGACGTCATCGAGATGAACGTGTGCAGAACTCGGAGGTGTCGTACGTTCGGTGCTTGATCGGTTGGATCTCGAAGACGTTCGACTACATCAACTGCGTTAAGCTAACGCTTCCGCTTTCGGTCTACGAGGGTACGTGGACACACTCTCCCCTTCTCGTTGCTATGCATCTCCTAGATAGATCTTGCGTGATCATATAATTTTTTCGAAAAAATGTATGCTGATACGTCTCCAACGTATCTACTTTTCCTAACGCTTTTCCTCTTGTTTTGGACTCTAATTTTCATGATTTGAATGAAACTAACCCCGGACTGACATTGTTTTCAGCAGAATTACCATCGTGTTGTTTTTGTGCAGAAATAAAAGTTCTCAGAATGGAACGAAACTTTGCGAGGATTTTTTATTCAATAAACAAGAAATTCTGGAGCCAAGACCCACCGGAGGGGTGCACCTGGGTGGGCACAACCCCCTCCTGACGCGCCCAGGTGGGTTGTCCCCACCTAGTGGCCCCGCAAACCCTGAAACCGACGCTATAAAATTCTATTTTTCCGAAAAAAATCAGGGAGAAAGAATTATCACGATCCACGAGACGGAGCCGCCCTCACCTCTTGTTCTTCATCGGGAGGCCAGATCTAGAGTCCGTTTGGGGCTCCAGAGAGGGGGATCTTCATTCTTCGTCATCACCAACCCTTCTCCATCAGCGATTCCATGATGCTCCCCACTGGGAGTGAGTAATTCCTTCATAGGCTCGCTGGTCGATGAGGAGTTGGATGAGATTCATCATGTAATCGAGTTAGTTTTGTTAGGCGTGATCCCTAGTATCCACAATGTTCTATGATTGATGTTTCTATGACTTTGTCATGCTTAATGCTTGTCACTTTGGGCCTGGGTGCCATGAACTCAGATCTGAACCATTTATGTTATCATCATTATATCCATGTTCTAGATCCGATCTTGCAAGTTATAGTCACCTACTACGTGTTATGATCCGGCAACCCTGAAGTGACAATAGTCGGGACCACTCCCGGTGATGACCGTAGTTTGAGGAGTTCATGTATTCACTATGTATTAATGCTTTGTTCCGGTTCTCCATTAAAAGGAGGCCTTAATATCCCTTAGTTTCCAATATGGACCCCGCTGCCACAAGAGGGTAGGACAAAAGATGTCATGCAAGTGCTTTCCATAAGCACGTATGACTATTTACGGAATACATGCCTACATTATATTGACGAACTGGAGCTAGTGTCGTATCGCCCTAGGTTATAACTGTCTCATGATGAATATCATCCAACAAGTCACCGATCCAATGCCTACGAATTTATCTTATATTGTTCTTGCTAAGTTACCACTGTTGCGGTTACTGTTACACTTGCTACAAAATTACTGCTATCACTGTTACCGTTACCGTTACTGCTGCTACTATTATCAAAATTGTCATACTACTTTGCTACTGATCACTTTGCTGCAGATAATTAATCTCCAAGTGTGGTTGAATTGACAACTCAGCTGCTAATACCTTCAAATATTCTTTGGCTCCCCTTGTGTCGAATATATGAATTTGGGTTGAATACTCTACCCTCGAAAACTGTTGCGATCCCCTATACTTGTGGGTTATCAAGACCTTTTTCTGGCGCCGTTGTCGAGGAGCATAGCTATATTTGTTGAGTCACTTGGAATTATTATCAATTTATCACTATGAAGAATCTGAAGGATGCTAAGACTAAGATATTTCCCTCTAGTACGAGGGGAGGTAAGAAACTGCCATCCAGTTCTGCTTTAGATTCACTTTCTGTTATAAGTAAACTTGCAACACCACCACAAGCTATTAATTCTGATATGTCGCAAGTTATTGATGATGCTACTTATGCTATGGATAATGCTTATGATGATGATAGTACCTTGCTTAATGATAATGATGTGCCACTTCGTGATTTTCTTGATGAACAAATAGCTAGAGTAATACAACATGATGTTGTTGAATCTGATGATGAGCTTGAAACTGAAACTCCTGAAACACCTGCTAGAAGTAGCCTTCCTAGATATGAATTGCCTAAGGTACCGGAAGGTTATGTTATGAATGAGGAGACAACTAGAGATATTCTTGCTTGCAGAGATAGATATGATCTAGAGAAATTATTATGCAAGTATAAAGAAAAATCTCTGAATGCTAGAATGAAATGTGATCCTAAGTTTGCTACTTCACCAATCTTTATTGATGATAAGGATTATGGATTCTCTCTCGACCCAGAGTTAATTACTTTGGTTGAATCTGATCCTTTCCATGGTTATGAAACTGGAACTATTGTGGCACATCTTACTAAGTTGAATGACATAGCCACCCTTTCTACTCATGATGAGAAGACTCGCTATTACTTTATTCTCAAATTATTTCCGTTCTCATTAAAGGATGCTAAAGCTTGGTACAATACTTTTGCTCCTGGTTGTGTGCGTGGTCCCCAGGATATGATTTATTACTTCTCTGAAAAATATTTCCCTGCTCATAAGAAACAAGCTGCTTTACAGGAAATATTTAACTTTGTGCAAACTAAAGAAGAGAGTATCCCACAAGCTTGGGGGAGGCTTTTCCAGTTACTTAATGCTTTGCCTGATCATCCTCTTAAGAAAGTAAAATACTTGATATCTTCTATAATGGACTAACCGATGCTTCTAGGGATTTCCTAGATAGTTGTGCTGGTTGTGTTTTCAGGGAACGAACTATTGGGCAAGCTGGAGAATTATTGAATAACATATTGAAAAATTATGATGATTGGACTCTTCCTGAATCACCTAAAACCATTCCGAAGAAGAGGGGTATATTATATCTCAGTCCTGAAGATATGCAAGAGGCAAAGAAATCTCTGAAGGAAAAAGGTATTAAAGCTGAGGATGTTAAAAATTTACCTCCTATTGAAGAAATACATGGGCTTAATACACCACCACTGCCTAAGGTGGTAGAGGTAAATTCTTCAATGAAGTTTAATGATAATGACAATCCTCACAATATGCACCCTAGCCAATGCCTTTATGAGTTTGAAAACTACATTAGAAAAGAAGATCACTTCAATGCAAATGTTATGAAACAATTGAAATACAAATTCTGATATGATTGCTCGCTTGAGTGACTTGTTATTTAGAATCTCAAATGATGTTAGAGGTGTTGGAAAGCATGCTTCTATGGTTCAAACTCAATTAGAACAAGTTGCTAAATCTCAAAGAGAGTTGCTAGCTGAAATGAATCATAATAATATACATGACTTTGCTATTAGAGTTGCAACTAGAGGAGGTAAAATGACTCAGGAACCACTTTATCCTGAGGGACACCCTAAAAGAATTGAACGATATTCACAAAGTGTTAACACTGATGCACCTAGTCCTTCTAGAAAGAAAAGGAAGAATAAAAATGATAGGACTTTGCATGCTTCTAGTGAACCTGAAATAGAAAAACCTCCTGATAATGATAATGAAACTTCTGTCTTTGATGCTGAAACACAGTCTGGTAATGAACATCCACCTAGTGACAATGAAAAAGATAATGATGATATTCATGAAGACTCTCAACCAAATAATAAAGAACCAGACAATGATGTTGAGATAGAACCACCTGTTGATCTTGATAACCCACAACCTAAGAATAAAAGGTATGTGTTGGTGTCAAAACCGGACGATCTCGGGTAGGGGGTCCCGAACTGTGCGTCTGAGGATCGAAGGTAACACGAGGCAGGGGACATGATGTTTACCCAGGTTCGGGCCCTCTTAATGGAGGCAATAACCTACTTCCTGCTTGATTGAATTTGATGAGTATAGGGATTACAAGAGTTGATCTACCGCGAGATATCAATGGCTAAACCCTAGATGTCTAGCCTGTATGATTATGATTGCCTCTACGGACTAAACCCTCCGGTTTATGTAGACACCGGAGGGGCCTAGGGTTGTACAGAGTCGGTTTGCAGAGAAAGGAATCTTTACATCTGAACGCCAAGCTTGCCATCCACGCAAAGGAGAGTCCCATCCAGACAACGGGGAAGACCTTCTATCTTGTATCTTCTTGGCCCATTAGTCCGGCCCATATCACATAGCCCGGACGCCCGGGGACCCCCTAATCTAGGACTCCGTCAGTAGCCCCTGAACCAGGTTTCAATGACGATGTGTCCGGCGCACAGATTGTCTTCGACATTGCAAGGCGGGTTCCTCCTCTGAATACTCCAAAGCGGTTGGTCAAAAGAACTATGTTCGGCTCCGTATAACAGTCATAATCCTGAACCACAAGGGTAAAATACTTAAACAAAATAAGTCGTGCCTACTGACAGCTTTTTCGGCAAGACGTTATGTTTTGGCCTTATTATTATTTCGAACCGTTTTTAGCCTCCCACTTCGTATTTTGAGGCGCGATCCTCATTGACACGTCTTGTCAAAGCAGAGATCATGTCTCCTTATTGCGGGATTCTCATCAATACGTGTTTGGGTAATCCAACCGTGCCATTTGCATGACCCCTTGGGAATAAGGAAGTTTTAAGGCTCGTGGGGGGGGGGACGCTTGATATTCACTACCTTTATAAGGAGATAAGGATCCATCTTTTTACCCCACGCCTTCTCCTTCCTCAGCCCATCCGCTCCCAAGCTCTAGCGCCCAAGTCCCAATCTCTCCCACTGCCACCAAATACTCCGGCCATGTCCGGATCTGGTTCACAAGGCAAGTGGATGACCTTCTCCGTCATCAAGGAGCAACGGGAGGCGAGGTACCTGACAGCGGAAATCAGACACAGACTCCTGGCCAAGGAGCAAGTTATCACTACTCCAGAGTCCTGTGAGAGGGTTGTGTTCCTCCCTCACTTTCTCCGTGGGCTAGGGTCTCCCCTCCACCCCTTTGTTCATGGTCTCATGTTCTATTACAGGCTGGATTTTCACGAACTGGCCCCGAACTCCTTCCTTCAAATCTTGGTGTTTATCGTCGTGTGTGAGGCATTCCTCTGCTTCCCTCCACACTTCGGTCTGTGGCTCAAGATTTTCAATGCGAAGTCGAAGGTGGTTGATGGGAAACATGCGGATTGTGGCGGCGCCATGGTGAGCAAGCTTCCCAAAGTTATCTGGCCCAAAGGGGCCTTTGTGGAGACCGTCAAGATATGGCAGCAGGAGTGGTTTTATCACTGAACCCCGTGGCACCAAGTGGGCGGCCGCCCTTGCATTTAGATCCGGACCCCCGTTGCGGCTTGCGTCATGGACCAACAAGGGTATGGACTGGGGATCATTCGACGAAGTGCTGATGCTGAAGAAGCGCATCAAAAATATCATAGAGAAGGACACCAGTCTCACAGATGTGATCCAGGTGATGCTCATCCGCCGGTCCCTTCCCTGCCAACGCTAGCCTCTGCGCATGTGGGAGTTCAATCCGGCAGGGCCACGGACCTTGAAGTAATTCTTTGGCACGACGCATGAAGCGATCTAGAAGCTACTTTTCAAGACTCAAAAGTCATGGCCAGGGACGCCCAAGGACATCGGCCTCGACTGCAATCATCCAGTCTCCCCAGTAAGTGCTAAATTTCCGAACATAACATAGTTCATTAATCAAAAGAGGGAGCGCACTGAGAATTCCATCCTGTAAAACAGGGCTGGACGACGAAGGCGGAACGGATCATATGTCCAGCTCCATTGCCCGAAAACCCAGCAGATCCTCTTTTAATGAGGATGCTGGTCCCGGCGCCCTATCAGATGCCGGAGAAAAAGGTCCAGAAGAAGAAGAAGGAAGCCAAAGATGGCCTCCGCCGCAAAGGTACTTCAGACGCGATGTCCGGAGAGACTGAAACTCACTCCTCCGAGGAGGATGAAGACAAAGAGGGGGAGGAGGCCGGCAATAACCTTTCCCCGAAGGGGAAGAAGAAGAAAAGGGCGGCCTCCAAAGATACCGAGGTGGAGGTGCCCAAAAGGGGAAAATCCCCTCCCAGATGGCTCGGACTCGGACTTCGAGGCCATCCCCAAGTGGCGCCCCAGGCCGAAGCCCCTTGCCGAATCATAAGTATCCGAAGATGCCGTACATAAGTTCAGTTTTGATGATTATAGTATCTGACATTTTGTATGGTGTAGTCCGGCCCACGATCTTCCCCAACAATCATCGGAGGGGAACTCTTTGGACCCAAGGATGATGGAGAGTGAGTCACCTTCGCGAGCCTCCCTGCATATTGCCACGGACGACACCGAGGTGTTGTCCTGAAGGGCCTCTCCGGGGCATGGGGTGGTACAGGAAGCCGCAAAAACGACGCCAGAGGGCAATACCTCGGCCGCCGAACACACGGGGGGAACGATCCCCTCAGGGACTGACGGCGGGGGCCTGGATCAATCCGGCCCCCAACCAAACACTATTCTGGAAACCCAAGTGGCTCCAGAATCGAATAAGCGACCTCCCTCAAAGGAGGGGGAGTACCAACTCCAGCGATAACCTTCACTAATCTGGAGGTGCCGAACACGCTGATGGAGGCACTGCAATGTGCTTCCATCGTGGAGCACCGCACCCTGATGGGTGTGGTGATTGAAAAGGTTCTGTCTGCCAAGAGCGGGCTGAACGAGGCCTTCACTAGCCTGCTAACAGGCTTCGAGGTATGCAATGTAATATCCCTGACCGCTTTCATATGAGAAAAATGCCTATGTATAGATAGTAGCCCCTGAGCCTCTGATCGCCCCATTTAAAAAAAGGGGGGCGAAGAGAGGATCAATAATTTTCGTAGGAGATAATATACGTTTATATGTCGAAATGCAGGTTTCATTGTTAGCGGCGATCGCCCAGGCTGCTGAAGTATCCGTACTTAAGCGTAAGCTGGGGCTGGCCGATGGGGATCTCGTCCGCATCAACAAAAGATTTGATGAGGCACAAGGTATGTTTTAGAACATTTCGTTCATGATTGTATTAATGCGCAGATCTTGAGTCAAAGCTCATGCGCTGCTGATAACCCACAAGTATAGGGGACCGCAACAGTTTCCGAGGGTAGAGTATTCAACCCAAATTTATAGATTCAACACAAGGGGAGCCAAAGAATATTTCAAGGTATTAGCAGCTGAGTTGTCAATTCAACCACACCTGGAGATTAATTATCTGCAGCAAAGTGATCAGTATCAAAGTAGTTTGATGGTTTTGATAGCAGTGACAACAACAATAGTAACAGTAACAGTGATAGCAGTAATTTTGTAGCAAGTGTAACAGTGATGATAGCAGTAGTAACTTAGCAGAAACAATATGGAAAAGTTCGTAGGCATTGGACCAGTGACTTGTTGGATGGTATTTATCATGTGACAGTTATAACCTAGGGCGATTCGGTACTAGCTCCAGTTCATCGACATAATGTAGGCATGTATTCCGTAAATAGTCATACATGCTTTATTAAAAGAACTTGCATGACATCTTTTGTCCTACCCTTCCGTGGCAGCGGGTCCATATTGGAAACTAAGGGATATTAAGGCCTCCTTTTAATAGAGATCCGGGAGAAAGCATTAACACATAGTGAATACATGAACTCCTCAAACTACGGTAATCACCGAAAGAAGTCCCGGTTATTGTCACTCCGGGGTTACCAGATCATAACACGTAGTACGTGACTATAACTTGCAAGGTCGGATCTAGAACATGGATATAATGATGATAACATAAACGGTTCAGATCTGAAATCATGGCACCCGGGCCCAAAGTGACAAGCATTAAGCATGGCAAAGTCATAGCAACATCAATCTAAGAACATAGTGGATACTAGGGATCAAGTCCTAACAAAACTAACTCGATTACATGATGAATCTCATCCAACTCCTCACCGACCAGCGAGCCTACGAAGGAATTACTCACTCCCGGTGGGGAGCATCATGGAATTGGCGATGGAGAAGGGTTGGTGATGACGAAGAACGAAGATCCCCCTCTTTGGAGCCCCAAACAGACTGCAGATCTGCCCTCCCGAGGAAGAACAGGGCTTGGCGGCAGCTCCATCTCATGGATCGCGATAATTCTTTCTCCCTGATTTTTTTCTCCAAAAATAGGATTTTATAGCGTTGGTTTCAGGGTCAGCTGGAACACCAGGTGAGGACAACCCACCTGGGCGTGCCAGGAGAGGGGGCGCACCCTGGTGGGTTGTGCCCACCCAGGTGCCCCTCTCTGGCAGGTCTTGGCTCCAGAAATTCTCTTTTATTGTATAAAATTTGCTTGCAAAGTTTCGTTCCATTCCAAGAACTTTTATTTCTGCACAAAAACAACACCATGGTAGTTCTGCTGAAAGAAAACGTCAGTCCGGGGTTAGTTTCATTCAAATCATGCAAATTAGAGTCCAAAACAAGAGGAAAAGCGTTAGGAAAAGTAGATACGTTGGGGACGTATCAACTGCTATGTGTATGATTGTAGGCAGCGCGGCTGCAGTTGAGGCCCTTAGGGGTGAACTTGCCTAGGCCCAGGAGCAGGCGAGGGTGAACAAGGCGGCTGCTGATGAAGCGGCCGAGGACTTGAAGTCCGAGTAGGTTGTCACTTCTGTCTGAGGCGGGTGACAGTGAAACAAGCGCTCAAGGGCGCCATCGACAAGTGCAAGTCCCTAGAGGAGAAGAGTAAAGCCCAGGCGACCAACCTTGCCAAGGCCCTTAAAGAGGCCGAGGAGGCGCGGGCCGAATCCCGATCCGCGTGCGAGGAGATTAAGCAGGCCGGTCAAATAGCGGCTGGTAAGACCTATTGAGGGAGTCCTGGATTAGGGGGTGTCCGGATAGCCGAACTATCACCGTTGGCCGGACTCCTGGACTATGAAGATACAAGATTGAAGACTTCGTCCCGTGTCCGGATGGGACTTTCCTTGGCGTGGAAGGCAAGCTTGCAATCTGAGCGTAGATCTCCTACCATTGTAACCGACTCTGTGTAACCCTAACCCTATCCGGTGTCTATATAAACCGGAGGGTTTTAGTCCGTGGGGCGAACAACAATCATACCATAGGCTAGCTTCTAGGGTTTAGCCTCTCACGATCTCGTGGTAGATCCACTCTTGTACTACCCATATCATCAATATTAATCAAGCGGGAGTAGGGTTTTACCTCCATCGAGAGGCCCGAACACAGGTAAAAACATCGTGTCCCTTGTCTCCTGTTACCATCCGCCTAGACGCACAGTTCGGGACCCCCTACCCGAGATCCGCCGGTTTTGACACCGACACCTATCTCTTACATAGTAAATTCAGCAATCAGACGTATATTTTACTCACGGGACTATGGTGTGCTCCAAGTGTCTTTGCGGATCTTCCGAAGAGCGCAGCCGACGCCGCGCAGTTCTTCCGGACCCAGGAGGGGCA
Source organism: Aegilops longissima (assembly GCA_021605205.1). Taxonomy (NCBI): domain Eukaryota; kingdom Viridiplantae; phylum Streptophyta; class Magnoliopsida; order Poales; family Poaceae; genus Aegilops; species Aegilops longissima. Next base: position 306,101,049 of record CM038682.1, read on the forward strand.
CGCAACGGAGAAGCTATTCTGGTCCAAGTTCGTGGCGTGGGAGCGCCCCGCGCTGCTGAATGACCAGATGGCGCAGTGGGTCGAGCTGCATAGAATATCCGGATTGCCATGAGGGACCTCATAGTCCGGCTATGGCCAACCAAAGCCGTTCCAAGCAGCTATTTTGGCCTAGTGCAGCGACTTGTTGACGCACTACCCCGTATTGATGCGGTCAAACGATCGTCATGTATAGAAGGTGCGTGGCTAGCCTTTGTCCGTGTCAAGATGCACTGGGCCAAAATGAAGGCCGGCATCGTGGCCGTCGAAGGTCCGCCCGGGGGCAAGGACCACCGTACGTCGGAGCGCTACTTTGGAGACGTCCTAGAAGGTGCCCGCTTGATAGAGGGCCATTGCTCAAAGGACATCATGTTCGAATGAATGTGTCAGAACTGGTCGGATGTTGTACGAACCAAAGCGTTGTAATATAAACCAAGGCCTTGTAATATGCTGTATGCATATATCTTAAAGTGTTATTCCCCCTGTGCGCCGTTTTTAATTCTTGAGAGTTCACCAGTTGTCGGCTTGAGCCCCCACGTAGATACTACGTGGGTGTTCGGAATAGCGCGTGACCACACTTGACCCAACGTCTTGGTCTGTAAAGGAGGTGGCAGTGCGGAGAACCAGGCAATCGAACTATACGGTTTTATCATTCTCACGTAGCCATAGGAGTTTGACAATGGGACTGTAGGGTAGCCCCTGGTGCGTATGCGTCTATCGAACTTGGATGCCTTAAGCGCTTGACTGGAAAAAGCCAGCCCTTCGTGTAATACGGAAGAAATCACTAGAGATTTAGTAAGTCACCGAATTTCGGACCAGCTCTCGCCGCATCACGACAGTCAGTTTTCGGCTTTCTCTACTGAGGTGTTTGGCCGGGCCAGCCGGAAACACTGATCATGATAGTTCTCCTTTACTACCTTAGCTGAAAAGCGGGCGAAGGTAGCAAGCACATGAGCCGCAACCCAACTATTGACCAAAGGCGTGATTGAACCGATGCATATAATGCGATGTCGGAATGAAGTGTATTCTGAGAGTGTTCGGACTTTTTATTATTGAGAATATATATGGCTTGAAATAGATCCCCTGGCGATTTAAGTTGTACCAAGGTGTATATGCCAATTTAGACATAAAGTGGGAAAACAGATTAAGAAATAAGCCAATACCGAACAAGGTTGGGCGAAACTGTTTCCATTATAGTCTGATTGGTACGTCGAATTGTATTTTTACAGAAGATGCCATAAGCATCAAGGCCATTTTACATGCCGAGAACAAGGGAAAGCTGTATACAGGTCCTAAATTTGAAAAGATGATCTTGAAGATCCTTTGGACACTCTGCCGCACGTCTGCGCCGCTTTCCCCCACAGTGTATGGTCCTTTGGGAGGATGAACGATCGAGTGTATATAAGGGGCCTGGAAAAGGGCCTTAAGTACCATCAAAGAGTGGTGTGGGTTGTAAAGAACCTGAAAAAGAAAAAAAAGAAGAAAAATATGGAAGAATATAAGGTCCGGATAGGGTCGAGCCGTGTCGTGGACCGTGCTTTCCGTATGCCTCCGTCCGTGCCCATGGTATCTTTAGTGCATAGTTATGTACGCGCGGTACGTATGCCGCCATCCAGCTGGGGTTGTGACGGAGACCGGATTGCTAATCTAGCTCTGGACGAGCCGGGCTGTCATTCTGTGGGGTAGACCGCACTCGTTTGATAGTGTCTGGGGGACTTGACTGCCGGGGTAGTATTCGGCTTGTTAAGGCCACCCTGTGCTTCAGCCGTGAGATCCGTGGTATGATCCTCGGCACGGAGGGAGCGGTCCATGTTTCCATTGACTGTAATAACGCCGCGAGGTCCAGGCATTTTGAGTTTTAGGTAAGCATAATGCGGGACCGCGTTGAGCGGGCGAAGGCGATTCTTCCGAGCAGTGTGTGATAACCACTGCGGAAAGGGACGACGTCGAAGATCAACTCTTTGCTTCAGAAGTTGTCCGGCGAACCGAAGACCACTTTCAGTGTTACTGAGCCCGTGCAGCGGGTTTCAACACCAGGTATTACACCTTTAAAGGTAGTTTTGGTGGGCTTGATTCTTGATGAATCGATGCCCATTTTGCGGACAGTGTCCTGATAAAGCAGGTTAAGGCTGCTGCCGCCATCCATAAGGACTCGCGTGAGATGGAATCCGTCGCTAATTTGGTCGAGGACCAATGCTGCCGAACCACCACGACGGATACTTGTCGGTTTGTCTCTGTGATCAAAAGTGATCGGACAGGCTGACCATGGGTTGAATTTTGGGGCGACTGGCTCTATGGCATAGATGTCCCTTAGTGCGCGCTTGCGCTCCCTTTTGGGGATATGTGTAGCGTATATCATATTCACCGTTTTTATCTCAGGGGGAAATTTATTCTGTCCCCCTGTGTTCGCTGGGCGAGGCTCTTCATCATCGTCCTCGCTGGGCGACCCCTTGCCCTTATGTTCGGCATTTAGCTTGCCGGCCTGTTTAAAGACCCAACAATTCCTATTGGTACGATTACCAGGCTTATCAGGGGTGCCATGAATCTGGCAAGGCCGATCGAGTATTTTGTCCAAACTAGATGGACCATCCTTGTTTCCTTTGAATGGTTACTTTCGTTGACCGGGTTTAGAGGAACTGAATCTGGCGTTGACCACCGTGTCTTTGGTATCTTTGTTATTGCTTCGACTCTTATGTTTGTTGCGTCGTGGCTTACCGTTGCCATCCCTGGCTTCGGAGGTGCCAGGGTCGCTGGTACTATTGCTTCTGCGAGCTAGCCAGCTATCTTCTCCCGCACAAAAGCGGGTCATAAGTGCGGTAAGGGCTGCCATGGACTTCGGTTTTTGTTGGCCGAGGTGTCGGGTGAGCCACTCGTCTCAGATGCTGTGTTTAAAGGCCGCAAGGGCTTCAGCGTCCGGACAGTCCACAATTTGGTTCTTTTTAAGTAAGAACCTTGTCCATAGCTTCCGGGCTAATTCTCCGGGTTGCTGGACTATGTGACTAAGGTCATCGGCGTCTCGAGGCTGAACATAGGTACCTTGGAAGTTGTCTCTAAAGGCATCCTCCAAGTCTTCCCAGTTGCCAATAGAGTTTTCTGGGAGGCTGTTTAACCAGTGCCGTGTTGGTCCCTTTAAATTTAGTGGGAGGTATTTGATGGCATGGAGATCATCACCGCAGGCCATGTGAATATGGAGAAGAAAATCTTCAATCCATACTACGGGATCTGTAGTACCATTGTATGATTCAATGTTCACAGGTTTAAACCCTTCAGGGAACTGGTGCTCCATCACCTCATCGGTGAAGCATAAGGGGTGTGCGGCGCCTCTGTTCCGAGCGATGTCGCGGCGCAGTTCAGATGAAGTCTGAATGCGGTTTTCGGCCCGGGTGAGGTTGTGCCTGCCGCGCCAGGCCTGATGGCCGTCCTGTCGCGTTGGTGCAAGCCCGCTTGACCCATAGATTGATATTGTCTACGACTCTATTGTCCTGGTCCTTGCGTAGATCATATGTATAGCCCGGGGCTGCTGCCTCCCTGCCTTGACGGCCGGGTGGCGCGGCTGGTGTTCGGCGTAAGTACGCGGTCTGTCTCGTCCACGTGGGGGTCGGTCAGGTTCGTCAGCGGATTTATACTTTGGCGGTATTGGCTCAAGGACCTCATCGTCGAATTGTGGTAGCAGTTTGTGCTTCGGGTAGCTCTTGGTTGGGCGTTCGAGGCCATATTCCTCGGCTGCCAGGACTTTAGTCCATCTGTCATTGAGCGTATCATGTTTGGCTTGGAGTTGTTGCTGCTTCTTTTTTAGGCATCTCGCAGTGGCGATTAGCCGGCGCTTAAAGCGCTCTTGTTCGAGGGGTTCCTCCGGCACAATGAAGTCTTCGTCACCGAGGCTCACGTCCTCTTCGGAGATCGCTAGGTAGTTACTATCCTCCGAGTCCTTGTTCCCGACTGGATCGTCGGGGTTAACTTGCCCATCCTCCCAATCATCCTGTTCGGATGTTGGCTCGACGGGGGCTTCGGGGTCTCCGGCATTCTCCGGAGTGTTATTGTTTCCGGTGCCGGTATTGCTGTCTTTTTCGCGACGCGATTTTGAGCGGCGCCGCTGACGTCGACGCTTTGGAGGTGCTTCAGCAGGCTTATCCTCAACCGGATCCTTCTTGCTGTCTTCTTCATCCTCTTTGGGTGTGTCTACCATGTACACGTCATATGTGGAGGTGGCCGTCCAACGTCCGGTAAACGGAGGGTCTGGGCCTTGTTCGTCTCCGGCATCGTCGTCCATGTCGTCGATGTCTTCGGAGGCGTAGTCCAGCATGTCGGTTAAGTCTTCGACAGTAGCTATGGAGTGGGTGGTGGGTGGGATGTAAAATTCCCCGCTCTCAGCCCCTAGTCCGGGCTGGGTGCAATTCGGAAGCGATTCCTCTGTAATGGCGAGGGATCGCATTAAGTCGAGAGCCTCATTTAGGAGCGAGGTTTGGACAGAGAAGTGAGAGTCCGCGGGGCTGCCTGAGGTGAGAGCCTCCTGGCCACGCCCGCTTGACGCGGACCTCGAGAATTCGGATCTGGAGTCCGAGGGAGAGTCCGGCACTTTAGCGACAAGGGGAGCCCGGTTCGTCTTCTGGTTTGCCTATGACGCAGTCCCCTCCAGATCTCCGGTAGCAAGTTACATAATTGCAGGGAGTCCGGCAGGCTTTAAACTCCCGTCTTCGGACCTGGTAGTCTGCTCTGGATATAAGGCTAGAGCGACGGTCGGGGCCACGAACCCTTAGAAGATAAAGTCTCCTCGGATATTAGCGGCATAGTTCAGATTTCCAAAACTAATTTGATGACCAGGGCGTAGCTGTCGATCTTCTCAAGGTGGCCGGTCGAGTTGGCACACAGTGCACAGCCGCCGAATACGAAAACTTGGCCGGGGAGGAAAGTCTCCCCCGAGACGACATCATTGTGGATGATCGAACGAGCTATCGAACCTTCTGTCGACACCACAGAGGAACTCTCAATGAAAGCACCAATGTCGGTGTCAAAGCCAGCCGATCTCGGGTAGGGGGTCCAGAACTGTGCGTCTGAGGATCGAAGGTAATAGGAGGCAGGGGACACGATGTTTACCCAGGTTCGGGCCCTCTTAATGGAGGTAATACCCTACTTGCTGCTCTATTGACTTTGATGAGTATAGGGATTACAAGAGTTGATCTACCTCGAGATCATGATGGCTAAACTCTAGATGTCTAGCATGTATGATTATGATTGTCTCTACGGACTAAACCCTCCGGTTTATATAGACACGGAGGGGCCTAGGGTTGTACATAGTCGATTTACAGAGAAAGGAATCTTTACATCCGGACGCCAAGCTTGCCATCCACGCAAAGGAGAGTCCCATCCAGACACGGGGGAAGGCCTTCTATCTTGTATCTTCTTGGCCCATTAGTCCGGCCCATATCACATAGCCCGGACACCCGGGGACCCCCTAATCCAGGACTCCCTCAGTATGACAAAAGAGACTTCATTGCTAGAAAACACGGTAAAGAAAGAGAACCGTGGGTTCAAAAACCTATGACTTTTCCACCCAAGTCAACTAAAAAGAAAGATGATGAAGAATTTGAACGCCTTTGCTGAAATGCTGAGGCCAGTCTTTTTGCATACTTGCTTGAATGATATCCTTAAAATGCCTCCTTATGAGAAGTATATGAAAGACATCATCACCAATAATAGAAAAATACCGGAAGCTGGAATCTCCACTATGCTTGCTAATTACACTTTTAAAGATGGAGTACCTAAAAAACTTGGAGATCCGGCAATACCAACTATACCTTGCTCTATCAAAAAGAATTAAGTGAAAACTGCTTTGTGTGATTTAGGAGCTCGTGTTAGTGTTATGCCATTCTCTTTATATAAAAGACTTGATTTGAATAAACTCACACCTACTGAGATATCTTTGCAAATGACTGACAAATCAAGTGCCATACCTATCGGTATTTGTGAGGATGTGCCCGTTGTTGTTGCTAATGTTACTATTTTGACTGACTTTGTTATACTTGAGATGCTCGAGGACGACAACATGTCGATTATCCTTGGTAGACCCTTCTTGAATACTGCAGGGGCTGTTATTGATTGCAATAAAAGCAAGATCACTTTTTCATATTAATGGTAATGAGCATACGGTGCACTTTCCGAAGAAACAATTCCAAGTGAATGGTATTAATGTTATTGAAAAATCTCCGACAATCACTACTGGAAGTTTTCAAATACCTCTACCTACTATCAAAAACAAATATGAAATGCTTATTGTTGGGGACATTCATATCCCTGTTGAGGTGACTTAGTGATTTACGGAAGTTCTTCGGTTTCATGCTAATCGAAAGTGGTTGTTAATAAGACCTGATCAACCTTATTAATGGATCATTTTTTAGAGGTATGAAGTTGATGAATTCAGTAAGCACTACCTTCTCCCCCTACTTATTGTTTTATGTTATATTAGTTAAATAAAATAAAATGCCATGCTTTGTCTGTTTTCTGAATCTCCCGCGCAATAAAAAATGACCCAAAAATAAAGTTCTCAGAATGCCCTGAAAATTTAATACGATTTTTGTCTGAATATTTCTGAATTTGTGGTGCAAATAATATCAGAGGGAGGTGCACCAGGGGGGCACAACCCACCTAGGCGCGCCAGGACCCCCAGGCGCGCCCTGGTGGGTTGTGGTCCCCACATGGGCCCCCTCACTTATCTCTTTACACCACATCATCATTTACCTCCAGAAAAAATTCTCCATTGCTCTCTCTCTCTCTCTCTCTCTCGTGTTATTGCCCTCAAACCCGCAGATTTCGATCTCTTTGCTCGAAGCTCCGTTTTCGAAACTGTTTCGGGGTACTGTTGCTTGGTATGTGACTCCTCCGTTTGTCCAATTAGTTTTTGTTTTAGTGGTTTATATTTTGAATAATTAGCTACTCGTGGTGCTGCTGTAGATGAGCTAGCATAATGAATTCTTAGAGTCCTAAGTAATTTGAATTCTTGCTATGGCCTTTATGTATCCCTATGAGTAGTTGCTACCAATTTTGTGAAGTTTTGTTGAGAAAAAATTGTGGACTAAAAATTTCAGAATTTTTTTTCATAGGAAAAGGATGAATATCTTTAGGAAGTTTTCCACTAAGAAGAACTCTAAGGGTGTTATTGGGGAGTCTTCTGACAATGATCTCCATCCTTGGAGGTTGGCGGAGGTACGGCCGTGCGAATGGCCGCACACCCAGTTCATGTAAGAGGCTGGAATCCTTCAGGAGTTCACACAATATGCTGCTAATGCCGGCCTCACCGACTTCATCGCAGCTGAATGCGAACAATATCATCTCCTCACAAACATCTTTGTTCAAAGTTTTACTTTCCTTTTTAGGAATAATCCTCCTGAAGTACGGTTTGATTTATATGCTGAAACCCATCAGATACCACTTACTGAGTTTTGTAACATTTGCTTTATCCCCTCTGATGGGAGCTTAGCCAAGCCTAGGCCGGCAGAGTTTGAGACCTTTTACCGTACCTTGACAGTGGGAGATGAGAGAGGGGTGTCAGCAGTCACTGCTACTAGCATACATTTTCCTGCTATCCATTACTTTGTTCTTTTCATTGCAAAATGCTTGCTTGCTAAAGAAAAAGTAGGTGCGTGATACGTCCATTCATCATGTTTTCTTATTGTTATTTATAATGTTTTTGTCCATAATAATGCTTTTTGGAGTAATTCTAGACAAACAGCGAGAATTCCGGGAGCTGGAGATCTGGACCTGAAAAAGCTACGTCAGGCTACCTATTCCGCACAACTCCAAACGAGCTGAAACTTCACGAGTATTTTTTATGGAATATATAAGATATATTGGAGCGAATAACTAGCAGAGGGGTCCCACCAGGTGGGCACAACCCACCTGGGCGCGCCAGGGAGCCCAGGCGCGCCATGGTGGGTTGTGCCCACCCAGGCCCACCTCCGGTGCCCATCTTCTGGTATATAGGTCCTTTTGACCTAGAAAAACAGAAGGAGAGGACTTTTGGGACGGAGCGCCGCCGCCTCGAGGCGAAACTTGGGCAGGAGCACTTTTGCCGTCCGGCGGAGCGATTCCGCCGGGGGAACTTCCCTCCCGAAGGGGGAAATCATTGTCATCATCATCACCAACAACTCTCCCGTCTTGGGGAGGGCAATCTCCATAAACATCTTCAACAGCACCATCTCATCTCAAACCCTAGTTCATCTCTTGTGTTCAATCTTGTTACTGGAACTATAGATTGGTGCTTGTGGGTGACTAGTAGTGTTGATTACATCATGTAGTTGATTACTATATGGTTTATTTGGTGGAAGATTATATGTTCAGATCCAATATGCTATTTAATACTCCTCTGATCATGAGCATGTTTATCATTTGTTAGTAGCTACCTTTGTTCTTGAGGTCATGGGAGAAATCATGTTGCAAGTAATCATGTGAAGTTGATACGTGTTCGATATTTTGATAGTATGTATGTTGTGATTCCCTTAGTGGTGTCATGTGAACGTCGACTACATGACACTTCGCCATATTTGGGCCTAAGGGAATGCATTGTGGAGTAGCAATTATATGATGGGTTGCGAGAGTGACAGAAGCTTAAACCCCAGTTTATGTGCTATTCCGTAAGGGACCGATTGGATCAAAAAGTTTAATGCTATGGTTAGAATTTAATCTTAATACTTTTTCGTAGTTGCGGGTTCTTGCGGGAGGGTTAATCATAAGTAGGAGGTTTTTTCAAGTAAGAACAACACCTAAGCACCGGTCCACCCACATATCAAATTATCAAAGTAGCAAACACAAATCGAACCAACGTGATGAAAGTGACTAGATGAAATTCCCGTGTACCCTCAAGAATGCTTTGCTTATCATAAGAGACTGTTTTGGCCTGTCCTTTGCCTCAAGGGGACTGGGCTACCTTGCTGCACTTTTTTACTACTACCGTTACTTGCTCGTTACAAATTATTTTGCTATCAAACTACTCCGCTACTTACAATTTCAGCACTTGCAGACATTACCTTGCTGAAGACCACTTGTCATTTCCTTCTTCTCCTCGTTGGGTTTGACACTCCTACTTATCGAAAAGGGCTAGAATTGACCCCCTATACTTGTGGGTCATCAAGGATATTTTCTGGCGTCGTTGCCGGGGAGTGAAGCGCCTTTGGTAAGTGGAATTTGGTAAGGAAACATTTATATAGTGTGTTGAAATTTATTGTCACTTGTTACTATGGAAAACAATCCTTTGAGGGGTTTGTTCGGGGTATCTTCACCGCTTCCGGAACCACAATTATCTATCCCTCAACCTACTGCACCTACTGAAAATATTGAATATGAAATTCCTTCGGGTATGATAGAACAACGCTAGCTAATCCTTATGCAGCGCAGGAGATGGAACCGAACCTGATATGCACTTGATATATGTGGAACAAATTTGTGAATTGTTCAAGCTTGCAGGTTTACCAGGAGATCAAGTTATGAAGAAGATTTTCCCTTTATCTTTGAAGGGAAAAGCATTGGCATGGTATAGGCTATGCGATGATATTGGATCTTGGAATTGGAATCGTTTGAAATTGGAGTTCCACCAAAAATTTATCCTATGCATCTAGTTCATCGTGATCGGGATATATATATATATATATATATATATATATATATATATATATATATATATATATATATATATATATATATATATATATATATATATATATATATATATATATATATATATATATATATATATATATGGCCTCGTGAAGGAGAAAGTATCGCTCTAGCTTGGGGAGGCTTAAGTCAATGTTATATTCATGCCCCAATCATGAGCTCTCAAGAGAAATTATTATCCAGAATTTTTATGCTCGACTTTCTCGTAATGATCAAACCATGCTTGATACTTCTTGTGTTGGTTCTTTTCTGAAGAAGACTATTGAATTCCGGTGGGATCTTTTGGAAAGAATTAAACGCAACTCTGAAGATTGGGAACTCGATGAAGGTAAAGAGTCAGGTATCAAAATTAAATATGATTGTGTTAAATCTTTTATGGATACCGATGCTTTTCAAAAGTTTAGCACTAAATATGGACTTGACTCTGAGATAGTAGCCTCCTTTTGTGAATCATTTGCTACTCATGTTCAACTCCCTAAAGAGAAGTGGTTTAAATATCACCCACCTATTAAAGAAGAAATTAAAGGACCGGTACCAGTTAAAGAAGAAACTATATTTTATAATGTTGATCCAGTTGTTCCAACTACTTATATTGAGAAACCACCTTTCCTTGTTAGAATAAAGGAACATGCTAAAGTTTCAACTGTGGTTTATATTAGAACACCTAAACCGGATGAATAAATCAAAGTAGAACCTAGCATTGCTATGGCTAAAGATCTCTTAGAAGAAGATATCGATGGGCATGTTATTTACTTCTGTGAAGAAGCTGCTAGAATTGCCAAACCTGATAAAAAGGACAAACATAGACATGTTGTTGGCATGCCTGTCATCTCAGTTAAAATAGGAGATCATTGTTATCAAGGTTTATGTGACATAGGTGCTAGTGTGAGTGCTATTCCTTACACATTATATCAAGAAATTATGAATGACATAACACCACATAAATAGAAGACATAGATGTTACTATTAAACTTGCTAATAGAGACACCATATCACCAATTGGGATTGTTAGAGATGTTGAAGTCTTGTGTGGGAAAATAAAATACCCTACTGATTTTCTTGTTCTTGGTTCCCCACAAGATGAATTTTGTCCCATTATCTTTGGTAGACCTTTCTTGAACACCGTTAATGCTAAGATAGATTGTGAGAAATAAATTGTCGGTGTTAGTTTTGGTGATGAGTCTCATGAGTTTAAGTTTTCCAACTTTAGTATAAAGCTTCATGAAAAAGAATTGCCTAATAAGGATGAATTAATTGGTCTTGCTTCTATTGTTATTCCACCTACTGATCCTTTAGAACAATATTTGCTAGACTATGAAAATGATTTACATATGCATGAAAGAAATGAAATAGGTAAAATTTTCTTTGAACAAGGTCCTCTACTTAAACACAATTTGCCTATTGAAACTGTAGGATTTCCTCCTCCACCTAAAGGTGATCCTGTGTTTGAATTAAGACAATTGACAAACACTTTGAAATATGCTTATCTTGATGAAAAGAAGATATATCCTGTTATTATTAGTGCTAACCTTTCATAACATGAAGAAGAAAGATTATTGAAAGTTCTAATGAAGCACCGAGCTGCTATTGGATATACTCTTGATGATTCAAAAGGGCATTAGTCCCACTCTATGTCAGCACAAAATTAATATTGAACCTGATACTAAACCCGTTGTTGATCACCAACGTCGGTTAAATCCGAAGATGAAAGAAGTGGTAAGAACGGAAATATTAAAACTTCTGGAAGCAGGTATAATCTATCCTATAGCTGATAGTAGATGGGTAAGTCTTGTTCATTGTGTTCCTAAGAAAGGGGGTATAACTGTTGTTCCTAATGATAAGAATGAACTTATTCCACAAAGAATTGTTACAGGCTATAGAATGGTAATTGATTCTATAAAATTAAACAAAGCAAGTAGAAAAGATCATTACCCTTTGCCTTTTATTGATCAAATGCTTGAAAGATTATCTAAGCACACACACTTTTGCTTCCTTGATGGATATTCTGGTTTTTCACAAATACCTGTTTCTCAACCTGATCAAGAAAAGACCACTTTTACTTGTCCCTTTGGAACCTATGCTTATAGACATATGCCTTTTGGTTTATGTAATGCACCTGCTACCTTTCAAAGATGTATGACTGCTATATCCTCCGACTTTTGTGAAAAGATTGTTGAGGTTTTCATGGATGATTTTCTGTTTATGGGAAGTTTTTTAATGATTGTTTAAGCAATATTGATCGAGTTTTGCAGAGATGTGAACAAAAAAAATCTTGTCTTGAATTGGGAGAAGTGCCACTTTATGGTTAATGAAGGCATTGTCTTGGGTCATAAATTTCTGAAAGAGGTATTGAAGTGGCCCAAGTTAAGGTTGATGCAATTGTGAAAATGCCATGTCCTAAAGATATAAAAGGTATTCGTAGTTTCCTAGGTCATGCTGGTTTCTATAGGAGATTTATCAAAGACTTTTATAAAATTTCTAGGCCTGCCACTAGTCTCTTGCAAAAGGATATTCCCTTTGTTTTTATGATGATTGTTTAGAAGCCTTTGAAACACTCAAGAAAGCCTTAATTTCTGCACCTATTGTTCAACCACCTGATTGGAACTTGCCTTTTGAAATTATGTGTGATGCTAGTGATTATGCTGTTGGTGCTGTTCTAGGACAAAGAGTTGATAAGAAATTGAATGTTATTCATTATGCTAGTAAAACTCTAGACAGTTCTCAAAGAAATTATGCTACTACTGAAAAATAATTCTTAGTAGTGGTGTTTGCTTGTGATAAATTTAGACCTTATATTGTTGATTCAAAAGTAACTGTTCACACAGACCATGCTGCAATTAAATATCTTATGGAAAAAAGATGCTAAACCTAGACTTATTCGATGGGTTCTCTTGTTACAAGAATTTGATTTACATATCATTGATAAAAAAGGAGCTGAGAACCCAGTAGCAGATAATTTATCTAGGCTTGAAAATGTGCTTGATGACCCACTACCTATTAATGATAGTTTTCCTGATGAGCAGTTAGCTGCAATAAATGTTTCTCATAGTACTCCTTGGTATGCTGATTATGCTAATTACATTGTTGCTAAATATTTACCACCTAGCTTTACATACCAACAAAAGAAAAAAATTCTATGATTTAATACATTACTTTTGGGATGACCCACATCTTTATAAAGAAGGAGTAGATGGTATTATTAGACATTGTGTACCTGAGCATGAGCAGGGACAAATCCTACGGAAATGTCACTCCAAAGCTTAGGGAGGACATCATGCTGGAGATAGAACTGCTCACAAGGTATTGCTATCCGGATTTTATTGGCCTACTCTCTTCAAAGATGCTCGTAAATTCATCTTATCTTGTGATGAATGCCAAAGAATAGGTAATATCCGTAAGCGTCAAGGAATGCCTATGAATTATTCAGTTGTTGTTGAACCATCTGATGTTTGGGTATTTAATTAAATGGGACCTTTTCCTTCCTCTAATGGGTATACACATATTTTGGTTGCTGTTGATTATGTTACTAAATGGGTAGAAGCTATTCCAACCGGTAGTGCTGATCATAACACCTCTATTAAAATGCTTAAGGAAGTTATTTTCCCAAGGTTTGGAGTCCCTAGATATTTAATGACTGATGGTGGTTCACACTTTATTCATGGTGCTTTCCGTAAAATGCTTGCCAAGTATGATGTTAACCATAGAATTGCATCACCTTATCATCCTCAGTCTAGTGGTCAAGTTGAACTTAGCAATAGAGAAATAAAATTAATTTTGCAAAAGACTGTCAATAGGCCCAGGAAGAATTTGTTTAAGAAATTAGATGATGCACTTTGGGCTTATAGCACAACATATAAAAATCCTAAGGGTATGTCTCCTTATAAAATGGTTTATGGAAAAGCTTGTCATTTGCCTCTTGAGTTAGAATATAAAGCATTTTGGGCAGTCAAAGAACTCAACTATGATTTCAAACTTGCTGGTGAAAGAGGTTATTTGATATTAGCTCATTAGATGAGTGGAGAACCCAAGCTTATGAAAATGCAAAATTATTCAAAGAAAAAGTTAAAAGATGGCATGACAAAACAATCCAAATGTGTGAGTTTAAAGTCGGAGAATATGTTCTTTTGTACAACTCTCGTTTTAGATTCTTTGCAGGAAAACTCCTCTCAAAATGGGAAGGCCCATATGTCATCGAGGAGGTTTACCGGTATGGAGCTATCAAAATAAATAATCCCGAAGGTTGTCAATGGGCAACGAATAAAGCATTATATCTCACGTACGCCCATTACTGTTGAAAGTAATATTATCCAAACTTTGACACCGGAAGAACACATAAAAGAGTCCTTCCGGAACACTCCATAATCGTGAAAATAAGGAGGTACGTTATACGGTAAGTAAACGGACTCCAAAAAATCCACAAAAATATTTTCTTATCAGTTTTGGAATATTTAAAAAAATTGGAAATAAAGAAACTTCCAGGAAGCGTCCCCTAGTGGGAACAGGACACCAGGGGGCGCCAGGATTGCCTGGCGCGCCCAGGTGGGTTGTCCCCACCTGGGGCACCTTCCGGACTCCTTTTTTCTTCCGTATGATTGTCCTCCAAGATAATAAATCTATATATACTTCCCGAACCTGTTGATCACCGTATCGCGAAGAAATTCTTTGTTCTCTTTTCTTGCTGTTTTCTGCGAAGTTCTAAAAATATGTCGTCCCAAGACTCCGATGGAGAGAGCTATGGGTTCATATCTCATTTCCGAACCAAAGACCTATGGGGACCTATCCCATTATGGTCGAACTACAGATGGTGAAGAGGATGCTCACTTGATGAAGATCGATGATGCAAGCTCGGAGAAGGAGGATGTCCCTCTACCTCAACCTGGGGATATGCACGTGGAATTCAAGAAGTCAAGTCTTCCTAAGAGACCTAACCGGTCTAAAAACTAATCTATTCCTTTTCGTTTTAGGCGGAAAAGCAAAGGGGATTTATGTGACAAGATCTTGAAGCTGGAGTTGGAAGTCGATGATTTAAAGGAGGAAATTGCTCTCCTCAACTATAATATGAAAAAGTTGAAGGCACAATTGTCATCATCACCATCATCTTCTTCACCACCAGAAGAGAATTGAGTATCGGGTATGGGCACTCCCCTTGGCTTCCGCCAAGCTTGGGGGAGGTGTCCCGGTATCAAATCATCCCACCATCTTATTACTTTTACTTATTTTAGTTCAATCTTTTGCATTAGATGAATAAAAGTTTAGTTTGATCCTTTCTTCTTTGAGAGTTTGCTTAGTGATTTATCCTTGTAATCATGTGCAAGTTATATAATAAAGTTTAGTGTGAGTTTTTGCTTTCTTTACTTTCATGTTGCAAATAAAAGAAAAGAAATAAAGAAAGAAAAAGAGAAAGGAAATAAATAAAGGAAAGAAATAAATCAATAAGATTATATACTAATCCTATGGGAGGTGATGGCACCACATAAGGAAAAGTATAAGTAGAAAATTTTATTAGAGATTGACAAACATAGCATTAGTCAATGTTGCAACTCATGAAAGAATTAATAAGGGAAGAGAAGATTCACATATAAATATACTATCCTAGAAATCTTTTGTGATTGTGAGCCCTCATCAAAATATTATATGCCAAAATTGTTGACGTTGGACAAGGAAGACAACTTAATGGTTTATGTTTGTTTATATTCACATAGAAGTCATATTGTCATAGATCCTTCAACATGTGGTGCTTGCCCCCTATGTTTGCTAGCAAAAAATTCTGCACTAAGTAGAGATACTACTTGTGTATCCAAAATACTTAAACCCAAATCTTATTTTCAAGAGTCCACCATACCTACCTAGGGATTGAGCAAGATCCCTCAAGTAAGTTGTCATCAGTGCAAAAAGGCAATAAAAAATTGCTTCTAAAAGTGTGAGATCATTTAGTGTAAGAGAAAATTGAGCGATGTACGAACTTGGATGGCAAAGAATAAAACCGACAGACTGCATAATAAAGGTTGTCATCTTAAGGGGCAATACAATGTGAGCATACAAACAAATAAGCGCGTGGCAACCTCTACTTCCCTCTGCGAAGGGCCTATCTTTTACTTTTATGTATTTACTTTTATGCAAAGAGTCAAAGTTTTCCTTCTATTCATTTTATTTTCCTCCTTTAGCAAGCATCATGTGGTGAGGAAAGATCTAGGCACATATGTCCAGTTGAATATAGATAGCATGATTTATTATTGTTGACATCACCCTTGAGGTGAATATGTTGGGAGGCAAAACTATACGCCCCTATCTTTCTATGTGTCCGGTTGAAACATTTTGCTCATGTGTACGTGGTGAGTGTTAGCAATCATAGAAGACTATATGATGGTTGAGTATGTGGACTTGCCTAAAGGCTCTGATACGTGACCCTTCCTAAAAATATGACGAATTGTAGTTCTAAAGTTGACTGAGAACATAGTTTGTTGGTTTTTAATAGAGTTTTTGCTTTATACTTCGATTGTGTGATGAACTGTTACTTATTCACGAGAAGTATATGATAAAAGTTCTATGATAAAAGTACTATGTTTAATTTTGTTGCTGTTATGATAATCAACATGATGCTTCTATGTCCGTATTTTGTTTTTATCAGCACCTCTCTCTCAAAGCATGTGGACATGTTTTTCGATTTCGGTTTTCACTTGAGGACAAGCGATGTCTAAGCTTGGGGGAGTTGATACGTCCATTTTGCATCATGTTTTCTTACTGTTATTTATAATGTTTTTATCCATAATAATGCTTTTTGGAGTAATTATAATGCCTTTTCTCTCATAATATGCTAGGTATACACAAAGAGGGAGAATTTTGGCAGCTGGAAATCTGGACCTGAAAAAGCTACGTCAGGTTACCTATTCTGCACAACCCACCTGAGCTAAAACTTCATGAGGATTTTTTATGGAATATATAAGAATTATTGGAGCGAATAACTACCAGAGGGGTCCCACTAGGTGGGAACAACCCACCTGGGCGCGCCAGGGAGCCCAGACACGCCATGGTGGGTTGTGCTCACCCAGGCCCACCTCCGGTGCCCATCTTCTAGTATATAGGTCCTTTTGACCTAAAAAAGGAGAGGACTTTCGGGACGGAGCACCACCGCCTCGAGGCGGAACTTGAGCAGGAGTACTTTTGCCCTCCGATGGAGCGATTCTGCTGGGGGAACTTCCCTCCCAGAGGGGGAAATCATCGTCATCATCATCACCAACAACTCTTCCATCTTGGGGAGGGCAATCTCCATCAACATCTTCAACAACACCATCTCATCTCAAACCCTAGTTCATCTCTTGTGTTCAATCTTGTTACCGGAACTATAGATTGGTGCTTGTGGGTGACTAGTAGTGTTGATTACACCATGTAGTTGATTACTATATGGTTTATTTGGTGGAAGATTATATGTTCAGATCCAATATGCTATGTAATACTCCTATGATCAGGAGAATGTTTATCATTTGTGAGCAGTTACCTTTGTTCTTGAGGTCACGGGAGAAATCATGTTGCAAGTAATCATGTGAACTTGATATGTGTTTGATATTTTGATAGTATGTATGTTGTGATTCCCTTAGTGGTGTCATGTGAACGTCGACTACATGACACTTCACCATATTTGGGCCTAAGGGAATGCATTGCGGAGTAGCAATTAGATGATGGGTTGCGAGAGTGACAGAAGCTTAAACAATAGTTTATGCGCTATTCCATAATGGACCGATTGGATCCAAAAGTTCAATGCTATGGTTAGAATTTATTCTTAATACTTTTCTCGTAGTTGCGGATGCTTGCGGGAGGGTTAATCATAAGTAGGAGGTTTGTTCAAGTAAGAACAGCACCTAAGCACCGGTGCACCCACATATCAAATTATCAAAGTAGCAAATACAAATCGAACCAACGTGATGAAAGTGACTAGATGAAATTCCCGTGTACCCTCAAGAACGCTTTGCTTATCATAAGAGACCATTTTGGCATGTCCTTTGCCTCAAAGGGACTGGGCTACCTTGCTGCACTTTTGTTACTACTACCGTTACTTGCTCGTTACAAATTATCTTGCTATCAAACTACTCCGCTACTTACAATTTCAGCACTTGCAGACATTACCTTGCTGAAGACCACTTGTCATTTCCTTTTGCTCCTCGTTGGGTTCGACACTCTTACTTATCGAAAAGAGCTACAATTGACCCCCTATAATTGTGGGTCATCATTGCGCTCAGCACACCAGACTTTGTTGTTTTACGTCGTGCACTAGAGGGCGACAACACTTATAGCTTCAGAGCTATTGTGGCACATCGCGTCCATGCTAATAAGTCCAAGGGTAAGATACATTATGGGATTTTTGCTACTCATTTGGCGGATCACTTTGAGGTTGAGATACGCTATCGGTGTACAAAATTAGGGGCTCTCTTTTTGACCCCTTTACTAGTGCACGGGCAGTCAGAGCCACGCGCCGCGGCCACACGTAGCAGGGCAAAGGAGGGAAGCCGGAGAGAAGCCGAAGCCCAAGACAAACAAGACAACGCGAAGGCCGAGAACACAAAGAGCAGAGCGACGAAGCAGGTTCCCCCGGCAAGACCCTTGCGGGGGCAGCCTCAGCGGCCCCGGCAAGACCCTTGCCGGGGCAACTCGCCCAACACCAGCAGAGCAAGCCGCCCTTGAGCCCACGGGTTCCAACTCAACCAACTACGATTGGACCAGGGCTAGGGAGGCACCTCCGTGGTGGCATGCAGATCTTTGTCAAGGCTATAGATACATGAGATCAGATGAGGATCAGAAGACAACGATCCTCAGCAAGATCCTTGCCGAGGAAAGCCACAAGACCCCCGACAATATCCTTGCCGGGGACGAGTGCGCGCCACGACAAGACCCTTGCCGGGCCCCCGGCAGGGCCCTTGCCGAGGAAATTAGCGGGGCCACTGCCAGGCCCACACCAGCCAAGTTAATTTCCACCACCATTAGCATGCAGCTGCCAGCCCGACCAGCTGGACAGGCACCTGCGTGGCAACATGCGGCTCCCAGGCCAATTCAGCAAGAGCCTGCATGGCGCATGCAGATCTTCGTGAAGACCTGACCACCGCGCCATCTCAGCTGCCTGCCTGCCTACATGGCACCGCATGCATCGCTGGCCAGGGCGTGTGTCGAAGCGAGGAGGGGCGGCGACGGACGGGACAAGCCTCGTTCCCGTCCCCGATAAAGCTAAGGGACACCTAAGCGATGCATTAAATGCGTCTTGTCCTGTAATACGGGCGATAACCTCGCAATACTGTAGGCCTTTCCACCTCCTGTGTGCCACTGTGGCAGCCCCTTTCGACTATAAAAGGAGGCACGTAGCGTACTGGAGGGGGATGCGGCTCTTTCAAAGGGCACAGTCACCGTAGCTAGTTCGAGAGCTCAAGAACACTCAATATATCCACCAAAGCAGGACTAGGGTTTTACGCACCCTCGCGGCCCGAACGTGGGTAAACGATCCTTGTGCTGACTGTTAATCCTGCTCTTCTCACAACCCCGCGCCCCGGCAACCGTAGTAGGGATTCTTGTGATCCCATAGGTGTTGTTTCCCACCGACATCTTTGGCGCGCCAGGTAGGGGGCACAATTGTGAGAATCTGGTCTAGCGGCCAGCCTAGCAGTTCCTCGTGGCCATGGTTTCTACGGAAGAAGATGGCCAAGAAGGTGTCGCCGCCTGCAAGCGCGAAGGGCGCCAGTTCGGCGACAAGAAATCTAAGTCATGCCGAACTTTAAATATTTCCTTTTATACATAAGGTTGTTGTCCTCGGAGACCCTGCCTATGTATGGAAAACCTGCATGCAAAGGGGCCCTCTCGCAATTGGCAACGCCCTTGTTCTGTTTCGAGTCCGCTCAACAGCTCAAGCGGCCGCGTCGAGAGTGGCAGGGTAGCCTTCCGCACTTGGCAATGCTCTCGATTCTGACTCGATTCAAGCTCGACAGTTCGGGCGGCCGCGTTGAGGGCGGTGAGGTGGTTCGCCCAGCAGCAAGCACGCCCGGCAGGCCATCGGGGATCCGTCCTCAAGACGTCGCCCTGGGTTTATGCGTTGGCAAGCCTACCCAATAGATGTAGGGTGGACATACAAAGAAGGGTTGAATAGGAGAATAACGTGCATCGTATCAAAAGCACTGCAGAGTTATGTTACATTGAATTGTTGCTGCGGTTCTAACTGAAGATAGAAATTGTCTTGGTCATGAACCTGCAGCGGCAATAAGAAACGGGGTGCCTAATCCCGGCGTAGGCCCTCCACCCTTTGAATTCCGTCAATGAGGCTGATGATGGGCTCGATACGCTCCTTGAGCGGCGCGAGGTCAGTACCCTCCGGCAGGCTCTCCAGCGTGGCGTCGAAGTCAAGGGTGGGGTTCCAGTACGCCACCTTGGTGAGGACCTTGGTCATGGCGCCCCGGCAGAGCCTTCGGTTCTCGTCGGCCAATGAAGCCGCCCTGTTGGAGTGGAACTGCTCCAGGGCCCCGAGAACACCCTCGAAGAACAGGGTCAGCTTGGCGTTGGTGGTCCCGCTGCGCTCTGGGGCGTACCTCACATTTGGCATCCCCATGGTAGCTAGCTGCGCAGTGATCCTGCCGGCGACGTCCACGAGACAGCCGACCCAGTGGTTCTGGCCGTCCACAACATCCTTGTGGTTGGCGGCCTCGTTCTTCTGCAGATGCTTCTCATTCTCCAGATCCTTGGCCAGGATCTCCTCCCTGGCCTTGCTCTCCGACAGCATCCCCTCGAGACCCTCCAGCTTCAGCTTGAGGTCTCTGATGCAGTTGTTGGCCTCGGAGAGCTCCCCGGCCCTGCTGACGGCCGCGCCCTGCGCCTCTGTCAGGGCGCCATTGAGCGTGTCCTTCTCCTTGGATAGCTTCACGGCCTGCTCCTTCAGATCGTCCCGCTCCACCTCCACCTCCTTCACCTTGCCGGCGTGAACCAGAGCCTGGGCATCGAGCGCCTCCCTGTGCCTCTCCTCCAGCTCTTGGGTCCGCTGCACGGCAAGCTTCTCCACCTCCTCATCCTTGCCGCGGAGCGTTGCGGCAAGCTTCTCCTCACGCGCGGCAAGGTCCTCCTCCTGGGAGTTCAGCGTGGCCTGGTTCTGGGCTCGAGTGGCCTCGGCTGCGGCATCCAAGTTCTCCGCCGTCTCCTGGGCCTTCTCAATGTCGGCCCGCTTCATGGTGAGCTCCACCTCGCACTTGGCCAGCTCGCCCTGGGCGGCCTTCAGGTCCTCGCAAGCCTGGCGGAACCAGCCCTGCATCTCGACAACGCGCTTCTGGAGGTCCGCCTCCGCCTTCTCCGCCACTGCCATCCTGGACTTAGCCTTGACCAGGCGGGCGCGGTGGAGCGCGTGAAGCTTTCGGAAGCTGGCGCCCATGGCGTGGAGGAGCCGCTCTTCCTGGGAGCCGTCGCCACCAGCGCTCGGCTCGTCAACGACCTCGAGCCCAGCGGCGGCAAGCACCTCGTCATCGAACACCTCTCCCTCGACGGGAGCCCTGGTGCTCGACGCGCCTGGAAGGTGGACGAAGAGGTCGTCGCTCACCTTCAGGTACCTGCCAGAGCCAGAGGCAGCAAAGGAGGAAGGGTGGTCATCAACCACCTCTTCCCCGGCAGCGGACTTGCCGGCCTCCCCGGCAGGCCCCTTGCCGGCCTTCCCGGCAGGCCCCTTGCCGGGCTCCTCGGCAGACCCCTTGGTGGCGTCCTCGGCAGCGCCCTTGGCGGCCTCCTCGGCGGTGATCTTCTCGGCCTCCGCCTCGGCGGCCTTGGCGACATCCTCGATGACGGTGTCGATGTCCTCTGGGTCTGCCGAGGGTGGATCCGAACACCAAGGAGAGGATGAGGTGAGGCCAAGACCAAGATTAAAAAAAGAAGAAAAAGTAAACAGGAATGGAAGACGAATGGCTTACCCGTGCCGGGCTGGGAAGCAGAGGTCCCCTCTCCGCCATCATATGGCGCCGAGGCAAGGCCACCAGTGCCCGAGTTCTCCTCCTCCTCCGTGTGCATGGGCACGGGGCTTGGCGACCTTGCCGGGGACGCACCTCGGGGCGGCATGGTCGATGAGGGCGGCGTGTTGGGGGTAGCCCTCTGTGGCTCCTCCTGCTGCTATTCTCCTCCTGCAACCACGGCAAGGTCAGCGCCAACTGATCGTACCCCCAACACACATTAGCGGAGGGCAAGTGTTGGACTCACGCTGGGGGCTGGGCCGGGGGCTGCTGTCCGGACTGCTCAACACGACCAGTGGTGTGCCAGAGGCGCCTGCTGGGGGCTGGCCGCTCGTCGAGGTCCTGGCCCTCTTCACCCTCTGGGCCAGCGTCTCCACGTCCCTGCCAAATGAAAATAGCTCAAGATAAGCGGCACTATTTGAGGAAATGGAGATGACAAAAAGGGGAAAGCAAAGCTTACTCCTCCTCCTCCTCCTCCTCTGTTTCCTTCCTCTTCCTCCGTGGGCTGAGGGACCCGAAGTCGAAGATGACCCCCGCGCCAACGTCCGCCGAAGGAGGGGAAGGAGGTGGGGTTTGGGCGCGTCTGGATGAAGAAGAAGCGGATGCTTTCTTCTTTGCCACTGCGGCTTCACCACTTTCTTCTCTGCCGCGGCCCTCGTCTGGCGCGCGGACATCTCCTAGGCCTGCCGCAATTGCGCGGCCCTGCCGGGCCGGATCGGCTCGCTGGAGGTGGCCCGTCGCAGAACCTGCCCTCTCCCCATGGCTGGAGGGTCGACAGCCTCGACCTCCTCCTCTGACAACTCGTCGGCTGCGTCTTCGACGAGGGGAGCCCCGGTGCCGGCGCTGCTGGCCTCCCTAGCAGCCTTCGCCCACTGGGCGAGCTCCTTCTCCTCCGCTTCTGCCACGGCCTTGTCCTCCACGCCACCGGCGCTGCGGGCCTCCTCGGCGAGCTTCGCCTCCGCAGCCCTGGCGGCGATGTAGTCCAGCTCCGCCTGGGTGGTGTCCTGGACGAGCCACGGCTCGGCGGTGATGTACCCCTCATGCAAGGTGTCGAAGAACTCCTGCACTTGAACTTCCTCCGGCTCGACCCAACTAGGGTCAAGGCCATGCGAGTTGAAGTCCGGCATCATGGCGATGATGTCGGTCCGGCGCGAGTTGTTGCTCAACGGGACCACTCCTACCGGCAACTTGAACAAGGGCCCCTTGGCGACCTTGCCGGCCTTCGCGGCGGCCCTCGCGGCCTTGCCGGTCCGCTCAACCTCGCCGTCGCGGTTCACGTCGAGCTGGAAGAGCCGTTGGCAGAAGTGGGCATGCCCCATCGCCTGAGGTTGTGGTCGAGGCCAGGGCGAAGCCTCATGATGTCGGCGACGTTCGTGAAGAGCCAGGCCGGCCTCCCCTTGTTGTGCAGTGGAGCAATCCGACGACGGATGAAGTCTGCCCCGATCATCTCAAGGGTGAGCCCGGCCTCGGTGACCCGAAGGATCCTGGTGGTGGCGATCGTGAGCTTCTCGTCGTTGACGTCGACATCGCTCCAATCGCTTCTGCGGACCGACGGCGCCTTCCGGGTACGCCCCCTTGGCCCTTGGTATCCAGGTGACACAACCGGAGATGGTGCCCCCCGGTTGGATCCGAGGGAAGAAGTAGTGGCGGAAGAGCACCGTGTTGGGATGCACCCCGGCGAAGCCCTCGCAGAGGTGCGCAAAAAGAGCCATGCACGCCACGGCATTTGGAGTAAAATCCAAAAGGTGGAAGCCGTAGGCGTGCATGACGTCATTGAAGAAATCGGAGAAGGGGGGACAGAGCCCGCAGGAGAAGTAGTCGACAAAAAAGGGTACCGATTTGGGGCGGCCTCGGTGTAGCTGGCGGGGATGACGCGTGTGGCTGGATGCCCCGTCGTCTCTCCCCCCGTCTTCAACCCCCACAGGGGTTTGAAGGCCTCCCAGAGCTCGAACACATTGACCGTCGAGGGGAAGTAGGCGAGCTGCGTCCGTTGCGCCGCGAACGCACTCTCCGGCGGCTCCGTCACTCCGGCGTCCTTGGCCACTCCCTTGCCCTTGGTGGATTTGGGCGCCATGGCGGCTGGGGGAAGCAAGAGACAGAAGACGGCGGAGACGCGACGATTGCAAGCGAAAGTGAGAGCTCTAGAAGGAGGAAGAAAGGGGGCGGCGGCTCTGAGATTGGAGAAGACGCATGAAAGGGGGTAAAGTGAGCAGCGCGCCCGCGGTTATTCCTTTTTACAGGGAAGGCGCGGGCCGCCTCCTTTCCCATTAACTGCAATGTGACGCATGCGTGCGAGAACCGCCCCACGCATGCCGCCCACGTCACACACGCCCCCACGTCGCGCGTTCAATGCGGGTCGTGGGGAAGCGCAGCGGAGGAACAATTACTGCGGTAAAATCCCGCCCCGACTGCCCGCGCACCGTTTTGGCCCTGGCCCAACAACATGTCGCGCTTATGTATGGCCCAGGCCCGGGGGTTCATGTCGGTGTACAAAAGTAGGGGCTCTCCTTTTGACCCCTTTACTTGTGCACGGGCAGTCGGAGCCACGCGCCGCGCCACACGTAGCAGGGCAAAGGAGGGAAGCCGGAGAGAAGCCAAAGCCCAAGACAAACAAGACAACGCCAAGGCCGAGAACACAAAGAGCAGAGGGACAAGCAGGTTCCCCAGGCAAGACCCTTGCCGGGGCAGCCTCAGCGGCCCCGACAAGACCCTTGCCGGGGCAGCTCACCCAACACCAGTAGAGCGAGCCGCCCTTGAGCCCACGGGTTCCAACCCAACCAACTACGAATGGACCAGGGCTCGGGAGGCACCTCCGTGGTGGCATGCAGATCTTTGTCAAGACCATAGATACATGAGATCAGATGAGGATCAGAAGACAACGATCCTCGGCAAGATCCTTGCCGAGGAAAGCCACAAGACCCCCGGCAAGATCCATGCCGGGGACGACTGCGCGCCACGGCAAGACCCTTGCCGGCCCCCGGCAGGGCCCTTGCTGAGGACATTAGCAGGGCCACTGCCAGGCCCGCACCAGCCAAGTTTCCACCGCCATTAGCATGGAGCTGCCAGCCCGACCAGCTGGACAGGCACCTGCGTGGCAACATGCGGCTCCCAAGCCAACTCAGCAAGCGCCTGCATGGCGGCATACAGATCTTCGTGAAGACCCTACCACCGTGCCACCTCAGCTGCCTGCCTGCCTACATGGCGCCGCATGCATTGCTGGCCAGGGTGAGGAGGGGCGGCGACGGACGGGACATGCCTCGTTCCTGTCCCCGATAAAGCTAAGGGACACCTAAGCGATGCATTAAATGCGTCTTGTCCTATAATACGGGCGATAAGCTCGCAGTAATGTAGGCCTTTCCACCTCATGTGTGCAACTATGGCAGCCCCTTTCGACTATAAAACGAGGCCCGTAGCGTACCGGAGGGGGATTCGGTTCTTTTGAACGGCACAACCACCGTAGCTAGTTCGAGAGCTCAAGAACACTCAATACATCCACCAAAGCAGGACTAGGGTTTTACGCACCCTCGCAGCCCGAACCTAGGTAAACGATCCTTGTGCTGTCTGTTAATCCTGCTCTTCTCACAACCCCGTGCCCCGGCAACCGTAGTAGGGTTTCTTGTGATCCCATAGGTGTCGTTTCCCACCGACATACGCCTTCATGGTCACCCTCTGGTGAACGTTTACCTAGAACGTGTAGCCATGGATCACCATCACTTTACTGATATCGAATGTCCTCACATCCCTATTCCATATAACCAGGTTTTTAGTGTGAAGACTCGTGATATTATTCCATTGCCTGCTCCTGCTTTGTTTGATACTGTTGCCAGGGGAGGACATAGGATGATGCCTGCGGACATCATCGCCTAACGGAAGGATCCAGCTGCTGCAGAGGCAGAGGAGGAGCCTCGGCAGTGGGATAAGTGGATGCCCGCTCCTCAGTACCCCAACTACTATCCAGGCTACTGACTATTTACCCAGTTAGGCCAAAATCCTAAGCTTGGGGGAGTACGTGTTTCTCACCAACATTACATTCATGTCCACTTATTCCATTTGTTGGTGTTCACACTTTTTCATTGTATCATCCATGCTCAAATTTGTTTTCTTGCTTTCTTCTTGTGTGTTTGAAAAACTTTAGAAAAACCAAAAAAAATTTGTTGTAATTAGTTTACTTTCTATGCATGCTTAGGTGTAGCACTAAAAAGAAAACCCAAAAAGATTTCCTTGTTCTTCTTTTGCTTGTTGGTAGCTTTCCCGTGTAAATAGTCTTTCTCGTTTTTGCTTTTACCTTTTATTTGCTTGTTCAAGAAAACCAAAAACTCAAAAAATATTTCAGTGTGTTTCCCTGAATTTCTTCTCTTTTTATTCAAGTGGTACCGAGGAGAAGACCACAATGAAAACGTTGAGTGGCTCTCATATGAATAACTATTGATCTAATAAAGAGCACATTTTACCTTGTCTTCTCTTGTTGAATAAAATGCTTGCAGATTCCAGCTTAGCCCACGACACTCTTGCACTATTATTATTTTCATATCGTTCTGTTGTGCAAGTGAAAGGCAATAATGACGACATTCGATGAACTGGCCGTGGCAGAGAGAAACGGGTATGAACTCGACTTGTTCTGTTTGTGTAAATATGTTTAACCTAGAATCCATGATATAGCCCATTATGATTAAACATGTTTGCAAAGACAATTAGAGATTATAGCTTCTCATGCCATGCATAAGTAGCTGGGAGTGGATAATGATTTATCTTGGATATTAACATTGCGTTAAAATGATTGTGATGTAGTATGATGATATGGTATCCTTCTATGAATGTTCGAGTGGCTTGACTTGGCACATGTTCATGCATGTAGTTGAATCAAAAACCAACATAGCCTCTATGATATTTATGTTCATGGTGTTCATATCCTACTCATGCTAGTGTCCAATGTTACTTATGCATAATGCATGTTCATGAGCGTTGTTGCTCTCTAGCTGGCCGCTTATCAATCTAATTGCTAGCCTTCGCCTGTACTAAGTGGGAATTCTGCTTGTACATCAAAAACCTTGAACCCAAAGTTATTCCAGATGAGTCCACCATACCTACCTATATGCGGTATTACCCTGCCGTCCTAAGTAAATTTGCATGTGCCACCTCTAAAAACTTCTAATAAATATCCTTTTTGTGCGCCTGGATCGTCCATGGAATGACAGGAGGTGGTCAGTATCTTCCATGCTAAGCGGGTTATTTTCAGGTCGAGTGTTTATTCATTCACCATCGCACGAGAAAAAGGCGGTAGTAGGGATGCCCAATCCCAAATTACAAACAGAAAAAGCTTACAAACAATAATAATAAAACTCCCAATGGAGTCAAAACCTTTACTTTTATCGCTTGGGAACCGCCACTAGCGTACTTAGCATGGACGATATTGATAACTGATGGTCGTGAAGTAAATGAGAAGGGTGCATGTCTCAAAAAATCATTTACCTCTATTTTAAACTTGAGCTCTGGCACCTCTGCAAATCACTGCGTCCCTCTGCGAAGGGACTATCTATTTACTTTTATGTTGTGCCATCACCTTCTAAAACAAGCGCTAGAACTTGAGAGCACTGCTATCGTGACTTATACATTGTGTGTAGCTAATGTTGGGTGCATCATGACTGGATCTTTTCTACCATGAATTTCAATGTTTAGTCGATGCTTGAACTTTGGAGGCGCTCTGCATTTATGTTTTGCGGTCTCAGAAAGGGTAGCGAGATACCACTATCTTATTATTGCTCGCTAGCTGATTATGTCATTGATATGAGTTAATATAATCTTTAGGAGTTATTGTCGGCATGGTTACTTATAATGTTGGCTGAAAACATGGGTGTTGTTTAAGCTTATTTATGCAAACAAGAGCAAAAGAGTTTGATTTTTTTATTTTCACTTTCAGTTTATCAACTAAATTGCTTGAGGACAAGCAAAGGTTTAAGCTTGGGGGAGTTGATACATCTCCAACGTATCTACTTTTCCTAACGCTTTTCCTCTTGTTTTGGACTCTAATTTTCATGATTTGAATGAAACTAACCCCGGACTGGCGTTGTTTTCAGCAGAACTACCATGGTGTTGTTTTGTGCAGAAATAAAAGTTCTCAGAATTGAAAGAAACTTTGTGAGTATTTTTTATTCAATAAACAAGAATTTCTGGAGCCAAGACCCACCGGAGGGGGGCACCTTGGTGGGCACAACCCACCAGGGCGCCCCCCTCCTGGCGCGCCCAAGTGGGTTGTCCCCACCTGGTGGCCCCGCAGACCCTGAAACCGACGCTATAAAGTCCTATATTTCCAGACAAAAATCAGGGAGAAAGAATTATCGCGATCCATGAGACAGAGCCGCCGTCACCTCCTACCCTTCATCGGGAGGCTAGATCTGGAGTCCGCTTGGGGGCTCCGGAGAGGGGGATCTTCTTTCTGCGTCATCACCAACCCTTCTCCATCGCCAATTCCATGGTGCTCGTTGGTCGGTGAGGAGTTGGATGAGATTCATCATGTAATCGAGTTAGTTTTGTTAGGGTCCGATCCCTAGTATCCACTATGTTCTAAGATTGATGTTGCTATGACTTGCCATGCTTAATGCTTGTCACTTTGGGCCTGGGTGCCATGAAATCAGATCCGAACCGTTTATGTTATCATCATTATATCCATGTTCTAGATCCGATCTTGCAAGTTATCGTCACCTACTACGTGTTATGATCCGGCAACCCCGGAGTGACAATAGTCGGGACCACTCCCGGTGATGACCGTAGTTTGAGGAGATCATATATTCACTATGTATTAATGCTTTGTTCCGGTTCTCTATTAAAGGAGGCCTTAATATCCCTTAGTTTCCAATATGGACCCCGCTGCCACGGGAGCGTAGGACAAAAGATGTCATGCATGTTCTTTCCATAAGCACATATGAATATTTACGGAATACATGCCTACATTATATTGACGAACTGGAGCTAGTGCCGTATCGCCCTAGGTTATAACTGTCTCATGATGAATATCATCCAACAAGTCACCGATCCAATGCCTACGAAATTATCGTATATTGTTCTTGCTAAGTTACTACTGTTGCTATTACTGTTACACTTGCTACAAAATTACTGCTATCACTGTTACCGTTACCGTGACTGCTGCTACTATTATCAAAACAGTCATACTACTTTGCTACTGATCACTTTGATGCAGATAATTAATCTCCAGGTGTGGTTGACTTGACAACTTAGCTGCTAATACCTTCAAATATTCTTTGGCTCCCCTTGTGTCGAATCTATAAATTTGGGTTGAATACTCTACCCCCAAAAACTGTTGCGATCCCTTGTACTTGTGGGTTATCAATGCTATGTTCCCCAACAATGGTATCAGAGCCAGGTCTATGCGTAGATGATATGCATGAGTAGAACACAAAGAGTTTTGGGCGGTGATAGTCATACTGCTTACCACCAACATCTTATTTTGATTCGGCGGTATTGTTGGATGAAGCGGCCCGGACCAACCTTACATGACCATGTTCATGAGACCGGTTCCACCGACAGACATGCAACTTGTTTTGCATAAATGTGGCTGGTGGGTGTTTTTTTCTCCAACTTTAGTTGAATTGAATTTGACTACGGCCGGTCCTTGTTGAAGGTTAAAACAGCAAACTTGACGAAACATTCTTGTGGTTTTGATGCGTAGGTAAGAACGGTTCTTACTAGAAGCCTGTAGCAGCCACGTAAAACTTGCAACAACAAAGTAGAAGACATCTAACTTGTTTTTGCAGGGCATGTTGTGATGTGATATTGTCAAGACATGATGTGATATACGTTGTTGCATGAGATGATCATGTTTTGTAAAAGTTATCGGAAACTGGCAGGAGCCTTATGGTTGTCGCTTTATTGTATGAAATGCAATCGCCATGTAATTGCTTTACATTATCACTATGTGTTAGCGATAGTTGTAGAAGCAATAGTTGGCGAGACGACAACGACGCTACGATGGAGATCAAGGTGTCAAGCCGGTGAAAATGGAGATCATGACGGTGCTTTGGAGATGGAGATCAAAGGCACAAGATGATGATGGCCATATCGATATCATGTCACATATTTTGATTGCATGTGATGTTTATCTTTTATGCATCTTATTTTTCTTAGTACGATGGTAGCATTATAGGATGACTCCTCACTAAAATTTCAAGGCATAAGTATTCTCCCTGAGTATGCACCATTATGACAGCTCGTCGTGCCGAGACACCACGTGATGATCGGGTGTGATAAGCTCTACGTTCACATATAACGGGTGCAAGCCAGTTTTGCACACGCTAAATACTCGGGTTAAACTTGACGAGCCTAGCATGTACAGACATGGCCTCGGAGCACCGGAGACCGAAAGGTCGAACGTGAATCATATAGTAGATATGATCAACATAGAGATGTTCACCATTGAAAACTACTCCATCTCACGTGATGATCGGACATGGTTTAGTTGACATGGATCACGTGATCATTTAGACGACTTGAGGGATGTCTATCTAAGTGGGAGTTTTTAAGTAATATGATTAATTGAACTTAATTTACCATGAACTTAGTCCTGATAGTATTTGCATATCTGATACGTCTCCAACTTATCTATAATTTTTTTATCGTTCCATGCTATTATATTATCTGTTTTGGATGTTTAATCGGCTTTAATATGCTCTTTTATATTATTTGTGGGACTAACCTATTAACCGGAGGCCCAGTGTCGGTTGCTATTTTTTTTGCCTATTTCAGTGTTTCGCAGAAAAGGAATATCAAACGGAATCCACATGGAACGAAACCTTCGCGAGGATCTTTCTTGGAACAAACGCAATCCAGGAGACTTGGAGTGGAAGTCAGAGACGCAACGAGGCAGCCACGAGGCAGGAGGGTGCGCCCAGGGGGGTAGGCATGCCCTCCACCCTCATGGGCCCCTCGTAGCTCCACCGACCTACTTCTTTCACCTATATATACTCTTATACCCTTAAATCATTCAGGGGAGCCATGAAACCACTGTTCCACCGCCGCAACCTTCTGTACACGTGAGATCCCATCTTGGGGCCTTTTCCGAGCGATCTGCCGGAGGGGTATTCGGTCACGGAGGGCTTCTACATCAACACCATAGCCTCTCTGATGATGTGTGAGTAGTTTACCACAGACCTTCGGGTCAATAGTTATTAGCTAGTTGGCTTATTCTCTCTCTTTGGTTCTCAATACAAAGTTCTCCTCTATGTTCTTGGAGATCTATTCGATGTAATACTCTTTTGCGATGTGTTTGCCGAGATCCGATGAATTGTTGGTTTATGAACTTGATTATCTATGAATATTATTTGGTTCTTCTCTGAATTCTTATATGCATGATTTGATATCTTTGCAAGTCTCTTCGAATTCTTGGCTTAGTTTGGCCTACTAGATTGATCTTTCTTGCAATGGGAGAAGTGCTTAGCTTTGGGTTCAATCTTGTGGTGCTCGATCCTAGTGACAGAAAGGGAAACGACACGTATTGTATTGTTGCCATCGAGGATAAAAAGATGAGGTTTATATCATATTGCTTGAGTTTATCCCTCTACATCATGTCATCTTGCCAAATGCGTTACTCCGTTCTTATGAACTTAATACTCTAGATGCCTGCTGGATAGCGGTCGATGTGTGGAGTAATAGTAGTAGATGCAGAATCATTTCAGTCTACTTGACACGGACGTGATGCCTATATTCATGATCATTGCCTTAGATATCATCATAACTATGCGCTCTTCTATCAATTGCTCAGCAGTAATTTGTTCACCCACCGTAATATATGCTATCATGAGAGAAAGAAGCCACTAGTGAAACCCATGGCCCCCGGGTCTACTTTACATCATATAAGTTTCCGATCTATAATTCTAGTTTACTATTTATTTTGCAATCTTTATTTTCCAATCTATACTACAAAAATACCAAAAATATTTATATTATTATCTCTATCTGATCTCACTTTTGCAAGTGGCCGTGAAGGGATTGACAACCCCTTTATCGCGTTGGTTGCAAGGTTCTTGATTCTTTGTGCAGGTACTAGGTGACTCGCGTGTAGTCTCCTACTGGATTGATACCTTGGTTCTCAAAAACTGAGGGAAATACTTACGCTACTTTGCTGCATCACCCTTTCCTCTTCAAGGGAAAACCAACGCATGCTCAAGAGGTAGCAAGAAGGATTTCTGGCGCCGTTGCCGGGGAGATCTACGCTCAAGTCAAGACAGACCAAGTACCCATCACAAACTCTTATCCCTCGCATTACATTATTTGCCATTCTCCTCTCGTTTTCCTCTCCCCCCCTTCACCTTTGCCGTTTTATTCGCCCTCTTTTCCGTTCACCTTTTTCTCGTTAGATCTTTTGTTTGATTGTGTTCCCATGTGCCTTCTATATGCTTGCATCTTCGCTTGCTGAAAATCTATTGTTATGGATCCTCATCCTCTTGCTAATCTTTTTAAGAGATCCAATTACGATGAACCTATTGCTAGTGAGTTGAGCGCACTAGATTATCTTTATGAAGTTTTGCTTGAAATTCATGAACCTAAAAATTGTGATGAAGAAATCTATGAAGTGATTCATGATAGCTCCTTGAATAAAAAGCATGATTACAATGGTTTTACTATAAATTCTATTTGTGTAAATTGTGCTAATAATATGCAAAACCCTAATCTTGGGGATGCTAGTTTTGCTATGTCCTCTACTTGTTGCAATTATCATGATTGGGGTGATTCTTCTTACAATCTTGAAAATTTATTTAAGCCCCATGATGATTATGAGATTTATAATAATGTTTGCAATAATACTGAAAGTGGGTTTGGAATAGTGTCAACTTTAGATCCCACATATTTGGATAATGTTCAATCTTATGAAGTTTTTGATAAAGTGGGTTTGGACAGGTCATGACTTTAACTAATGATATTCCCACTATTTTGGAAGAGTGTCAACTTTGCATGCATGTGGATCACGTGGAGAAAATTCTATGTGAGAGATATATTGTTGAATTTGAATATGATTCCACATATAATTATTATGAGAGAGGAAAATATGGTTGTAGAAATTTTCATGTTACAAAATTACCTCTTGTTATGTTGAGATTGCTATTGTTTCTTTCCACTTCCTTGCATATGCTAGTTTTTGCTTGCTATGATAATTTGTTTGCCTATAACATGCCTATGCATAGGAAGTATGTTAGACTTAGATGTGTTTGTCACGTGTTTCATGATGCTCTCTTTGCGCTTCAATTCTTGTCTTTCATGTGAGCATCATCGAAATCTCAATGCCTAGCTTAGGGCGTTAAATGATAGCGCTTGTTGGGAGGCAACCCAATTTTACTTTTGTTATTTTACTTTTTGTTCCTGTTTAGTAATAAATAATTCATCTAGCCTCTGTTTGGATGTGGTTTTATGTTTTAATTAGTGTTTGTGCCAGGTAGAACCTTTGGGAAGACTTGGGTGAAGTCTTTGCGATCTTGCTGTAAAAATCAGAAACTTTTGCGCTCACGAGATTAGATGCCATTTTTTTATTGGAGAGTGCTTTTAGGTTGATTAGTTTTTAAGATGATTAATAGACAAATTCCTCACGTCCAACAATTTATTTCAGAATTTTTGGAGTTACAGAAGTATACGTTTGATACAGATTGCTACAGACTGTTCTGTTTTTGACAGATTCTGTTTTTCGTGTGTTGTTTGCTTATTTTGATGAATCTATGGCTAGTATTGGGGGGTATGAACCACAGAGAAGCTGGAATATAGTAGGTTTCACACCAATATAAATAAAGAATGAGTTCATTACAATACCTTAAAGTGGTGATTTATTTTCTTATACTAACGGAGCTCATGAGATTTTCTGTTTGAGTTTTGTGTTATGAAGTTTTCAAGTTTTTGGGTAAAGATTTGATGGATTTTGAAATAAGGAGTGTCAAGAGCCTAAGCTTGGGGATGCCCAAGGCACCCCAAGGTAAAATTCAAGGACAACCAAAAGCCTAAGCTTGGGGATGCCCCGGAAGGCATTCCCTCTTTCGTCTTCGTATATCGGTAACTTCACTTGAGGCTATATTTTTATTCACCACATGATATGTGCATTGCTTGGAGCGTCTTGTATGATTTGAGTCTTTGCTTTTTAGTTTTCCACAATCATCCTTGCTGAACACACCTTTTGGGAGAGACACACATGAATCGGAATTTATTAGAATACTCTATTTGCTTCACTTATATCTTTCTCGCTAGATAATTTTGCTCTAGTGTTTCAATTATATATTTTTAGAGCACAGTGGTGGTTTTATTTTATAGAAATTATTGACCTATCATGCTTCACTTATATTGTTTTGAGAGTCTTTTAGAACAACATGGTAATTTTCTTTGGCTATAAAATTAGTCCTAATATGATAGGCATCCAAGATGGTATAATAAAAACTTTCATATAGAGTGCATTAAATATTATGAGAAGTTTGATACTTGATAATTGTTTTGAGATATAAAGATGGTAATATTAGAGTCGTGCTAGTTGAGTAATTGCGGAATTAGAAATACTTGTGTTGAGGTTTGCAAGTCCCATAGCATGCACGTATTTTAACCGTTGTGTGGCAAATTTGAAGCATGAGGTGTTCTTTGATTGCCTTTCTTATGAGTGGCGGTCAGGGACGAGCGATGGTTTTTTCCTAGCGATCTATCCCCCTAGGAGCATGCGTGTAGTGCTTGGTTTTCATGACTTGTAGATTTTTGCAATAAGTATGTGAGTTCTTTATGACTAATGTTGAGTCCATGGATTATACCACTCTCACCCTTCCATCATTGCTAGCCTCTTCGGTACCGTGCATTGCCCTTTCTCACCTCGAGAGTTGGTGCAAACTTCGCCGGTGCATCCAAACCCTGTGATATGATACGCTCTATCACACATAAACCTCCTTATATCTTCCTCAAACAGCCACCATACCTACCTATTATGGAATTTCCATAGCCATTCCGAGATATATTGCCATGCAACTTTCCACCGCTCCGTTTATTATGACACGCTCCATCATTGTTATATTGCTTTGCATGATCATGTAGTTGACATCATATTTGTGGCAAAGCCACCTTCATAATTCTTTCATACATGTCACTCTTAATTCATTGCACATCCCGGTACACCGTCGGAGGCATTCACATAGAGTCATATTTTGTTCTAAGTATCGAGTTGTAATTCTTGAGTTGTAAGTAAATAAAAGTGTGATGATCTTCATTATTAGAGCATTGTCCCATGTGAGGAAAGGATGATGGCGACTATGATTCCCCCACAAGTCGGGATGAGACTCTGGACGAAAAAAAAGAGGCCATAAAAAATAGAAGGCCCAAACAAAAAAAAAAGAGAGAAAAAGAGAGAAGGGGCAATGTTACTATCCTTTTTCCACACTTGTGCTTCAAAGTAGCACCATTCATGGTAGAGAGTCTCTTATTTTGTCACTTTCATATACTAGTGGCAATTTTTCATTATAGAACTTGGCTTGTATATTCCAATGATGGGCTTCCTCAAAATGCCCTAGATCTTCGTGAGCAAGCAAGTTGGATGCACACCCACTTAGTTTCTTTTGTTGAGCTTTCATATATTTATAGCTCTAGTGCATCCGTTGCATGGCAATCCCTACTCCTCGTATTGACATCAATTGATGGGCATCTCCATAGCCCGTTGATTAGTCGTGTCGATGTGAGACTTTCTCCCTTTTTGTCTTATCCACACAACCTCCATCATCATATTATATTCCACCTATAGTGCTATGTCCATGGCTCGCGCTCATATATTGCGTGAAAGTTGAAAAAGTTTGAAAATGCTAAGTATGAAACAATTGCTTGGCTTGTCATCGGGGTTGTGCATGATGGGAGCATTTTGTGTGACAAAAATGAAGCATGGCCAAACTATATGATTTTGTAGGGATGAGCTTTCTTTGGCTATGTTATTTTGATAAGACATAAATGCTTGGTTTCTCATGCATGAAGTATTATTATTTTTATGTCAATATTAAAATTTTGTCTTGTATCTTTTGGATCTAAACATTCATGCCACAATAAATAGAATTAAATTTAAAATTATGTTAGGTAGCATTCCACATCAAAAATTCTATTTTTATCATTTGCCTACTCGAGGACGAGCAGGAATTAAGCTTGGGGATGCTGATACGTCTCCAACGTATCTATAATTTTTTATTGTTCCATGCTATTATATTATCTGTTTTGGATGTTTAATGGGCTTTAATATGCTCTTTTACATTATTTTTGGGTTAACCTTTTAACCGGAGGCCCGGTGCCAGTTGTTGTTTTTTTGCCTATTTCAGTGTTTCACAGAAAAGGAATATCAAACGGAATCCAAACGAAATGAAACCTGCGTGAGGATCTTTCTTGGAACAAACACAATCCGGGAGACTTGGAGTGGAAGTCAGAGACGCAACAAGGCGACCACGAGGCAGAAGGGCGCGCCCCCACCCTCGTGGGCTCCTCGTAGCTCCACCGACCTACTTCTTTCGCCTATATATATACTCTTATACCCTAAAAACATCCAGGGGAGCCACGAAACCACAGTTCCACCGCCGCAACCTTATGTACCCGTGAGATCCCATCTTGGGGCCTTTTCCGGTGATCTGCCGGAGGGGAATTTGATCACGGAGGGCTTCTACATAAACACCATAGCCTCTGCGATGATGTGTGAGTAGTTTACTACAGACCTTCGGGTCCATACTTATTAGCTAGATGGCTTCTTCTCTCTCTTTGGTTCTCAATACAAAGTTCTCCTCGATGTTCTTGGAGATCTATTCGATGTAATACTCTTTTGCGGTGTGTTTGTCGAGATCCCATGAATTGTGGGTTATGAACTTGATTATCTATTAATATTATTTGGTTCTTCTCTGAATTCTTATATGCATGATTTGATATCTTTGCAAGTATATTCGAATTATCGGTTTAGTTTGGCCTACTAGATTGTTCTTTCATGCAATGGGAGAAGTGCTTAGCTTTGGGTTCAATCTTGCGGTGCTCGATCCCAGTGACAGAAAGGGAACCGACACGTATTGCATTGTTGCCATCGAGGATAAAAAGATGGGGTTTATATCATCTTGCTTGAGTTTATCCCTCTACATCATGTTATCTTGCCTAATGCATCACTCCGTTCTTATGAACTTAATACTCTAGATGCATGCTGGATAGCAGTCGATGTGTGGAGTAATAGTAGTAGATGCAGAATTGTTTCGGTCTACTTGACACGGATGTGATGCCTATATTCATGATCATTGCCTTAGATATCATCATAACTATGCGCTTTTCTATCAATTGCTCGGCAGTAATTTGTTCACCCACCGTAATATATGCTATCATGAGAGAAGCCACTAGTGAAACCTATGGCCCCCGGGTTACATCATATATGTTTCCGATCTATAATTCTAGTTTATTTATTTTGCAATCTTTATTTTCCAATCTATACAACATAAATACCA
This sequence comes from Aegilops longissima, assembly GCA_021605205.1. Taxonomy (NCBI): domain Eukaryota; kingdom Viridiplantae; phylum Streptophyta; class Magnoliopsida; order Poales; family Poaceae; genus Aegilops; species Aegilops longissima. The sequence goes on from CM038682.1 coordinate 306,138,175, forward strand.
AAAATATTTATCTTATTATCTTTACCAGATCTCACTTTTGCAAGTGGCCATGAAGTGATTGACAACCCCTTTATCTAGTTGGTTGCAAGGTTCTTGATTGTTTGTGCAGGTACTAGGTGACTCGCATGTAATCTCCTACTGGATCGATACCTTGGTTCTCAAAAACTGAGGGAAATACTTACGCTACTTTGCTGCATCACCCTTTCCTCTTCAAGGGAAAACTAACACATGCTCAAGAGGTAGCAATATCTATGTTGTACATCAATAGCTCGCGTATAGCTCCCCTGTTTTATTTTTGATATGTTCCTAGAGAAAACTAAGTTGAAAGATGATAGTAGAAATGATGCGGACTGGGTCCATGATCTGAGGATTATCCTCATTGCTGCACGGAAGTATTATGTCCTTGATGCACCACTAGGTGACAGACCTATTGCAGGAGCAGATGCAGACGTTATGAACGTTTGACAAGCTCGGTATGGTGACTACTTGATAGTTTAGTACACCATGCTTTGTGGCTTAGAACCAGGACTTCAAAACGTTTTGAACGCCACGGAGCATATAAAATGTTCTAAGAGTTGAAATTGGTATTTCAGACTCATGCCCATGTCGAGAGGTATGAGTCCTCTGACAAGTACTTTGCCAACAAGATGGAGGAGAATAGCTCAGCCACTGAGCATGTGCTCGGAATGTCTGGGTACTACAATCGCTGGAATCAAGTGGGAGTTAATTTTCCAGATAAGATAGTGATTGACAGAGTTCCCTAGTCACTATCACCAAGTTACTAGAACTTCTTGATGAACTATAATATGCAAGGGATAATGAAAATGATTCCCAAGCTCTTTGCGATGCTGAAATCGGCGAAGGTAGAAATCAAGAAATAGCATCAAGTGTTGATGGTTAACAAGACCACTAGTTTCAAGAAAAAGGGCAAGGGAAAGAAGAGGAACTTCAAGATGAATGGCAAGAAAGTTTCCACTCCCGTCAAGAAGCCCAAAGAAAGACCCAAACCTGAAACTGAGTGCTTCTATTGCAAAGGGAATGGTCACTGGAAGCGGAACTACCCCAAATACTTGGCGGATAAGAAGGATGGCAAAGTGAACAAAGGTATATTCAATATACATGTTATTAATGTGTACTTTACTAGTGATCATAGTAACCCCAAGGTATTTGATGCCGGTTCAATTACTAATATTAGTAACTCAAAACAGAAGCTGCAAAATGGACAGAGACTAGTTAAGGGCAAGGTGACAATGTGTGTTGGAAGTGATTCCAATGTTGATAAGATCACCATCGCACACTCCCTCTACCTTCGGGATTAGTGTTGGACCTAAATAAATGTTATTGGTGTTTGCGTCGATCATGAATATGATTGGATCATGTTTATTGCGATACGGTTATTCATATAAGTCATAGAATAATTGTTGTTTTGTTTACATGAAAAAACCTTCTATGGTCATACACTCAATATAGATGGTTTATTGAATCTCGATCGTAGTGATACACATATTCATAATATTGATGCCAAAGATGCAAAGTTAATAATGATAGTGCAACATACTTGTGGCACTGCCATTTAGGTCATATTGGTGTAAAGCGCATGAAGAAACTCCATGCGGATGGACCTTGGAATCACTTTATCATGAATCATTTGATGCTTGCGAACCATGCCTCATGGGCAAGATGACTAAAACTCCTTCTCCGGAACAATGGAGCAAGCCACTGACTTATTGGAAATAATACATACCGATGTACGCGGTCCGATGAGTGTTGAGGCTCATGGCGGGTATCGTTATTGTCTGACCTTCACAGATGACTTGAGCAGATATGGGTATGTCTACTTAATGAAACACAAGTTTGAAACATTTGAGAACTTCAAAGAATTTCAGAGTGAAGTGGAGCATCATTGTAACAAGAAAATAAAAGTTTCTACGATCTGAATGCGGAAGCAAATATTTGAGTTACGAGTTTGGCCTTCATTTAAAAACATTGTGGAATAGTTTCACAGCTCATGCCACCTAGAACACCACAGTGTAATGGTGTGTCCGAACATCGTAACCGTACTTTATTGGATATGGTGCGGTCTATGATGTCTCTTACCGATTTACCACTACCGTTTTGTGGTTATGCATTAGAGACAGCTGCATTCACGTTAAATAAGGCACCATCTAAATCCGTTGAGATGACAACTTATGAACTATGGTTTGGCAAGAAACCTAAGCTGTGATTTCTGAAAGTTTGGGGTTGCGATGCTTATGTGAAAAAGCTTCGGCCTGATAAGCTCGAACCCAAATCAGAGAAGTGCGTCTTCATAGGATACCCAAAAAGAAATTGTTGGGTACACCTTCTATAACAGATCTGAAGGCAAGATCTTTTTTGCTAAGAATGGATCCTTTCTAGAGAAGGAGTTTCTCTCGAAAGAAGTTAGTGGGAGGAAAGTAGAACTTGATGAGGTAATTGTACATTCTCTCGAATTGGAAAGTAGCTCATCACAGAAAACCGTTCCCATGATGCCAACACCAACTAGAGAGGAAGCTAATGATGATGATCATGAAACTTCAGAACAAGTTACTACCAAACCTCGTAGTTTAACCAAAGCACGTTCCGCACCAGAGTGGTACGGTAGTCCTGTCCTGGAAGTCATGTTACTAGACCATGACGAATCTATGAACTATGAGGAAGCGATGATGAGTCCAGATTCCGATAAATGGCATTGAGGCCATGAAATCTGAGATAGGATCCATATATAAGAACAAAGTGTGGACTTTGGCGGACTTGCCAGATGACCAGCAAGCCATTGAGAATAAATGGATCTTCAAGAGGAAGACGGACACTGATAGTAGTGTTACTATCTACAAAGCTCGACTTGTCGAAAAAGGTTTTTGACAAGTTCAAGTTGTTGACTACGATGACATTTTCTCACTCGTATCGATGCTTAAAGTCTATCCGAATCATGTTAGCAATTGCCACACTTTATGAATTCTGGCAAATGGATGTCAAAATTGCATTCCTTTATGGATTTATTAAACAAGAGTTGTATATGATGCAACCAGAAGGTTTTATGAATCCTAGAGGTGCTAACAAAATGTGCAAGCTCCAGCGATCCATCTATGGACTGGTGCAAGCATCTCGGAGTTGGAATATACACTTTAATGAGTTGATCAAAGCATATAGTTTTATACAGACTTGCGGTGAAGCCTGTATTTACAAGAAAGTGAGTGGGAGCACTACATCCTTTCTAATAAGTATATGTGAGTGGCATATTGTTGATCGGAAATGATGTAGAATTTTCTGGAAAGCATAAAGGAGTGTTTGAAAGGAGTTTTTCAAAGAAAGACCTCGGTGAAGCTGCTTACATATTGGGCATCAAGATCTATAAAGATAGATCAAGACGCTTGATAAGTTTTTTCAATGAGTACATACCTTGACAAGTTTTTGAAGTAGTTCAAAATGGAACAGTCAAAGAAGGAGTTCTTGCCTGTATTGCAAGGTGTAAAGTTGAGTAAGACTCAAAACCCGAACGACAGAAAATAGAAAGAAAATGAAAGTCATTCACTATGCCTCAGCCATAGGTTCTATAAAGTATGCTATGCTGTGTACCAGACCTATTGTGTACCTTGCCATGAGTTTGGCAAGGGGGTACGATAGTGATCCAGGAATGGATCACTGGACATCGGTCAAAGTTATCCTTAGTTACCTAAGAGGACTAAGGAAATATTTGTCGGTTATGGAGGTGATAAAGAGTTCATCGTAAAGAGTTACGTCGATGCAAGCTTTTACACCGATCCAGATGACTCTGAGTCTCAATCTTGATACATATTGAAAGTGCGAGCAATTAGCTAGAGTAGCTCCATGCAGAGCATTGTAGACATAGAAAATTTGCAAAATACATACGGATCTGAATGTGGCAGACCCGTTGACTAAACTTCTCTCACAAGCAAAACATGATCACACCTTAGTACTCTTTGGGTGTTAATTACATAGTGATGTGAACTAGATTATTGACTCTAGTAAACCTTTGGGGTGTTAGTCGGATGGCATTGTGAACGAATCACATAAAGATGTGAACTATTGGTGTTAAATCACATGACGATGTGAACTAGATTATTGACTCTAGTGCATGTGGGAGACTGAAGGAAATATGCCCTAGTGGCAATAATAAAGTTGTTATTTATATTTCCTTATATCATGATAAATGTTTATTATTCATGTTAGAATCGTGTTAACCAGAAACTTGATACATGTGTGGATATATGGACAAAACACAGTGTCCCTAGTAAGCCTCTACTAGACCAGCTCGTTAATCAAAGATGGTTAAGTTTCCTAACCATAGACATGTGTTGTCATTTGATGAACGGGGTCACATCATTAGGAGAAGGATGTGATGGACAAGACCCACCCATTATCTTAGCATAATGATCGTTAAGTTTTATTGATATTGCTTTCTTCATGACTTATACATATTCCTTTGACTATGAGATTATGCAACTCCCGAATACTGGAGGAACACCTTGTGTGCTATCAAATGTCACAACGTAACTGGGTGATTATGAAGATGCTCTATAGGTGTCTCCGAAGGTCTTTGTTGGGTTGGCATAGGTCGAGATTAGGATTTGTCACTCCGAGTATCGGAGAGGTATCTCTGGGCCCTCTTGGTAATGCACATCATGATAAGCCTTGCAAGCAATGTGACCAATGAGTTAGTTGTGGATGATACATTACGTAATGAGTAAAGAGAATTGCCGGTAACGAGATTGAACTAGGTATGAAGATACCGACAATCGAATCTCGGGCAAGTGACATACCGATGACAAAGGGAATGACGTATGTTGTCATTATGGTTTGACCGATAAAAGATCTTCGTAGAATATGTAGGAACCAATATGAGATACAGGTTCTGATGTTGGTTATTGATCGGAGATGTGTCTCGGTCATGTCTACATAGTTCTCGAACCCGTAGGGTCCGCACGCTTAACGTTCGATGACGATTTGGATTATGAGTTATGTGTTTTGGTGACCGAAAATTGTTCGGAGTCCCGGATGAGATCATGGACCTGACGAGGAGTCTCGAAATGGTTGAGAGGTAAAGATTGATATATTGGACGATAGTATTCGGACACTGGAATGGTTACGAAGTGTTTCGGGTATTTATCAGAGTGCCGTGGGGTTACCGGAACCCCCCGGGAAAAGTAATGGGCCTCATGGGCCATAGGGGAGAGAGAGGGCAGCCCATAAGGAGGTTGTGCCCCCCAAGGGGAGTCCGGATTGGAAAAGGGGAGGGGCGCAGCCCCCTTTACTTCTCCCTCTCCCTCTCCTTCCCCCTTTCCCCCTCCGAAAGAAGGAAGGGGGAGGCCAAATAGGACTTGGAGTCCTAGTAGGACTCCTCCCCCTTGGGGATGCGCCTAGGCCGGCCCTCTCCCTCTCCCTCCTTTATATACGGGGGCAGGGGCACCCCAAAGCACATCAATTATTTCTTAGCCGTGTGTGGTGCCCCCTTCCATCGTTTACTCCTCCGGTAATATTGTCATAATGCTTTGGCGAAGCCCTGCGCGGATCACGTCACCATGCCGTCGTGCTGACGAAACACTCCCTCGACACTTTGCTGGATCAAGAGTTCGAGAGACATCATCGAGCTGAACGTGTGCAGAACTCGGAGGTGTCGTACTTCGGTGCTTGATCGGTTGGATCGCGAAGACGTTCGACTACATCAACCACGTTAAGCTAATGCTTCCGCTTTCGGTCTACGAGGGACGTGGACACACTATCCCCTTCTCGTTGCTATGCATCTCCTAGATAAATCTTGCGTGATCATATGATTTTTTTGACATTGCATGCTATGTTCCCCAACACTAACAATTTTAGAAAATCTCTAAGAGCTCATTTAGGTGACAAGGGGTGGTGGAAAGTTTAGTCCCACCATGCTAGTTGGAGAGGAGCTGGACTGAGGGAGTCCGGGATTACGGGGTCCTCGGGCGTCCGAGCTATGTAACGTGGGCCGGACTGGTGTGCCGTGAAGATATGAGACGGAAGACTTTCCCCCGTGTCCAGATGTGACTCTCCTTGGCGTGGAAGGCAACCTTGGCATGCAGATATGAAGATTCCTTTCTCTGTAAACCGACACTGTACAACCCTAGCTCCCTCTGGTGTCTATATAAACCGGATGGTTTAGTCTGTAGAGGCAATCTTAATCATACAGGCTAGACATCTAGGGTTTAGCAATTATGATCTCGTGGTAGATCAACTCTTGTAACCCCTATACTCATCAAAGTCAATCAAGCAAGATGTCGGGCATTACCTCCATCAAGAGGGCCCGAACCTGGGTAAACATCGTGTCCCCTGCCTCCTGTTACCTTCGATCCTCAGACGCACAGTTCGGGACCCCCTACTCAAGATCTACCGGTTTTGACACCGATATTGGTGCTTTCATTGAGAGTTCCTCTGCGGCGTCAACGGAAGGATCGATGGCTTGCCTTGTCATTAAGGACAGTATCACATCCGAAGGAACCCTAATTTCAGGCAAACCCTCTGGCTTGGCAGCTTTACCGTGGGTGCTCGTTTGGCCGTTAAGCCAAAGTCAACCCCACAAATCGCCGAAAATCCTCTACATATCAACCCCGAATACTCCGACAAGATGGGTCCGGCAGATCTATCATCTTTGAACGAGCTGCTAGATTACATCGCCGCCCTGGGCGTCTCAACTGACTATGATCGGATCGAGCTTAAACCCGATCAGAGAGAAATTAAATCTCCATCGATCTCCTATCAGGTAGCGGTTGTGGAGGAACAAGTTGACAATAACTCTTCTCCTACGTTGAGAACCAACTATGTTCGGATTTCCGAACCCGAAGAACCGGATACCCATCCTCGAGATGACACTCCTTGTCCTCCGAACACAAAATCGGACGTGGAGTCCGGGAACTCCCGGACACTCCGGAGCCTGCGCTGGCAGCCTCGGAAATCCTCCAAACTCTGGATTCCATAGTGGGTCAGGGCGTGAATTTAAGCCCACCCACCCACCACAAGCAATATTCTCCAAGCAATTCTGGACCTCTGGACATATGCGACCTAATGTATGTACGACGGCAGCCTCGAGAGACAGTCCATCACTTCTAGGCCAGATTCCTCCTTGTTAAAAACAAGATAAAGGACTGTTGCAACGACGACCCAATTTCAGAATTTCGCTACAACTGTATGGATGAGGGAATCCTTAATGCCCTCAACCGCCGTCGCGTACTGCACTTTATAGATTTGGCACACATAGTGCAGAAGTAATGCACAATGGAAAGCGCCTGGAAAACACAAACCGCTCGTTGGGAACCACAGGCCTTCAAGCCATCTCCCGGACGAGCAAAACGGATGCCCCCTCGTGGGTCACCTGATCGTCACCCCATAGACAAGAAAATCAAGCCCTTTAAGGGACACAAAATTGTCTTCGAAGAATGGCTCGACAGGCCCTATCAAATACACACGACGCCGAATACCGAACCAATGCATAGCCTACGGGCATGTTGGATACTCTGGTAGGTGGCCAAATGCGGCGAGGGTATCCTCACCAACACTACACTAGAAAATTACTCTTCGGAACACGATCCTGAAGTACTCATAGTCTTCGAGACCTTTTCATCAAATAATCGGCGTAAACGGGCGCTTCGCGACCTTGCCGAAGTCTGCCATGTAGCAGTAATAAATCCTTGGAACGATACGGCAATTATTTTCAATGCCGATGACGAACCAAGATCCCGCTCAGCCCGGGCACCAGCCGCTCTGGTCCTCAACCCCATTGTGGACGGTTTTCGGCTCACTAAAGTGCTAATGGACGGTGGCAGCGGATTGAACCTCATCTACGAGGACACGCTCAAAAAAATGCAAATGGGTTGGAGTCGCATTGAGCAGAGCAATACATCCTTTAGGGGAATCATTCCCTGCAGGGAAGCAAGATGCTCGGGGAAAATTAAGCTGGATGTGGTATTCGGCACACCAAAAAACTATAGGTTCGAAGAGATAATCTTCCAAGTGGCTCCTTTCAACAGCGGATAGCATGCCCTGTTAGGGCGAGATGCATTCACACGCTTTCAAGCTATACCTCATTACTGGTATATGAAGCTCAAAATGCTCGGGCCCAATGGTGTTATCACTATCTCCCGTGATCCGGACATAGCACACCACGCCAAAAACAAAAACGCATCCCTGGACCTTGAGGCATTGTCCGAAGCCCTAGTGGCTGAGGAACTCACCGCTCCTCGTTCCACAGTGGATAGGGACGACGTAATTCTTGATAAAAGGCCTAAATCCACCTCTTTCAAGCTAGCCGACGAAATTGTCAAATTTCAAGTCCACCCCATGATCCCAAGAAAACAGCTTCCATTGGGGCACAGCTGGACCCAGCGGTCGACGCCGCATTACGCGCATTCTTGCACGAGAATTGGGACATCTTTGCCTGGCACCCCTCGAATGTGCTAGGAATTCCACGCGCGGTGGCCGAGCATAGTCTCAATATACTAAAGGGATACAAGCCGGTCAAGCAAGCGCTCCGGCGATTTTCTGAACCCAAACAACAGGCTATGGGGGAGGAGCTAGCCAAGTTACTCGAAGCCGGGTTTATTAGAGAGATCAAACATCCAGACTGGCTAGCAAACCTGGTCATGGTACCAAAGAAGGATAAATCCTGGCGCTTGTGTGTAGATTTCAAAGACCTTAACAAGGCCTGCCCTAAAGACCCCTTCCCACTACCTCGCATCGACCAGATTATCGACGCAACCGCGGGACACGATTCACTGTGTTTTCTCGACGCATACTCCGGCATTCATCACTCCAGACCATCAAATTAAGATGAAGGAATCCGACCAAGCCGCAACGGCATTCATCACTCCATATGGGCCTTTCTGCTTCAACACTATGCCTTTCAGGCTCAAGAACGCCGGCGCCACTTACCAACACATGATTCAAACATGCCTGGAAAAGAAAATCGGCAAGACTGTGGAGGCCTACGTAAATGATGTGGTTATCAAAACCAAGCATGTTGAATCATTGGTGGACGATTTACGCCTTACATTTGACAATCTCCGAATATATGACATAAGACTCACGGAAAAGTGTGTTTTCGGCGTTCCCGCCGGCAAACTGCTCGGGTTTATCATTTCCAATAGAGGAATTGAAGCAAACCCAGCCAAAATCCGAGCCTTGTCACAATTGGCAACACCAACTGACCTCAAGCAGGTCCAAAAACTAGCCGGGTGCATGGCAGCCTTAAGCCGTTTTATCTCCAGATTGGGAGAAAAGGCACTGCCACTATATCGTCTTCTCCGACGCACCGATCACTTTGAATGGACGGACGCGGCAACAGCTGGACTGGAGGGAATAAAAACTTTGCTAGCAAGTAACCCCATCCTGGCCGCACCAAACATCGGCGAACCAATATTGCTCCACATATCTGCAACTCACTAGGTGGTGAGTGCGGTGCTCGTCATCGAATGAGAAGAGGAGGGACATAAATTCCCACTCCAAAAGCCAATATACTACGTATCGACGGTCCATACACCATGTAAATCCCGATACCCATATTATCAGAAAATAGCATATGCGGTCTTTATGGCATCCCGCGAGCTGCGGAACTACTTTCAAGAGTGCTCAATCACGGTGGCCTCAGAGGTACCACTCAACGATATTATAAACAACCGGGACGCCACCGGCCGGATTGCCAAATGGGCCATTGAACTCCTACCATTTGAAACAACGTACAAAACCACGCCGAGCCATTAAATCTCAGGTGTTGGCTGACTCATCGTCGAATGGACAGAGGTCGAACTCCCTAAAGAGTACGGCACGTATTCCAACTGGGTGATGCACTTCGACGGCTCTAAAATGTTAGCCGGGCTTGGGGCTGGTGTCGTCTTGACATCCCCCTAAGGAGACACAGTCCGTTATGTGCTCCAAATACTGTATATAGACTCTAACAATGCAGCCGAATACGAGGCCCTGTTGCATGGTCTCCGGATGGCTGTCTCCATGGGCATACAACGCCTTGAGGTGCGCGGGGATTCAAACCTCACAATATCCCAAATAAACAGAGACTTCGATGCAAAATATTCGAAGATGGTGGCTTACCGCAACGTCGTACTCCAGATATCGGCTCAGTTCGAGGGTCTCGAGTTTCTTCACGTGGTGAAAGATCGTGGACGTCGCCTAGAGGGGGGGGGGGTGAATAGGCGCTTTAAAATAATTACGGTTTAGGCTTGAACAAATGCGGAATAAACCTAGCGGTTTATTTGTCAAGCACAAAACCTACAACAACTAGGCTCACCTATGTGCACCAACAACTTATACTAAGCAAGATAAACAACTATGTGATAGCAAGATATATGACAAGAAACAATATGGCTATCAAAAAGTAAAGTGCATAAGTAAAGGGCTCGGGTAAGAGATAACCGAGGCATGTGGACATGACGATGTATCCCGAAGTTCACACCCTTGCGGATGCTAATCTCCTTTTGGAGCGGTGTGGAGGCACAATGCTCCCCAAGAAGCCACTAGGGCCACCGTAATCTCCTCACGCCCTCGGACAATGCAAGATGTCATGATTCCACTAAGGGACTGAGGGAGTCCTGGACTACGGGGTCCTCGAGCGTCTGGCCTGCTATCCATGGGCCGGACTGATGGGCTGTGAAGACGTGAAGACCGAAGACCATACCCGTGTCCGGGTTGGACTTTCCTTAACATGGAAGGTAAGCTAGGCGATCAACTGTGAAGATTCCTTCTTATGTAACCGACCCCATGTAACCTTAGATCTCTCCGGTGTCTATATAAACCGGAGGGCATAGTCCGGATAGGACACATTCATTACCATATACACATAGGCTAGACTTCTATGGTTTAGCCATTACGATCTCGTGGTAGATCAACTCTTGTAATACTCATATTCATCAAGATCAATCAAGCAGGAAGTAGGGCATTACCTCCGTAGAAAGGGCCCGAACCTGGGTAAACATCGTGTCCCCCGTCTCCTCTAACCATCGATCCTAGACGTACAGTTCGGGACTGTCGGGGAAGCTGATCTGACCCACGAACACCTATGGGACCGGCAGACCGAGCTCCTTTCGGTTCGGTGGGGGGCGGACGTCGCACGAAGAGCAGATCGAGGCGAAGCACACGAGCAGTTTACCCAGCTTCGGAGCTCTCCGGAGAGAGAATACTCCTACTGCTGCTTGTCTGATTGTATTGTGTTCTTGCTAGGGAGCGTTGAGAGCTACCAGACCTAACCTGAGTGTTCTCTGGTTTCGAATGAACCGAACCCCTTCTACGTTGCGCATGGGCCTCCTTTTCTATGCTCAAGGGGTCTCCGACAGGTGGCAACGTAGACAAGGGTAAAAACGTAAAAGGAGTCGTGGTTGGTACAACTACTTGTACAGTGTATCCTACCTAACCCTGACGCCAGGGGGCAAAGGCATTAAATGCCCGTCTAAGTCGACTAACAGTGCAAACAGGGACCGTCAGGGGCGCCACCGCTTGCCACGATGGCGATCTTGTCAGCGCCGCTTACCACCGCGCTCCGCTGGCCACACAGCCTCTTGCCACGTGCGCCTGGAAAGGTCCCATGGCGACATGTTGGTGGATGTGCTGGAGCGGAGGAAAAGAGTGGTAGTCTGCCGCGGCAAGCGCCTTGCCGCGGTTTATGTCTTGTCGCGTCCGGAAGCTTGTCGCTCACCGGGCCTTCCCGGCAAGCTCCTCTTGCCGGGGCCTTGTCTCCTAGGTGCCTTGGTTGGCCTTCCCGGTAGGCTCCTCTTGCCGGGGCCTTGTCTCCTTGGCTAAAATACTTTGTTCTTGAATGGCTTCAAAGGAACCACGGAGGACCTTGGCGGTCACTGGCAAGCCTTGCCGCTGAGTCTTGAAACTGCCTGCACGAAGTTCGGGATACTAGGGTACCCCTACTCTAGTACACCGACAGAGCCCCTGCCTGGGCCACACACAGTGCCGAAGCGATGTTGGGCCAGGCCCAAAACAGGGCACGGGCACGCGCGGCCTGGGTCACGCTATAACTTGCTCCGGACCCACCACGTCCCCAATGAACGGCACGCGTCGAACGCGGCGTTGTGGGAGAGATCGTGGGTGGTTTCTTTATTAGGAAAAGTGGAACGTCCGCCCCCTCCCTCTTTATAAGCAGAGGAAGCAGGGGCAGTTCGCCCACCTTGCCGATTCTTGTCCAATCTCGAAAACCTCCGCTGCTCCCCTTCTTCCCAAGGCGAAAGAGAGCAGCGCCCTCCTTCATCGCCACTCAAGACCACCAACGCCGCCACTAACGCCGTTGATCTCCCCACCACCTCCGTCATGGCTCAAAGCCGACAAGGGAAGGGCGTGAAGTCGGCCGAGGCGCGGTCGCTCGGCGCTGCGCAAGGAGCGGGCCATCTCCCCCAGCTCGCCGTGAAGGAGCTGAGGGAGTACTACTACCTCTTCGGTCGACGGAGACGCGGCGCATCCCAAGACGAAGGTACTCTCGGCCGCCAGATCGAATGGCTCCGGCGGGTATCCTTCTTCGCGCTCTTTTTTCTCGCGGGCTCGCCCGCCTTTCTCTAATTCTTCTGCGACATCATGAACACCTACGGGTTCCGCCTCCTTGACTTCACCCCAATGCTGTCTCGACCATGGCAGTTTTCGCACATCTCTGCGAAAACTTTGTCGGAGTCCACCAAAAGTAGCCCTCTTCCGCCATTTCTTCATGCCTCGAGTAGAGAGAGGAGAGCCTCTTCGGAGGAATCACTTGATCTCAAGGATCGGCAAGAAGGAAGCCTATCTGGAGGAGAGCTCCGCAGCAAGTGGGAGGAATGGAGGGCAGATTGGTGTTGGATTGTAGAGGAGAACCCGCAACCTTTACCGCCCAGCGCCAAACCCCAATAGTCTTGCTGGAACGATCGGAGCAACTTGGCGCGGAAGATGCTAGATTGAAGATTGCCGTCACCCGGATCCTGCACCTCGGGCTTGCCGGACTCATCATGGCGCCGTTGGCAAATTTCCTTGCCGCCGCATTGCCCCCTTGTAGGAGAGGAGGAGACCTGCTTGGGAGTTCCAGAATGCGGCGGATATCATGAGGCTGCGCCGGGCCTCAACTTCAATTTCACCGCCTTGGAGTTGGATGCGATGCTCCTGGAGCTGTTCAAGCACGACCCGATCATCCCGAATGGTTCAGGTTGCCGAGGGAGCCGTTCCATTGTGCAACAATTCCTCGCCGACCGCATCCGCGTAATGATGCCGCGAAGCGACTCGCATGGAATTGTTCCAACCTCGCAAGAGCTCGCAGATGACATCGTGCGGGTGTTCTTCGACAACTTGGAAGAAGTGCCGATCCGCCCGATGAGCGAAGGGCCTCATCTGCGACACCATCGATGGCGAGATGCAGCGACGCCACCTGGTTGGAAGAGGCGGCAGCAGCCATCGCCGCATGGCGAAGTTTGGATTCACCGTGGAGGAGGCAGAGGCAGCAGAGGCGGCAAGCCTTGTCGACGAGAGGAGCTTGCCGACGAGGAAGAGCATGCCGAGCCGAAGTTGAGCCGAGCGAGCCCGCCGAGGCGCCTCCTCCCCACCTTCAAGCAGCTTGCGCGAGCGGAGCCCACAGCTCCACTAAGAAGGCGCTCAAGGCCGGAGAAGCAGCGAGGCGACAGACGGGCTAACAACCGTCGCGCGGCACAAGGACGCAGCTCCACCGCCGCAAGCTTTGTTGCTGCTGGGAGCACCTCACGCCCGCTGCAAAGAATCGGAGCGGGCCTTCCGAGACCACAGCTCCTGCAGCCGCCAAGCAGCCAAGGGAACCTACTCTTCCAAATCGCCGCACCGAGGCGAACTGATTGATCTCTCCGCTCTCAGCCCGAGGAAGAAGAAGAGTAAGATTTTTTGCTGTACTTGTAGTTCTTCAATCTGTTGCTTTGTCTTGTATCTGATTTGCTTTACTCTGAATCCATTCCTTTTCGTGACGCCGCCCGTAGAGCGTCAAGAGAGCCAAGGTCCCGTGATTGTCATCGAGGATGAACCCACCACGGCAGCAAGAGGCGTGTCCGAGACCACCTTGCCGGACCCGGCAACCCTTCACCAAAGCAGCCCCCAGCGGAGCCCCCAGCGTAAGTATATGGTTTTCTTCCTGCTGTTAGGCGTGCATGGGTGCTCTTTATTTGCTGATATCCGATCGTTGATTTGTGTAGGAGCAGAGCAGCCCCACCAGAGTGCCTCAAGCCGCCTCGACATGCCATCTGCTTGACTACACCGCCAAGGAGGATCCCCGGCAAGGGAGTGTTCTCCGACAAGGGAGGCATCTCCGCAAGGGCGATTCTCCGGCAGGCGGCGCCAGCGACCCTTGGTAGCTGAGACCATGGCTGCAGATCCAAGTGCAGGTAATCCTCTTGCTTGAAAACTGCCCTTGCGTTCTTCTTCTGATTTTCTTTTTGAATATCTGCTTGACTTTTCTTTCTTTTTCGATCATCAGATCCGTCTGCCACAGAGCCAATGGAGACCGAGGTCGCCGGCGAGGAGGACGCGCGCGGCAATACTGACGACGCCGCCGTCGCCGAGGAAGAAGCCGGCGCTGACGAGCCCGCCGGCGAGGAGGCCGCCAAGGCTGCCGCCGCAGAAGCTGGCGAGGGGTCCGGCGATCGCACTGACGGCCCCGAGGCCGCAGGAGCGCCAGACGCTACACCGATCACGATCCTCCGCCTGCTGCAGCGCCAGTTCAAGATCCTCAGCCCGCGCCTACTTGAAGGCCGGCGATGGCGTCTTCATCAACGTTCTCGGGCGCCGAGCCTGTGGCGCCGGTCAAGGAGAAGCCTTTGACGAAGAGCTGTCGCCTCCGGCTGGCTGGCGCTGGTCGGCCAAGCAGCAGCGGCGAAGTCCGAGGAGGAGCGTTGCTGCGGAAGCTTCGTCGCTTCACTGCGTGCCCGACAAGCCAAGCTGGAATCGAGAAGCGCTTGTCAAGGCGGCAGACATTGAGAAGCGGAGGAGCTCGGGGCCTCCATCAGAAGCTCTCCGGTCTTTGGCGGAGGAGCGGAGCAAATCGTTGAGGCGCTGCAAAGCCTTCATCCTCGAGAAGGCTGAGGTTGAAGAACAACAGCTGGCTTGCCGCCGAGAGGCTGTCTGCGCAAGAAGGCGAAAGCTAAGCGCGGAAGATCAATCTTGACAGCCATGAGGAGGAGCTTTCATGGCGAGCAAACATTTGGCGAGCCCTCAAGGAAGCAAAGGGCGCCGCCGCAGCTGCCGAGGCCGCCAAGAAGGAGTTGGAGACGAAGGTGACGCAGCTGGAGGCCAATCTCAAGAAGAGCGGCGAGGAGCTTGCTGCACTCAAGCATGAGCGAGAAGGACGCCTACACTCTTGGCGAGCTGCAGGGCCTTCTCGCCGAGAGAAGCAAGGAGCTCAGCGCCGCCAAGGATTCCAACGCGGATCTCGAGCTTAAGCCGACTACTTTGATGCACGGTATTTGGACGATGCCAAGGAGCGGGAGGTGGCCTTGTTGGAGAAGATCAAGACCGACGAGGCGCCTCTTTGGCGAGTGCTCTGCCGCCGAGCACCTTCAGAGAGAATGTGGAGCACTTTGGACCGAGGTCTCATGAATATTGCCGCCGCCATCGATGTGGAGCTGGCGGAGCCGGGATGGTGGATCTCGGATATTCCTCCGATGAGCACCTCCAACCCAGCGCCAAGCTCAGCTTGTTCTTCAAAGGCGTGGTGACGGCTCCAACGACTCGGGAAGAGATCCCAAAGCAGCTGGCCGACGAGTCGCGCCAGATCTGTCGGGAGCTCTTGAAGGTGCCGATGAAGGTGGCCTTCGCAATCCAGGCCTTAGCTTCACCAACGCCCTCAAGTCCTTGCCGCCGGATGCTGATGTGGAGGCGCCAAGACCTTGTCGCACCCATTGTGGACAGGGTGAGCGGGATCAAGAGGGTTGATGGCGACCGCATAGATTAGGCCGCCCATTTTATCTTTTCCTTGTCGCTGCTGGTCATGTTATGAAAACAATCTATTAGAGCTGCGACAAGCTATCTTGTAATATAACTCTATTTTGGGTAGTAATTGCTATGTTATTTCCTTTACTTGATTCCTTCCTTTGTATGTTTTTTCCCTACGCTTTTAGGGAACTTGTCGGTATGAGCACCTTTGCATGAAGCCGCTGAGTGAACGTCGGAGCCTCTTTGGCGATGCCGCTTCCGACAAGCAACCTTGTCGCAACTAGTTGCAGCTCACTTAAGTTGTTGAGCGGACTCGAAACAAAGTAAGGGCGCAACTAGCTACGAGTTGGTTCCTCCACGCACAGGTTTTCCATACAAAGCACGGTCGTTCGAGGAAGATAACTTAAAAATTTAAAAGCTGATTGCTCAAATTTTAGCAACTTAGCTTTTCTGTCGTTTGCTTCCCGGTAAGGCGAAACTTCCTTGAGCGACGCTTGGTCCACACCATTATCTTCTCCTTCCCCCCCGGAAAACTTGCGTGCGAGGGAACCTTCCTTTCTTTGAGAAAGAGAAAGAAGAGAAAATAAAGTTATGGAGCCTTGCGGCCCGTTATTGCTTACCGGGTGTGGGTGCTGCACAAAGTGTCAGATAACACATGCAATAAAATGATGAAAGCATGAAATTGACAAGCTGTGCGGAACACATGAGATTTACTTATGCACGGGGTCTGCGCCTGGCTTTGTACAAAGGATTACATGCAACATCGGCAAGACTTGTACAAAAGGTGGTTGTCGGAACAGGTTCCGCAACGCGCATCTACGGTAAAACTTACGAAGATGCTCAATATTCCGTGAGTTGCTCACCGAATGCCATCTTGGTCTCAAAGCGGACAACGCCAGCCTAGTGACTCGTATCACCCGGTAAGGGCCCTCCCACTTCAAGCGCCAACTTGTTGCAATTCTTGGCGGACTGAACGCGCGAAGAACAAGGTCGCCTTCCTCGAGACTTTCGCACTAACTTTGCGACTATGGTAGCGGCGCAAAGCTTGCTGGTATCGAGCAGCTCGTCACAAACAGCTCGAAGACGGTCCTCCTCGAGGAGCGGTCGTCATCTTGTCGCAATTGCTCTTGCTCAAGCTCATCATAAGCGAGCACTCGAGTGACCCATATCACGAGTTCCGTGGGGAGAACTGCCTCGCTCCATAGACTAGAGCGAAGATGTCGGCCGTGGCTCGATTTGGCGTCGTCTGATCGACCAAAGAACCACGGTAGCTCCTCAATCCAGTTTCTTCCGCGACTTGTGTAGCCCTGTCGAAAGTCCTGGTCTTGAGTCCCCGCAGCACTTCAGCATTTGCCCTCTCCGCTTGACCGTTACTTCTCGGGTGAGCAACAGAAGCGAAGCAGACCTTGGCGCCAAGATCTTGGACGTATTGCATGAAGGTGCGGCTGGTGAATTGTGTACCGTTGTCGGTGATGATCCCGTTAGGGATCCAAACGGCAAACAATCGACTGAAGAACTTGATCGCTTGATCTTGTCACCTTCCTCATCGCTTCCACTTCCGGCCACTTTGTGAACTTGTCGATTGCAATGTACAAGTACTCAAAGCCCCGACAGCTTCGGGGAAAGGGGCCGAGGATGTCGAGCCCCGGATCGAAAATTGCGAGGATAAAGGGATCGCCCGGAGAGCTTGAGCTGGTTGGTGTATCTGCTTGGAATGGAACCGCACGCTTCACACTTGGTTACTTGTGCGCATTGCATCCGGAGGGCTGTCGGCCAAAAGAAACCTTTAGGAATGCTTTGCAGGCAAGTGCTTTTGCGCCAATGTGGTGACCACATATGCCTCCATGTATCTCGCCAACAGCTTCATCCATCTTCCGGTGAATACACTTCAATTTCACACCGTTGAGTCTTCTTACATGCAGTGTCTTGTCGACAAACCGGTACATACTTGACTGCCGGGCTACTCTTTCCGCTTCTTCTTGCTCTTGGGAAGTTCTCCGTCTGAAGGAAGCAGACGATCTGCTGTGCCCATCTTTGGAGCTTGCGGCTCGACAACAAGGACTAAAGGCATATGTGCTGCTGCTGGGAACATCCGCTTCTCTGGCGAGAACTGCGGCTCAGCCGGAGCTTGATGTTCCCGGCAAGCTTGCCGAGCAAAACTTGTCGGGAGCGCCTCGCTTCAACGGAACAAACCGTAGGGTCTGCGGAGCAGCATGCTCCTCGGCACTCTTGGTGTTGAGCTTGGGGACCTTCTTGACGGCGGCTTCGGGAGCTCTGCGGGAAAATAGTCACCGAAATCAACTTCCTCTTCTTGTTCTGTCCGATTGATGGCGTTCAGACGGTTGAGTCAGCTTGAGCACAAAGATCCCTGGTTCCATTGGTAACTTAAGTCTGGCGACTTGACAAAGCCATCGGCAATGTTGTTACGAGCTCTTGGAATATATTCCATTTGTAGGCCGTCAAAATGCTCTTCTAGCTTCTCACTTCATCAACATAAGCCTCCATCAGCGGACTCGATAATTCTTGTTTACTTGGCGGGGCGACAAGTCGTGAGTCACCCCCGATAATGAGCTTCTTAATCCCAAGGTGCATTGCGATCCGGAGACCGGCAAGCAAACCCTCATACTCTGCGGTATTGGTTGTCGCTTGCTCCTTGGGAAAGTGCATCTGGCTACGACTTGAGGTGCTCTCCGGTGGGTGCGACAAGTAGCACGCCAAGACCGCGCCTTGCAGCGAGAAGGCACCATCAAAGTACATAAGCCACTCTTTGCTTGCTTCCTTGATGGGGATGCTCGCTTCGAATTTCTTCATTTTGCGCTACGTCCATTCTGCTATGAACTCTGCCAATGCTCGCTTTGGATAGTTGAAGTGCTTTCAAACTTGAGGCCAAAGCTTGACAGGTTCCAAAGGCCCACTCGACAATCCTGCCTGTTGCTTCTTCGGATTTTGCAATATCCTCTTCATGAAAGCGAGTGACGATTGTTATGCCATGTGCTTGGAAGTAATGGCGCAGCTTTCTCGAGGCCATGAGGAGGCGAAGAGCAATTTCGCACACCGAGTACCTTGACCTAGTCCCCGCAGAAGGGCCGACAAAGTAAACTGGGCGCTGCACCATCCTTTTTCGTGATCTTCTCACACGCTGCGCGAGATCCATCCTTGTCGGGACCAGAGCTTGCTGGTGAAGCCCCCGCTTGTCGCTGGATGCATCTCGCCATGGTTGCCGGCTCATCATCCGCCTCCTCTCCGCTACTAACGCAGCACTAACCACTTGATTGGTTGCCGCTATATATAGCGACAACTTCTCTTGTGGCTTAGGTGCGACAAGTATTGGAGTGGAGGACAGGTATCTCTTTAAGTCTGCGGCAGCAGCCTCCGCCTCGAGTCCATTTCATTGGACCTGCCTTTTTCAATATTTTGAAAAATGGGTGGCGCTTCAACAGAACCTAGAGATAAACTCGCCGAGAGCAGCCACACAACCGCAAGTCTTGTACATCCTTGGCGCTTTGGTGCTTCAATCTGCTCAATGGCCTTGATCTTGTCGGGATTGGCCTCAATTCCCTGCTGAGACACGAAGAACCCGAGAAGCTTGCCGGAGGGGACTCCAAACACACACTTCTCGGGATTAAGCTTGAGGTTGATCTTGCGCAGATTTGCAAAGGTCTCGTCTAAATCTTGAATCAGAGTTGCCTTGTCCTTGCTCTTGACCACTATGTCATCCATGTAGGCTTCTACATTTCTGTGTATTTGCGGCTCAAAAGCGTCATGGACTACTCTTGCAAATGTTGAACCAGCATTCTTTAATCCGAAAGGCATCCGTACAAAACAGTATGTGCCACATGGGGTGATGAATGCGGTTTTCTCCTCATCCTATTCTGCCATGAAGATCTGATGGTATCCTGAGTATGCATCAAGAAATGAAAGCAAATCACATCCGGCCGTGGAGTCAACAATCTGGTCGATGCGCGACAAGGGAAATGGGTCTTTGGGACAAGCTTTATTAACATCAGTAAAGTCGATACAAAGCCTCCATTTCCCGCTTGCCTTCGCACGACTACAAGATTGGCCAACCACGAGGATGGAGCACCTCCCGACAAGGCCTGCTGCTTCCAACTTCTTGATTTCTTCGCAATGAATTCTTGGCGCCCACCGCACCTCTCGACTTTCGCTTGACGGGCCGCGCATGAGGACAGACAGCTAGGTGGTGCTCAATTACTTTCACAGGAACACGGGATGTCGACGGTTGCCACGCAAACACGTCGACGTTCGCCCTTGAGAAAGCAACGAGCGCTTTCCTATTTAGGGTCGAGAGAGGCGCGATGGTGAAGGTACCACCAGTGCCGTCCTCCTTGGCGGACACCTTCTTGGTCTCGTGGAGCTGCCATCGTCTTCTTGTACTTCCGGTGGAGCTCGATGGTGCGTCCTCGACGGTAGCGCAGCACTCCGAAGAGGTGCGCTTACCGGAGTGGGCATCAGAACTCTTGCCGGACTTGGTCTTCTTATCCCCGGGAGCTTCAACGGCAAGTGACTTGTGATCTGCTGCGGCTGCTGCTTCCCGGTAGATCTTGTCGGCGCGAGATAAGAGCATCCTTCTTGTCGCCAGGGGATGAGATGACACTTATTGGGCTGGCATCTTCAACAAGTTGTATGCATAGTGAGAGGCTGCCATGAACTTGGCGAGTCTGCTGGACGGCCAAGTATCCCATTGTAAGGCAACGGAAAATCAGCAACATCAAAAGTGACCCTCTCAGTCACGAAGTTCAACTCGCCGCCAAGCGTCACCAAACAACGTGATCTTTCCCTTGACTTGCTCCTTCCAGATTGATTCCTTGGAATGTGTGCATCTCTTCAAGCTCGCCATCGGGATCCAAGCTTACGGAGTACCACGGAGGAGATCAGGATTAAGCCGGCCCCGCCGTCAACTAGCATCTTGGTGACCTTGAGGTTGCGGATAGTTGGCGAAACCAACATCGGCAAGCACCCGACCGCAGTTATGCGATCAGGGTGGTCCTCAATATCAAAGATGATAGGCATGCTGGACCATTTCAGAGGCTTGCGTGACTCGACGGATGGTTCAGCTGCATTGACCTCCCGCATCCACTGCTTGAGTTGGCGGTGTGAAGTATGCAGAGAAGCACCGCCGTCAACGCACAAGACCTGTGTGGCTTTCTGGAACTCCTGCTCATCGGTTTCGTCATCTTCCATGTCTTCATCGTCGTCGTCATCTTCATCCTTGTCGCGGCCGCGGGGAGGTCTGTCTCCTTGCCGCTGCTTGGCCTTGCCGTGGCGTCCTCCGGCAGGCGTTTCTTGCTAGGTCCTCCAGCACCTTCACAGGCCTTCTCCTTGTCGCGTCGCTTTCGTACTCAGCCTTCGCTGTTCAACAAGCTGCTCGACCTTTTGCAGCTCTGGAGGTCATGGCCCTTAGTGCGGTGGATCTTGCAATACTGTTTGTTGGAGCCGTCCTGCTTGTGGCGGCCGCCATACTGGCAGTTGGTGCTGCGGCAACCTCCTTGCCGAGCTACCAACTTTGGCTTTCTTGGCGCCACCTCCGTTGCGATCTTTCGACAACTAGCACATCTCTGCCTTTCTTCTTTCTGTTTCTCCTCCGCCGCTTTTCTTTGTCGGGCAGCCTCCTCACTATCAGATCCTACTTACCTTCTACATTCTCTCGGGAGTCTCCTCCTTCCTCAACGACGCACACTTGTCGGCCGGGGCATATAGCTCAGCGGCGTCCTTGATCTTGTACATATTAATCTCCTCCGCATCCTGCGGTTCCAAGACGTTCTCGATGGAGCAGCGTTGATTACATGCAGGGTGGACATTTGGGATGTTGTCTTTGTACACGGCTAAATCTCTGAATGAACTTGCGCAGGGCTCTCCTTCTTACGGGCGGCAGATGAAGGTCGCTCTCTTGGCCATGAGGTTTGTGGTCGCCTGTGAAGGCGCCAACAAACTGATGGCATAGATCCGCCCAAGAGGATATGGAGTTGTCCGGCAAGTGCATGAGCCAGGATCTGACATTGGGCTTGAGTACCAGCAGGAAGTAGTTGGCCAGGATCTTGTCGTCTCGCCCCCCGGCAGCTTGCACCGCAATGGTGTAGATGTTGAGGAACTCCGACGGATGCGTCTTGCCGTCGTACTTCTCTGGCACATCTGGCTTGAAATTCTTCTTGCTGGGCCACTGGGCTTGCCGCAGCTCACGAGTGAACGCAGGGCAACCTACGCGTCGGCAAGTCGCTCGTTCTCCGGCGCATGCATATCGACGAGAGGGCCTGTGGCGCTGGTCGGATTGAGCCTTGCGCTTCTCTTGGCGCTCGATCGCGAGTTCGGCGTCTTCTTGTTGTCGTTCATGAAGAACTTGGCGCTGATCGCGGCGAGCTCGTGGAGTCCGATGGCGGTGGAGTCGCTGCCGAGGTGGATCCGCGAGTCGGCGATCTTGGCCTTCGAGGTGGAGAGTGCATGGTGGTTGCACCCCACCTGTTTAAATCGCCACCGGCTCGTGCTTAGCGGTCCTGCGCGGCAGCGATGTACTTGGTTGCGCGGGTGTCGCCGTTAGCAAAGCCGATGAGACTACGGATGGTGGCCCTCCATTCGCCGACCTTGTCGGCTGTTGGAGGGTAATCTAGAGGCGATTGAGCTCTGCCAAAGCTTCTGCTGGAGTGGTGGGCGGCGATGGCGAAGCGGTGCGAGGCGGGATATGCTCGGACTTCTAACGATGTTAGAAGGAGCGATATCCCGTCGAGCGTCGTGCCTCGCTTCGTGCCAGCGTGTTGGCGTGCACGCTGGTCTTGAGGCCGGGATCCACCAGCTCGATCTTGATCCAACGAGCGTATGGTGCTGTGAATACCATGACCTTTGTCGGTCCCGCGCCTCCTGCGATGGGCGCGGTGCATGTCCGGACGCGAGGTCTGCGCCGCCTTGTCCTTGGACTTGGCAGCGTTGTGGGCTCCCTCGTCGACGCCCGTTCTTCCGCCGGTGTCTACCCCACCACCCATTTGCTCCGGTGGTGGTGGGATCGACGTGGACGGCTTTGCTGCGCGAAGCCTTCTTCTTCGGTGGCATGTCGATGAAGATGATGAAGATGTAGCTCGTGTGAGCGCCGGATCAGGTTCACACAGCCTCGACTCCCCTACGGGCGCGCCAAAGATGTCGGGAAGCTGATCGACCCACGAACACCTATGGGACGGCGGACCGATCCCCTTCGGTTCGGTGGGGGCGGAGGTCGCATACGAAGAAGCAGATCGAGGCGGCACACGAGCAGTTTACCCGGCTTGAGCTCTCCGGAGATAATACTCCTACTGCTGCTTGTCGATTGTATTGTGTTCTTGCTAGGGAGCGCTGAGAGCTACCAGACCTAGTCTGAGTGTTCTCTGGATTCTAATGAACCGAACCCCTTCTATGTTGCGCATGGGCCTCCTTTTATATGCTCAAGGGGTCTCCGACAGGTGGCAACGTAGACAAGGGAAAAAACGTAAAAGGAGTCGTGGTTGGTACAACTACTTGTACAGTGTATCCTACCTAACCCTGACGGCAGGGGACAAAGGCATTAAATGCCCGTCTAAGTCGACTAAACAGTGCAAATAGGGACCGTCAGGGGCGCCACCGCTTGCCACGATAGCGATCTTGTCAGCGCCGCTTACCACGGCGCTCCGCCGTCAGCACAGACCTCACCACGCCACGTGCGCTGGAAAGGTCCCATGGCGACACGTTGGTGGATGTGCTAGAGCGGAGGAAAAGAGTGAATCGCGCGGCAAGCGCCTTACCCATGTTTATGTCTTGTCGCGTCCGAAGCTTGTCGCCATCGGGCCTTCCCGCAAGCACCTCTTGCCGGGGCCTTGTCTCCTAGGTGCCTTGGTTGGCCTTCCCGGCAGGCTCCTCTTGCCGGGGCCTTGTCTCCTTGGCTAAAATACTTTGTTCTTGAATGGCTTCAAAGGAACCACGGAGGACCTTGGCGGTCACCAGCAAGCCTTGCCGCTGGGTGTGCAGAATCGCCTGCGTGCACGAAGTTCGGGATACTAGGGTACCCCTACTCTAGTACACCGACAGGGACCCCCTACCCGAGATCCGCCGGTTTTGACACCGACACTGGTGCTTTCATTGAGAGTTCCATTGTGCCGTCGTCAAAGGGTTTGATGGCCCCTTCAATCGTCAATGATGACGCTGTCCAGGGAGAAACCTTTCTCCCCGGACAGATCTTCGTGTTCGGCGGCTTCGTACTGCGGGCCAACTCGCTTGGCCATCTGGAGTAGATCGAAAGCCATGCCCCTGGCCATCGGGTCAGATTCGGAAGCTTGAACTACGTTGCGGACATCCGTGGAGACTTGATCTTCGACGGATTTGAGACCGCGGCAATCGCTCCCCGCCGCCCAGATGGACATGGCTTAAACCTGTCATCGGGCCGCATCCTGGAGAGAGCTCCTGCAACAACTCTGGCCTTAGATCCGGAGCAGATCAAGTCCCCCGAAAATGGGAAGCTCAACCCCATCGCGGGGTTTACCGATTCTGCGGCGTTGGCGCCGCTCGCAGATTCCATTGCGTACGACATCTGCATCAACGGAACCCCAGACTCTTCTCCGGTGTCGAGCTCCGAACCCTGCGAGCCCGCGGATACCGAACTCGATCGGTTATCGATCTTCAAGTTCAGCGCCGCAGATGTCTTCCAACACTCGCCCATGGACGACCTACTAAACTCATTAAAAAACCTATCCCTAGCAGATGGCTCATCGCCGAACTATGTTCGGTTCGAACTCACGGCGGATGATGGAGAAAGTTTCTCCCCACCCGCCACCCAGTTTATAGCCACCTTCGAGGACCCAACCAACACGCCTGACCCCCGCTCTGAAGACATCGCCGGCATGGACGACGATGAGGGGCAGGGCCAGAGCCTCCTACCCGCTAGACATTGGATGTCCACTTCTTGGTATGACGTGTGTATGATAGACACACCCGACAACGCTCTCGACGATGACAAGGAGGATCCAGTCGCGAATAAACCTCTTGGTACACAGTCCGAACACAAGCGCCCACGGCGGCGCTCCAAGCCACATCGCCCAACAGAAAACACTACTAGAACCAGAAAATACAACACTCCGGACAATGAAGACCCTCTTGAGGTAAAATCCGAACAGGAGGAACAGGAAAGTGGGCAAGATAGCCCTGATGAACAGTCCACATATGGAGACTCAGAGGACAACAATTATCTCCCACCCTTTGAGGAGGAGGAGATCCTTGACAACGAGGATTTTATCGTGCCTAAGGAACCTCTCGAGCAGGCGCGTTTCAAACGCCAGCTTATAGCCACTGCAAGGAGCCTAAGGAAGAAGCAGCTGCAACTTCAAGCAAGCCAAGATTTGCTCAATGATAGATGGACCAAGGTCTTGGCCGCCGAGGAATACGGCCTTAGTAGCCCAGAAAAAAGCCACCCAAAGGGTAGGTGGCTCCCTCAATATGATGGCAGGGCGCTGGAGCCCACACCACCATCGAACAATGCAGCGAGCCGGCCACAGTTCGGTCCAAACAAAGCAGCAGCCCAAATAGAGCAACATACCAACCCATCCGGCCGTCAAATCAAAAGTAAAATAGCTCGAGGGAACACCCGCGACATCAAACTCGAGACCCAGAAGGTGGAGCAGGGCGCACAAGATCGATGTACAGATCACGGAGATACACCCCGACCGACTATGATGGTCACCCATTCGGACACTACAGAGCCAACCACGCCCAGTCCGAACTCTGTAAGCGCAGTCCACCGGAGGTGCTTCACAGTGTGGCCCAACATAGAGGAGCCGCACAACCTCTTTGCTTCACCGACGAGGTAATGGAGCATGAATTCCCAGACGGGTTCAAACCCATTAACATCGAATCATACGACGGAACAACAGATCCCGCGGTATGGATCGAGGATTTCCTCCTCCATATTCACATGGCTCACAGAGACGATCTTCATGCCACCAAATACATACCTCTCAAGCTTAAGGGGCCAGCTCGATACTGGCTAAACAGTTTACCAGAAAATTCTATTGGTAGCTGGGAAGACTAGGAAAACGCCTTTCGAGACAACTTCCAAGGAACATATGTCCGGCCTCTAGATGCCGATTACTTAAGTCACATCGTCCAGCAGCCCGGCAGAGTCGGTCGGGGAGTTACGGACTAGGTTCTTAGTCAAAAGAACCAAATTGTCGATTGTCCGAGCGAAGCCCTCGCAGCCTTCAAACATGGCGTCTGGAATGAATGGCTAGCGTCACCTCGGCAGAAGGACCCAAGTCCATGACAGCCCTTACCGCTCTAATGACTCGCTTTTGTGCGAGAAGACAATCGGCTGCTTCGTAAAAGCAAAAGTGCAGCGACCGACCACTTCGAAATTTGAGGCGACAGCGACAAGCCACGACAAACCGAACACAACAACACGCAGCATTGGCGGTGAAGCGCGGATTTCACAATCCAAGCCGGTTAACGGAAGAAGCCACTAAAGGCAAACCAGGATGGACCATCCACCCTTGACAGGATATTGGACCGACCTTGTCAGATTCACGGTCACCCTGATAGGCCAGCTAGTCATACCAACAGAAACTGTTGGGTCCTTAAGCAGGCAGGCAAACCCAACGCCGATCACAAGGGAAGGAGGTCACGAGGCGATAAAGACGATGGATCGGCTCACCAGCCAAACACCAGGGGCCAGAAACACTTTCCCTCTGAAGTTCGACCACTCCCAGAACGGAAATAGCAGTTCGGCTTCCGCCGCCGACCTACTGTGCTGGCAAAGTTTACACCACGCGTACATAAGTACGCACTCAAGATACCATGGGCATCGGCGTAGGCACAATATGGACAACCCTGGAAAGATCCCGGTAACGTTTTAGCCGTCTTTCTTATTTTTCTGTATAATTTCTCAAAAACAGGAGACCATCAGGACAACATCTACCTCGGACTCTCTCGAAGTTCGGATCCGCACACTCACCTAAGGGGGCCACTCCCGTTAAGGATGCCCATCCCCGAGGACGGCGGCGCAGACGTGCAACAGGAGGTCCAAAAATAAGCTTTTGTAGATCGCACTCTTCATTTCCATCCTGTACCATGCCCTCCTCCTCTGTTCCCAACCCCGAGCATGTCAAATAGCTGGGTTGTGGTTTTTACTCTTTATATATTTATCATTGGCATATTGCTCCCAGTAAACTTTACCCAAACTTATATTTCATGCTCTTTCTACAACGAGTCCGGCCGTAACGGCTGCCTTACAAGACGTGCCTCGGCATAACTTGCGAGGGGCCTGGTATGGGAACAAACGAGTCGCCAGTAAATGTCCGAACAACTCTATAGCGTACTTCGGCGTCGCAAGTTTGGCCTCATATGCATCAGCTTAGAATCATTGTCTTTGGTCAATAGTTGGGTTGCCCGGCTCCTGTGCTTGCTACCCTATGTTCCGCTCTATCAGCTAGGGTAGTAAAGGGATAGCTACTGCGATTGTGCCCTGGCCTAGACCGGATGAGCACCTCAGTAGAGAAAGCCGAAAATTGACTGTCATGATGCGGCGAGAGCTGGTCAACCACTTGACGACTTATTTGAATCTTTAGTGATTCTCCGTGTCACACGAGGGATCTTTTTTAGATCAACATAAAACTCCTATGGTTAAGTGAAAGTGTTAACGCCCTATAGTCCGATTGCCCAGTTCGCCGCATTATCACCTCCTTTATGGACCAAGACGTTGGATAAAGAGTGATTTAATGCTTTTCTGAACACCCCCGTACTTCCTAC
Organism: Aegilops longissima; assembly: GCA_021605205.1. Classification (NCBI taxonomy): domain Eukaryota; kingdom Viridiplantae; phylum Streptophyta; class Magnoliopsida; order Poales; family Poaceae; genus Aegilops; species Aegilops longissima. The sequence continues at coordinate 306,165,838 of CM038682.1, forward strand.
GAGGGGGCTAAAGTCGACGACTGGAAAACTTTCAGATTATCCTAAAACGGCCACAGAGGAGGAATTCAAGCTTGTGAGCAAAATATAAATAGATTAACTATAGAGTTGTCTGTTACATCATTATATAAATCACTCGAACATTATATCTTTCGAGCATTGACCCTCTATTAAGCGGGCGTCATATAAGACGTCTTCAAAATAGTGCTTCGGCTCATTACTCTCGTGGCCCTTGGGTGGACTCCTCGCCGCAACATCAATGGCCTTCATCTTTCCCCAAAATGTTTGACTCGGGCAAAGGCCATCCGTGCACCCTCAATGCATGCCGACCGCTTCACAGCGTCGATATGTGGCACCACGTCAACAAGCCACCGCACCAGGCCAAAATAACTACTCGGAATATGCTCACTTGGCCACAACCGGATTATGACGTTTTTCATGGCGTCGCCAGATATCCTATGAAGCTCGGCCCATTGGGACATCTGTTCATTGAGCAACAGAGGGCGCTTCGACGCGCCGAACTTTGACCAGAAAAGCTTCTCCATTGCATACCCCTCTTGTGCATGGTAAAATTGCGCCGCATCGGAAGAACTCTTCGGCAAGTCCAAAAATTCAGCCGGAGAACTCCAGACCTGGTTCAGCTGAGAATAGCCCGGATCGCCAAAATTGGTCTGAAGTAAAAAGGGCTTACCGGCTGCTATCTCCTTAGCCTGCCGAATCTCTTCACGAGCTGCCCTAGATTCAGACCGAACTTCACTCGCCTCTCGTACGGCCTTATCAAGCTCAACCATTTTGGCTTTATTCTCCTTCTCAAGGAATTCACAGCGGCTGGCACTATTCTTCAATTCAAGTACTAGTGCGGATACCTTTTCCTCACTTTGGCACCGAGCTGCTTGTTGGGCTCTTAGATCCGTCAATGCCTTCTCGACAGCCGCATCACTACGCCGGGCCTGCTCCTTGGCTTGGGCTAGCTCCGCCCGAAGAGCTTCAATGACGGCAGCACCATCTGCAATCATGCACATTTCATATAACCCTTTTCGGCGTAAGCCTAAATTACAAGCACATTGGTGTAAGGAATGCTCGACATATATAACTTGCGAGTTGTCAAGACGCCTGTTGATCAATGCAATATCATGTTCCGCAATATCCAGCTTTCGCTGCAGTTCGACCTCTTCCGTATTTTGGGTAGCCGCAGGACGGGAGGCAGTCTGTACTCCAAGTTAAATCAAGGTTAGCAACTGAGCATATCTTTTTGATCCTCCGATCGCTTCCATCGGAAGGCAATCCAAGTCTCAGGGGCTACGACATATACAACAGGTGCATTCTGTCAATATTATTCAATTGGCAAAACTACATCACAAACCTCAAAACCCCTTAGGAGGCTCGTGAAGGCCTCGTTCAACCCGCTCTTCGCGGATAGAACCTTTTCGACCACCGTAACCATCAAGGCACGGTTTCCTCCGAAACGGACGCTCGTCGCAGCATGTCCGTCAGCATATCCGACACTTCTGGGTCTTCGGAAGCCGCCTCCGGAGTACGGCATTCCGTTGAAGGAATCCGCCCACTCGCCCCCAGGATCGTCTCCGGCTCTAAACCGGATAGGGCGGGGCCACCATGCTTGATTCCCGAACCCTGAGGGACAGAGGCACCACCTTCGGGTAATGCCCTCTTCGTTTCCTGCACTGCTTGTTGACCGGGAGGAGCCCCCCGGGACGATACCTCAGAATCATCCGCCCTGTTGGGCGAGGGGCCCGGGGAGGGCGTATCACTCTCCATCATCTTTGGAAGAAGATCTCCCGAAGAGGAGGACGATTGGGAAACACTAGGCGTTAACCTGCGAGGACATACGTGTGCCGGAGGATTACTTCAGAAATAAGAAAGGAAGGGGGTATGATTAAAGTACCCTGCTGCACTTACGGTTTGGACACAGGTTTATCCTCATCACAAAGCTCCACGTCAACATCGCTTGCCCGACCCAAACCGCTCGTCGATGGCGTTTTCCCTTTCTTGGAAGGTTTCCCCTCCTGACCTTCAGAAGCGACCCTCTTCCTACCACGGCGGGTTTCCTCTGCACCTTTGTCCTCCTTCGCAGACACTTGGTACGGTGTCGAAGTCAGCATCCTCGTCAGTAGGGCATTCGCAGAGTCTCCGGGAAGGGGCGTCGGACACCAGATCAACACCGCTTTCTTTATCCAGTCCTGTGAAGGGACGAGTTGTTCAATATCTTACCAAGAGATACTCGAATGAAGGGTGTGCGGAGATCGAATACTCACCGTGGTGTCCGGATGATTCCAGTCGAGGCCAACATCTTTGGTGGTGTACGGCCATTGCCCTCGTTCCCCGAAATATAATTTCCACATTCCCTCGTCGTAGTACCGAGGAAGTGCTAAGAGTCCGCCGTCGCCGAGTTAAACTCCCACACGGAGAGGCCTCCTTGACATGGCAGGGTCCGGCGGACTAGCATTACTTGAGCGATGTTCACAAGACCGATGCCCTTCTCGGTAAGGCTTGGAGCGACCTTCTGATCGCACTTCATTGGCCGGATCCCCGATCGATTCCTTATTGATCCATGAAGCAAGCTGAATAGGAGGGCCGGTTCGGAACACAAGCGTAGCTGCCCACTTGGAGCCCTGCGGCTCATTGATATAAAACCACCCCTGCTGCCATAGGTCAGAAGAGTTGGCGAAAGATCCTTCAAACCAAACCGCGTCGGCAAGCTTGCCTATTATGCGCTGCCGCTTTCTGCTGCTCCTCCTCTGTCACTGTGGCCTCACGTCGAAGGTTTGAGCCTAAACCAAAGTCTTGAAGGAGTGGGAGGAAGGCCTGCGCATGTGACGATAAATGTCGAGATGAGAAGAATAGAGTCCGAGGACAAATCGTGAAAGTCTAGCCCATAGTAAAACATGAGCCCCGGACCGAAGGGGTTAAGCGTGAACCCTAACCCATGGAGTAAGTGGGACACAAACACTACCCTCTCACGGTTGGGGTAGGGGCCAGCCTGCCCCTGTGTAGGAAGCCGATGGAGGATTTCCGGTGTCAGATACCTCGCTGCGCGGAGCTTCGTAATATCCTCCTCTGTGAAAGAAGAAGCCAAACACCGGCCTGGACGGCTGGATCCGGACATGATTGGGGCTGGTGGCGATGGGAACCCAAGGGTTGGAACTCGGGGTGGCTAGGGTTGAGGAAGAAGCGAGCGCAAAGGAAGAAGACGAGTCTAGGACCCTATATAAAGACCCCAAGCACTAAGCACATCCACCTGGGTCCCGAAACTTACCAATCTCAAGAGAGTTGTACCCAGGGGACGGTTGGGTTACCCACGCATGCATTAAAGAAAATCCCGTGAATAAGGGAACACGATCTCTGCCTTGGTGAGACAAGCCAATAAAACCGCGTCGCGAGACGTGGGGCGACGCGCCAGCCTATGGTTGGAAATAGTGACCGGGCAGGCGTGATATCATAAACCGTTGCCAATAAATTAGGCTTGTATATTTTCTGCAACTATACATACAGGTCTGGATATATCTACTACATCCGAAGACTATCTTGGAGTTCGGAGAAAGAGGAACCCGCCTTGCAATGTCGAAGACAATCTGCGCGCCGGACTCCTCGTCATTGAAGCCAGGTTTAGGGAGACTCTTGAGGAGTCTGGACTCTGAGGTCCTCGGGCGTCCGGCCTGCTATCCATGGGCCGGACTGATGGGCTTTGAAGACGTGAAGACCGAAGACCATACCCGTGTCCGAGTTGGACTTTCCTTGACGTGGAAGGCAAGCTAGGCGATCAACTGTGAAGATTCCTTCTTATGTAACCGACCCCATGTAACCCTAGATCTCTCCGGTGTCTATATAAACCAGAGGGCATAGTCCGGATAGGACACATTCGTTACCATATACACATAGGCTAGACTTCTAGGGTTTAGCCATTACGATCTCGTGTTAGATCAACTCTTTTAATACTCATATTTATCAAGATCAATCAAGCAGGAAGTATGATATTACATCCATAGAGAGGGCCCAAACCTGGGTAAACATCGTGTCCCCCGTCTGCTGTTACCACCGATCATAGACATACAATTCGGGACCCCTACCCAAAATCCACCGGTTTTGACACCGACGGGGACCCTTGAAGGCGGTTACCGAACCCGTACAAATGGCAACCCTTGGGGGTGGTCACCGAACCCGTACACTTTAGCAACCCTTGAAATGGTCACGGTACCCGTCAAATTGCTCAGGGCAATCTCAGAACCTAATTGGATACTAGCAGTTGCGGAGCTTTACACCACAATGATTGAGCTCCGAACACCACCAACCGTCTAGGGCGCCCAAGCACCCAAGAGGAACAAGCTCAAGGGTACCAAGCACCCATGTCACGCCCAAGATGCGACCCTATCCTAAAGGAACTCGAAGGTCCCACCAAGGATAGAAGCGCATCTTGAAACGCTTTTGCAAGGTGGATATCATTACATCAACATTACATAATAGATGCGGATACATACAAAAGGCATACAATGCCACACAAATACAACATACATAAGATCAACATCCGACTACGGATGAAACACAAACGGAAGCTCAAACGACATCCACCCTGCTAAGCCAGGCTGCCGACCTGGAACCTATCCCCTGATCGACGAAGAAGAAGAAGAACTCCAAAACAAGCAAACATCGCTCTCGTGTCATGACCATCGCATAACCTGTACCTGCAGCTGTTGGGGTAGTAATCTGTGAGCCACGAGGACTCAGCAATCCCATAACCATGGGTATCAGGACTAGCAAAGCTTAATGGGTAAAGGAAGGGGTAAAGTGGTGAGGTTGCAGCAGCGACTAAGCATATATGGTGGCTAACATACGCAAATAAGAGTGAGAAGAGAAGCAAAAGGAACGGTCGTGAAGCTAGCAATGATCAAGAGGTGATCCTGAACTCCTACTTATGTCAAACATAACACAGAAACCGTGTTCACTTCCCGGACTCAGCCGAAAAGAGACCATCACGGCTACACACACGGTTGATGCGTTTTAATTCGGATCTAGTGTCAAGTTATCTACAACGGACATTAACAAATTCCCATCGCCACATAACGCGGGCACGGCTCTCGAAAGTTTGTACCCTGCGGGGTGTCCCAACTTAGCCCATGATAAGCTCTCGCGATCAACGAAGGATATTCCTTCTCCGGGAAGACCCGTCAGTCTCGGAATCGGTTTACAAGACATTTCGACAATGGTAAAACAAGACCAGCAAGACCTCGGCGTGCCGACACCCCGATAGTAGCTGCATTATCTCGAAATCTCGAGCCCACGACCGGATGAGCAGTCCGTACAACTAAAACCAGGCCTCGAGTTTCCCCGAGGAGGCGCTGAAAAGTTTCTAGTTAGGACCAACACTTAGACAAGCATTGGCCGGGGGCTAAATAAAGATGACCCTTGGGTTAATTACTCCCAAGGGAAATGTATAGGTGGTAGGCAAATGGTAAAACCAATGTTGGACCTTGCTGGAGGAGTTTTATTCAAAGCGAACTGTCAAGGGGTCCCATAAATCACCCAACGCGTTAGGGACATAAAATCCGGGAACATAATACCGATATGACGGAAACTAGGGCGGCAAGAGTGGAACAAAACACAAGGCATAAGGCCGAGCCTTCCACCCTTTACCAAGTATATAGATGCATTAATTAAATAAGAGATATTGTGATATCCCAACATAATCATGTCCACCATGGAGCAATCTTCAACTTCACCTGCAACTAGGCAGCTATAAGAGGGCTGAGCAAAGCGGTAACATAGCCAAACAACGGTTTGCTAGGGGGGTGACAAAGGTTAGAGGTTCATGGCAGTTTGGGAGGCTTGATAAGCAAGTGGTAGGTAACATGACATAGCGATAGAGCGAAGCAACTAGCATAGCAATGATAGTAATGAGATCCAAGGTGGCGGTCATCTTGCTGAAATCCGCTAGGAAGAAGAATGAGTCCATGAAGAAGACAACAGGGAGTAGTCGAGCGAATCCTCACAACTCGTAAGCGAAACCGAAGCTAACGAGAGAATCAAACCAGAAAGAAGCAAACAACATGGTAAACACACAAGCATAATCATGGCATGATGCACAATCAAATATGATGCATGTCCGGTTTAATGAGGCATGGCATGGCAAATTGCACAAACAATACTACAAATTAAGTGGAGCTCAATATGCAACGAGTTGCATATTGACGGAACACCACATTCAATTATTTAGTTCTCTCTCGTTTATGTACCCAACAATGTTAAATGTTATTAAACATGGCAAGGGGTAAAGCATACGTAAACTAATTATTTAGGCAAATTTAAATGAGGCCGGAACAACAAGCAACAAGTCCGGAAGATCCTCATACGCAATTTATGAATTTGGTACTGTTCTGCCCTAAACACAATTTTAATGTTGTTAAACATGCAAAGTAAGTGCACTAAGTTAAACTAGGCATTTTTCTACCCCATTTACACATAAAGTTTATTTAAAATGGAGCTACGGTTATTTAGTTATGAAATAAATCATTTTAGCATGGCATTTAAGCAAATTTAAACAAACATCATTTTAAACATTCTAAATATGGATGAAAATGGCATATAATTAATCTACACAAAATTCTAAGCATTTTACATGTTTAAATCATTTTAAACCGATGCACAGTTGTTGAGTTATTAAATGCATGAACATGAGGGTGCAATCTGTAAACATGCAGTCTCCGGATAAATGCTAAATTCGCAGAAGGAAAAAAACAGAGCTGGGCGAATCTGAGATCTGGCCCGAGGAGGGGAAGTTGCTCACATCGGGCCTTGAGGCCGGGAGGCTGGGACGCTGGGGTGGATCGAGCGAGGGGGCGCGGTCAGCAGGAGTTCTTGGATTGAGCAGTGCTCGTTCTTGTATGATCTTGTGTGAGAAAGCAGAAACAGGCGGCTGCTTGGCTTTGGACTCCACATGGCGTCTCCAGTGATGGCAGCAGCGGAGCTTAGTAAGGGCGGCACCGAGCGATTTAGCTGGAGGAGGTGCTCAGGCGGCTCGCTTGGCGAGGAGGAGAGGTCAACGTCGGCAGCAACAGAAAGGCAGGAGGACGAGGCAGGGGCTTGTGGCCTTTGGAGAAGGCGCCCAAGTGAGAAACCTGTGGCGGCTTGGCGTTCGATTTGGAGCAGGAAGCAGAGGCGGGCGAGGGACTTGGCGCAGCGACGGAATCGAGCGGAGGCCGGGATGGCGGATCCAGCGCGCATGGCAAGAACTTGGCGGCTTCCTCCTTGCGGCTCCTGCGGACTTACCGGGAGAGAGAGAGAGAGAGAGCATGAGAGGGAAAGACAAGGAGAAGAAAGAGAAGGAAGGAGAGCGCGAGCGTGGCTGTCTGGCCTTTGGTGGTGCTAGCAGTGAGCGCTCGCCCGGGGGACGCACGCAGGAGCTTGAGGGGAGGCGCAGGCTCGGGGAAGGAGCATGGCATGGAGGAGCTCGGGAGGTCTTTGTGGACGCCGGATAATTAAACTCTGATAACCCTCTGGTAATGATGCCACGTCACCTCGATTATTGTTGATAATCTCGCGTTAGTTCAGAACCGATCCAAATTCAAATCTGAATTAAAGTTAAAACAATTAAAGTTTTCAAAACTCAAAACTAAATTGTTCCTAACGTGTCAAATAATGGTGAAGAAGTCATCTTCTACTAAAATACTTAAATGCACTAAATAAACTAAAACAGCGATAAAACAATTATCTAAAATGCTTTTAAAATAATAAGCACATGCAAAACACTTTATTAAAGTGCGGCATATTTGGGGCTGTGACCTAATTGATAACACCAAATTAGTTGTAGCCTTTAAATTTTATAAAACTAAAATAAAAAAAACAGAAAAGAAATAGAATAAAAACAAAGAAGAAAAGAACAGAACCCAAAAAAAGAGAAAGAACCCCCCCATGGGCCCCACAACCCACCGGCCTCTGGGCCAACCAGCCCGCCCAGGTAGCGCCTATAGCCCCTCGGGCGACCAGACCCTAGCGACCCCCTCCCCACATCCCCACTCGCTCCGCCACTCTCTAACAAGCCCCCGATCTGGATCGAGATCGGGCGAAGGCAGAGGTCGCCCGGAGCCGCCGCCCATTGTTGTCGCCGTCATTCGCCTTGGGTGGCTTCACTCGCATCGCCTGCCGAGGCCACCTCGCCACGCTAATCATCGTGCCCCTCCCGCCGTCGCGGACTTCCCCTCGTCGGATCGTCCCGTCCTCCTCCACGCCGGCTCCGGCAGGCCTCGTCAACCACCCCTACCGTGAACGCCATGAGCGCACCCCTCCTTCATCTCCCTCTCTCTCCGCCGCCATGCCCGTCCGCCCGAGCCACACTGCGGTCACCCAGGCTGCCCGGCCGCGGCCATCCGGCGCCAAGACGCGTTTGCCGCTGCTTGCCGCGACCCAAGACGCCCGGGCGCGCCCGCGACGGCACCACCCCGCGCCGCGCCGCGCCCGCCCGCCCTGCGTAAATGCCCGGCCTCCACGAAACCCCTCACCGCGGCCTCCTCTCGCCCGCCTCGGCGTCGTCCGTCCTGGATCTGCAGACCTCCTCCCCGTTCTTGGCCGTCGTCCCGCGTCGTCGCCGCCTTGTTCCCACTGTCTGGGTTCCTCGCCGCCCGGCCTTTGCGCCGCCGCCACCTGACCTCCCTGCTCGGCGCCAGCGCGCCTCCGCCCTACAGGCGTGCTCGAGCAGGTGCAGGGGCACCTGCTTAGAACCTCCGACCGCCTGGTGTGCCCGCTAAGGCCCCCAGACCATTGACTAGGGGCCCGCCCGAGAAGCAGTTTTAGAAAAAATATTAAAAAAGATATAATAAATAAATATTTAATAATAAAATTAATTAATTAACTAAATAATTAACAATTAATCATGTTTAGTTGAACTAATTAAGGTTAATTAACCTAATAAGTAGTTACCTAATTAACTCTCTGTTAATTAGTTAAACAAACCCTAACAGTGGGACCCACTGTCAGGTTGACAAGTCAACTCTGTTGCTGCTGATGTCGACATGACATCATGCTGATATCATTAATCTTTTTTTGAATTAATTAAGTAATTAATTAAATTCGAAATTAATAAAATCTTTAGAAAATCATAACTTTTAATCAGTAACTCGGTTAAAATATTTTCAACGTGAAAGTTGCTCGAACAGACGAGACGATTCCGGATACGCAACCCGCTCGTCCGCCACACCCCCTAACCTATCGAACTCGCAACTTTCCTCTCGGCTCCTCTTCCCGAAAACGCGAAACACCGGTGTCGTGGAATTGTCACGGCAGATGTCCTCATGAAAGGACTTAGTCGTAGGGCCATCGTGCAGGTTAACCTAGAGGGTTAAGCGGACACAAGACACGGAGTTATCTTTGGTTCGGCCCCTTCGATGAAGGTAAAAGCCTACGTCCGGTTGTGATAGGATTGATGTGGTTTGGCGACTAGGGAGCAATAGCTTTGCCTTAGCCTCGAATTCTCGTCCTTAAACCGCCGCGGGTCGTCCCCTTATATACGGGTTGGCCGCGGCCGGTCTCTGAAATCCCGATCCGCTCATACAAGTGTCCGCTCGGTCTCTTCTCTCTTGTCTTACAACACAAGTTACAACACTAAGGCGGTTCACATAAATGGACCTTAAGTAGCCTCTGGGCTCGGGCCTCCTCCGTGGGCTGGATCATGGATTTAGGGTAAACCGCCCCTCTCAGGCGGTTCACACTCGATAGTTGTATCCCCAACATTAGGCCCAGATTGACTTGAAGCGGTTCGGGTTAATCTTCAACATCTTCGAAACTCTTGATCTCCTTTCATATTTTGTAAACCGCCATCCGCTTGAACCGCCGTGGCGTCATCCTCCGATCTCCGTGTCGGGCACCCCGGCGTCATCTTTAATAAAGAAATCCAAGCGGTAAGATTCCCTTCATTTAATGCTATCCGGAAATCGGCGGCCGCTACACCGTCCGCCGCTTTTGACTCCTCGATTCTCGCGCCCGTTGATTGCTCCGGTCCCTTATAAATAGACGGTCGCCCCTTTCTCTTCTTCTTCTTCCGCTCTTCTCCTTCCTCGCGACGCTCCAGCCCTGAAGGTCCGCCGTCGCCCCCGACCTTCGAACGACGCTTCATCGCCGGGCCGCTGCATCAACCTGATCGTATCAGAGTTTTTCGGCGCTCCTCCGCGGTTTCTGCTCGTCAGGTGAGGTTCCTCTCAAGCCCTAGATCCCATCTGAAAACCCTGTTCATCTCATAGTTCATAGGTGCTCATATCAGTTCTTCATACCTGCTCCGCCATGGCCGTACAACTCAGCCGTACCGTACATCCCGTGCAGGTGGCTGCCTCGCCGTCCAATTAACTCTTTACGCACCTTTCCTTTTGTTCAGATCCTCGAGTGTAGAATACCGAACCCTCCTGCTCTTTATGAGGTTTGCATAGGTCGTAAAGTTTTTCTTACTAGAGCCGGTAGATCTCGATTACTTCCATTCGCATGTGAAAACTGTTTACATCCACACTTAGTAGATTTTTCAGCTCTGCCTTATTGGCGGTTTAACTTTTGATAGCTAATCCGTCACTCCATTAGTCCTCAGTTAAACCGAATTGGAAGCTTGGCTGCTGAATCGCCGGTTTAACAATGTATGATATGCCTGAACCGTTTAATGGTGAACCGTTTCTTCCTTTCTTTCGCAGCTTAGTCTTCGGAATGGCTCCTCAATTCTCAGCTTGCAATTGGGTCGGTCCAAAATCTGAAACGCAACTCAGCGGCTATGTCACCACTGGCGGTTTGGCTCCAAAAATGTCCTCCATCGGGCGTGTTCGGATGGCGAGTTTCCTCCCGAGCCACTAGAGGGAGAAGTAATTGTGTTTATGCAGCACTTAGACCGGGATTCTGCCGCCCGGTTCAAAAATTTTCGGGACGTCCTTGCAAGTTTGAAACTCCATCCGCAGGATATCGGCCCGAACTCTGTGTCAAACATATGCAACTTTCAAGTCTTCGCGAAGTCTATCTTCGGAAGAACCATCCGTGGAGCTGTTCCGGATTTTTCCACTTGAACCCGTGCATGCAATTTTCTCGATGGTCCCAACACGAGCTAGGCGGCGTTTCAATCCAGAAGAGGAAGGAAGTGGATTTTCCTCACGCCAAACACCACAGCCATCCAAAAGTTGGAACCAAACCTGGTTCTCTTGCGAACACTGCTCCTCGCCAGCGAGAACCCCTTGCGGGTTATCGTCCTCACCGGCTCAACAACCAGCATCCGCTGCCTTCACGCTTAACCGCGCGAGCGGAAGAACTTCCGCCTCAAATAATCAAGCTCCGGGCTCTAATGGCCAATGGCTTAACCGGCGTGGACCTTGTGCGGTGTTGGGTTTCTTGGGCGTCTTGCCACTAAGCCGCCGGCCGGATTGATGCATGAGTACACGGCAGCCTCAAAGACCCTCAAAGGCGTCACGAGCTGCCCATAAGCGAACTTGAGGTCACGAGAGATTGTAAAGAAGATGCTTGATGAACCGATCTCCGTCTGCAGCCTAACGGGTTGGCTCCATTCGTGTTGCCAACAAACCGCGGCGGTAAATCTCTACTCACGCTTTTGGGTCCTTAATACTTTGTTGATATGCATTAATCCTTGTTACTTCTCGGTGACAGCTCATACAGAAGCGTACTAAACCGGTTCAGGCGCCACGTAAAGTCCAAGGCCACCAAGAAGGCAGGCAAGAAGAAAGCCGCCGAGTCCTCCGATCCGCCCGGAGGACGAAGAATCGAAGCTGAGGTAAAATTTGATATTCTTACGGGAGTCGCCGTAAACCGCTTTTCCGCTTTGTGTTCCTTTCTTGACAATTTCACCTCCTGGATGATCTTTGAAGCCGATCATGCCGACCCTGTTGAGGTAATCCTTCTTTCTTCGAATCCGATCTTGCGCGGTTAAAAGAATTCGTCGCGCCGTCCGGAAAGTGAAAAATATCCTTCATGTGCTTACTTGAATCCAAATCTTTCCTTGAAGACACAAGAGGTGAAGAGCGCCGCACGACCCGCACGATGTACGGATTACCTCATCGGTTTACCACACACCAACCGGAGCGTCGTCCAGAGGTGAATTGTTCTCTGGCGTTATCCTTAAAGGGTTTCTTCCGATGTCCTCTCAACCCATCGACCGAATTATCGGGCCTCTTCCAACTCGTCCGGCGGTTCATCAACCACGCAACTACCACCTTAAAGTTGCTGCAGTGGTGCACGAATCGTTGTCCCGTCAATTCGGTTTACCATTGCTTTGGCCAATTTGTCTTAATTCAATTCTGAATATTGCAGCACCAAGGCTCGCTTGAGTAAGAAAGCAAAAACCCTTGACCCTACTGCGGATGTTGATCCGGAAAAGACCCCAGAACAGACCCACGAAAATCACGAAGTCGCTAAGAATAGCTCTGGCGAGTTGTACCGAGGCGATATTGCTGATCCGCGGAAGCTGAACCGGGGCTCAAGTGGAAACCTCGCATCCTGCTCCACGAGTCCGACCGCAGAGCAGGTCGTAACTATTGAACCGCCGAGCGAGCATGAAGGCACCAAGCCCAAAGAAGACCGCCGATCCGCCAGCCCGCCAAGAATGATGATGTTATTGTGGCGGGCGGCTATCTGCCCCTAGCCAACGGTCGCTTTAACAAGACACAGCACCAAGGAGAGTCTGCCACCATGGGTAAAGACAAGGGAAAACTGATCTGTCGACTACGACAATTTTTTCTGCCCAAGAACTTCACTCCGGCTTTACAACCGGCTCTACACAAGCCGTGACCTTGAAGCCGATGCGTGCATCGCATGAAGGACCGCTATGAGGTAGGGATTTATGCCTGTCTTGTACTTTTTGTGCTAATCGCCCCAAGGGTCGGTTTAACTTGTCATAGTCAAGCGGCACTTAACTTCGTAAAACAACTATACACCTTGAACTGCGATCTTGTAGCCCCCAAGGGTCGGTTTAACTTCTCATAGTCAAGCGGCACTTAACTTCAAAACAACTATACACCTTGAACTGCGATCTTAGCCCCCAAGGGTCGGTTTAACTTGTCATAGTTAAACGGGACTTAATTCATACCCATACCGAACTGAGATCAATTAGCCATTAGCCCCCAAGTGCCAAGTTGAATACTTGTATTGAGCGTGGGACTTTATAATAACACCACTAACATGCTTCCTTTGTTATCAGAATGAGATATACCAGCAAACCGTGCAACTCAAGGACCTTCGTGCCAGCTTGGAAACTCAACAAGCCGAGACCACCAAGGCCAAGGATGAATTGAGAACTGCCTTGGCGCTATGGAACGATTGAAGGAAGGATATGCGTCAAAGCGGGCCAAATGGGACACCGAGAAAGCGGTTTGACAAAGCGGGCGAAGATGCGAATCAGCTCTTAAACGGTGACCGAAGAGCTTACGGTGAAGCGCCAAGTTCATGCCATGACCTCTCGCCATCTTTGGTAAGAAAATTTGCAATCGAATACACCTGTTTTAATATTGCCGCGGTTTAACTTGGCTGTCGAACTGAGTGCGGGCAAGCGTATTGCTCATCACGGGCTCGGCGTGCGGAAGAAGCTCAAGGCTTCTTACACCTGATTGAGCAACTGTATACGGCGCCAGCGAGTCATATGTGCTACATCATACGACAACACGGCGCCTTCCTCGATCGAGAGAGACCTTTGGACCGGCTGTCCATGATTCGGGGCAGCAAAGAGTTAAAGCGATCAGCGGCTCGGGCTGGCACCCTACTAGCTCGACTCGCGCCAAGGCGTGGATAGCAGATCTTGATCCGGTGACATAGCCAAAGGTTTCCCAGCGCTCAAGAGAGCGGTGAAGCCTTTGATAACGGCGCTACAAGCGGATAACAAAGAAATCGTCCATTGGCGAGTCAAGCGGCAGTGAAGCCAACTGGCGGTTCACCGCTTTTTATAGCGCAAACAACAAGCGGGTGGAATTTGTCATCCTGAAGTGCGAGCCTTGTTCCTCCAATCCGTAAGCACACTTACGCCCTCAGCGTTGATCGGCTGAGCTGATAAGTGAAGAAGCTGTCTTCGGGCCTTAACCGGATTGAGTGGTCTACCAATGACTTCGGGCTTTGGGTGAGGAAGAAGAAGAAGTTGAACCGGCGCCAGCGCCCCTCTACCTCCGTCAACCCGGCGAAGAAGCGTAATCCGTCAAGCCGGGCGGCGCCTCCAAAGCTTCAAGGCATAACACCGCATGAAACACCGGGCCTTAAAAGGCTTTGTAATAGGATAGTCGGCACTTTGTTTTGAACAATGCTTTACAACCTCGATGCAGTAACCTTTTGCATGGTGGTCTGCGTCTTTGTGGAGTGATGAACCCTCAACTTATTTTGCCTGCCAGCGTCGGGCATGCAGTTGGCTTTAGCCAATCTTGAGGTGGAGGTTTAGAAACCATTACCCGCAAAGGAGAAAATAACTCTGTGCTCAAAATGCGGTTTACCGTGTAAACCGTGTCGGCATATAAGCCCCTGTTACTCCATAATGGGATGTTAACGAGAAAAATCAAGCGGAACAAAATCGCGGGTTAAAATGGACCGAATTCGACAATTTGAATCCGGTTTAAAGAGGTTTGTCGGATTAAGAAGGCAAACAAAAATCAAATGATTGGTATAAAAACCATATGGAAGCAAAGGCAATGATAAAAACCGTTTGCAAGAAAAGGCTTTCTTGAGCGGATCGGATGGTGTTACCATGGTCGGACAGGACCAAGCTCCTATAAGGTGTAGCGATGGTTCAAGTCAGCCAGTCCCTAACTGAAATCGTGGCATGACGCCGATCAAGTGGCATTGCAATGGTTGGGTTCGACCAAAGCCCCCAAGTGATTCTATGGCCTAAGGCCGACCAAGAGGCGTGGATGGTTCAGGCGTGACCATGTCCCCAAGTGATCTGGTGGCTTTACTTTGTCAAGAGGTGTTGCATTGGTTGGGACACGACCAAGCCCCCAAGTGACAAAAATTTCTGAAAGTCAAGGCTAAGGGTTAAACCGGAGGCCGCTTCACGACAACATCTCCATGTACCCAAACGGACTTTATCTGAGCGGATACCCGCTTTGGCGAGGATCCGGTTTATTGCTTTATTCATAATATATACATTGTCTTAATATGTACATAAGTGGAGCCGATGGCTCGGGTATAATAAGGCGAAGATGAGCTATGTTCCACGGCTGTTGGTCTCCTCTTCGGCGTGTGTGAGTCTTTCCGCTCTCGAACATCAATCGGATAGTATGACCCGTTGTGCAGATTCTTCACGACCACAAAGGGCCCTTCCCAAGGTGGGGATAGCTTGTGCATATCCGTCTGGTCTTGAATGAGCGAAGCACCAAGTCTCCTTCTGAAAGGTTCTTGTTCTAACCGCGGCTGTGATACCGGCGAAGATCTTGCCGGTAAATCGCCGAGCGCAGCCGCCATATCTCGCTCCTCATCCGGTCGATCCAAATTGTCCTGCGGGCTGCCTCACTATCGGCCTCAACATAAGCCGCCACGCTGAAGCGAGTCATAGCGTATATCGCAGGGAAGGACCGCCTCCGCTCCATAGACCATAAAGAACGGTGTGTATCCAGTGGATCTGTTTGGTGTAGTATTGATACTCCATATCACAGATGGCAGTTCCTCGACCCAACAACCCGGCGTCCTCACTAAAGGGACCATAAGCCGGGGTTTAATACCCCTCAAGATCTCCTGATTAGCTCGTTCCGCTTGACCATTGGACTGCGGGTGGGCCACTGAAGAAACGTCAAGCCGGATGTGCTCTCGTTCACAAAACTCCTTCATGGCTCCCTTGGACAAATTGGTGCCATTGTCCGTGATGATACTGTGTGGAAACCCAAACCGGAAAATCACCTTTTTGATGAACTGAACCGCCGTGGCCGCATCACACTTGCTAACAGGCTCTGCCTCGACCCACTTGGTAAACTTATCAACCGCCACCAACAGGTGGGTTTTCTTGTCTTTGGACCTTTTGAAAGGTCCAACCATATCCAACCCCAAGTGCATAAGCGGCCAAGTAATTGGAATCATCCTCAATTCTTGGGCGGTACATGAGCTGCGTCTGGAGAACTTTTGGCAATCATCACATCGTCGACCAGATCTTCCGCATCGGCATGGGCGGTCAACCAATAGAAACCGTGGCGGCGCTTTGGCCACCAAGGATTTTGAACGGCGTGATGACCACAATCCCCTTCATGGATCTCACGCAATATCTCACGGCCTTCCTCAGGGGACACACAACGCTGAAACGCCCCGGACACGCTGCAACGATGCAATTCGCCCTTATGTATGGTCATAGATTTAGACCGCCGAACTATCTGTCGGGCAGTGTCTCGTCTTCTGGTAACTCGCCCGGTTCATGTATGCCAAATAAGGAGGGTCAATCCGAATGACATGCAAGGCTGCCACCAAGTGAGCCTCCGGATCGGGATTAGCTAAATCGACCTCATCGGGAAGCTTAAGCGGACGGATTGTGCGATGCGTCAAGGAAGACATTAGGCGGGACGGTTTACGTTGAGACCCGAGCCGCTTAAAGCATCCGCCGCCTCGTTCTTCCGGCGATCCACATGGTCCACGATAACCTTTAAAGTATCCTGCAACCATATCCACCTCCCACGATGCGCAGCCATGAGTGGGTCTTTGGAGTCCCAAGTACTGACGATACTTGTTGGGCCACCAAGTCCGAGTCACCAAAGCACTTGACCGGCTTAGATTCATCTCCTTAGCCATCCAGAGACCATGGAGCAAAGCTTCATACTCAGCTGCATTGTTAGTACTGGGGAACATTAAGCGAAGAACGAGCAGAACTTGTCACCTCGTGGGGAAGTTAATCGACTCCGGCCCGAGCCCTCAATTGCCTGGACCCATCAAAGTGGATGGTCCAATAGGTATGATCGGCTTTTCTTCAGGTGCTTGCAACTCCGTCCAATCAATAATGAAATCCACAAGTGCACGAGACTTTTTGCCGTCCGAGGCACATACCTTAAACCGTCGGCCCAAGTTCTATAGCCCACTTAGCAATCCGCCGATCGCTTCCGGTTAGTATGATATCGCCCAAAGGAGCTGAACTGACCACTGTGATGGGGTGCCCTTGGAAATATTGCTTGAGCTTCCGGCTTGCCATAAAAACTCCATATACCAGCTTCTGCCAATGCGGATATCTTTGTTTGGACTCAATGAGAACCTCGCTGATGTAATAAAGCGGCATTGAACCGGATACTCCTTCCCGCCTCCTTCGCTCTACCACAATGGCCACGCTGACCGCTACAGCATTAGCAGCAACATATAACAGGCGGCTCCTTGTCAATGGGAGCGGCAAGAACAAAGCGGGTTGGCCAGCTGCGCTTTAAGTCCTCCAATGCCTCATCAGCGGCTGAGCTCCAGACGAACTGATCCGTCTTCTTCAGCATCTGGTACAAAGGAATGGCCTTCTCTCCTAGGCGACTGATAAACCGGCTTAGCGCAGCAATCCGGCCTGCCAAACGTTGGACATCGTTGATACACTTTGGCTTAGCCAAGGAGGTGATAGCTGTAATCTTCTCCGGATTAGCTTCAATCCCCCTGTTGGACACAAGGAAACCCAACAACTTGCCTGCCGGAACACCAAAGACGCACTTGGCCGGGTTGAGCATCATCTTGTACACCCGCAAGTTGTCAAAAGTTTCCTTTAAATCCTCAATCAACGTTCCTTCGCCTTGATTTCACCACGATATCATCCACATAAGCGTGCGTTACGGCCGATCTGTTCGTGCAAGCAATTTCACATGCATAGCGCCGATAAGTTGCTTGGGCGCTCTTGAGCCCAAAGGCATAGATACATAGCGAAGGCTCCAAAGGGGTGATAAGCGCCGTCTTCTCCTGGTCCATAACCGCCATCTTAATCTGGTGATAACGGAATATGCATCAAAAAGCTCAAACGCTCACAACCCGCCGTAGCATCAATAATCTGGTCAATGCGGGGAGGGCGAAAGGATCTTTGGACAAGCTTTGTTAAGATCTGTGTAATCCACACATCGCCAGGTGCCATTCTTCTTAAGGACCAACACCGGATTAGCAAGCCACTCTGGATGAAAGACTTCAACAATAAACCCTGCCGCTAAGAGCCTAGCAACTTCCTCTCCAATGGCCTTGCGCCTTTCCTCATTGAGCAGGCGAAGAAAGCGCTTTACCGGTCTGTACTTGGGGTCAACATTAAGAGTGTGCTCAGCGAGTTCCCTCGGTACACTGGCATGTCGAAGGCTTCCATGCAAAATGTCCCGATTCTCACGGATGAACTTCGATGAGCGCTTTCCTATTTAGGATCAAGTTGGCACCGATGGTGAACTGCTTGGGCGAATCGCCGGGCACAAAATCAACAAGTTTACGTCTCGCTGCCGATTTGAACTTCAAACCGGATCGTGCTCTGTAATCGGCTTCTTCAAAGGGTCATATCCGCGAATCAACATTGTCTTTATAATACTTTAACTCTTGATGGCACAAACCGACTCTGCATAAGCGCATCACCTTCCTCGCATTCCAAAGCAATCCGGCGGCTCCGTGAACCGTTATCGTCCCTTTGTGACCCGACATTTTCAGCTGCAAATAAACATAACAAGGCCGTGCCATAAACTTAGCATAAGTCGGCCGCCCGAGCGGCGTGGTAAGGGCTTTGGATTTTCACCACCTCAAGCGTCAATGTTTCCGATCCGAGTCATGTTCATCTCCAAAGGCCACCTCCAAAGCTATCTTACCGACGGGTATGCCGACTTGCGGGCACCACGCAGTGAAATCTGATGCTGGGCGGCTGAGATGTCTATCAAATCAACCCCATCGTCGGAAGGTCTCGTAGTACGGGATGTTAATGCTGCTTCCTCCATCCATAAGCACCTTGGTGAACTTGTAGCCTCCCACGAGGTGCTACCACTAGGGCCAGCTGACCCGGATTGTAAACTTCGGGAGGATGATCCTCTGCTCCATACAATAGGTTGCTCGACCAGCGCAGGTAATGCGGTGCGGCCGGTTCAACAGCAGACCGACCGCTGCTGAAGTTTGCGGTCCCGTCTGTCCAAGCTAGTGGTAAAGACATGATATCATCCTTTGTTTAAGCGCTTTGGATTACTTTGGTAACCCATCGCTGCTGTTGTTGATTGTAACCCCTTAGCTCGATTGTTTTGATTGCTTTGATTGCCTTGCCGCCCGGATTACCACAGAACCGGGGCGGAACTTCCTTCACCGTAACCGGGCAGACCCGAACCGCCCGGGCCCTTGATCATACCGGAAAGCATTAGAATTTTGAACTCATGCATAATATAACAATCCTTCCGGTGATTAGCGGTGCCTCCTTCGTCCCATGCTTCGGACAAGGTTGATTCAACAAGTAATTCAAATGCTCGGTTGTGACCTTGTGCACCACCCGGTTTGATTGCCTACCTTTGCGCCGTGGTCCTTTGTCACATGCGTTGGTGTTGGCCACGAAACCCATGTTACCGTTAGCCTTACGCTTGTTTCCCCCATTGCTGCGGATGATCTGTCTGGCCTCTGGAATTGCCATTCTCGCTTTCCCTTCCCTACTTCGTCACCTTGGACTCGGGATCCTTGGTACTATCAGTCAGCATACTTTACCAAAACGCCCATGGCGTGCCCATGTCATTACAAAAACGCTTCATGCGACCCAGCTTCAACTTCAATGGTTCGAACGGCGGTTGGCCTCTAGGGTTAAGATAGCGAGAATCCGGGTTGATCGGTCGATGAATGTAAGACCTCGAAGCGGCGCACCCAATGTGTTGTAGATTCTCCCTCTGCTGGACACAAGCCGCCAAATCCACCACAGACATAGGCTGCTTACGGTATCTTTGAAATTCTGAATGAAGCGGGTCCGTGAATCGGGTCCACGAACTAAGCGAGTTGGGTGGCAAATTTTCAACCAAATGCGAGCCGTGCCTTCCAACATCATGGTGAAATACTTCGCACACGCAACCGTCCACATCCGGCATCTCCATGGCCATCTCATAGCTTTCTATCCGCATGCAGAGCCAAATCAGCGGTGTAATTGGGCACCTTGCGGGGTCCTTTGAATCCCAAACAGCGCACATTGCGTAAAGCGGGGGCGAGACAAGGCACCCCAATGATCCGGACGTGACCCTTGGTTGAAGATGGTCGAGCGAACGGCCTTGCTGATGGTCCTCATGTTGCGCTGCTAACTTTCGGCCTCCCTGCGTGCCTGGCCGGTCCACCACCACTTGGCGTCTTGAAACCACCAGCCGGGTTGTTGGCTCGGCGGACCGTGCTGCACGTTGCTTGACACGGCGGTTAAATGCTGCGGCGCCGGCTGTAACTCCGGCAGGCGGGGGTGGAGTGGATCCGATCCCGGCAGTATGAATATGCTTCTGCTGAGCGGGGCCGTCTGAGAGCTCCTTAACCCGGCGTGTCTCTACGCTGTGGTGAATCGCCTTCAATTGGAATCGCCTCCAACCGTGCGCGGCCGCCACAAGGTTATCCATCGGGTTGAGTAATGACCCGAGGTGTATGCACGATGCAGAAGCGCGCGCCGGTATGATGGCGAGCAGATCTATCACTGCAGGGCTGAACGGCGCGGCCGCCCCGGTGCTTCCGGCGGTTTACCACCGCGGCGGATTACTTGGTCCCTGCCCTACAGGGTATTGAAAAGCTCTCTTCCCTCGAAAACCGAAGGTAAGCGGGACTGTACTTCCTTTTCATGACTTCATGTGACGCGCTACGATCCGGCATGAGCCTATAAGCCTGCGCATCCAAAGCGGCCCGTTCCGCCGCCATCCTCACGTCCGCGGCTGCCAGGTCCGCTTTAGCTTTAGTGATATGTTCCCTCACCTTTGCAATTTCCGCGTTGTGCAGGTCCTGATCCGGCGGATTAGCCTCTGCCATGAGCACAGCCAATGCGTCGAAAAGCTCTGACAAAACTTGAGCGGCGCGCGCGGGGCCTCCTTCGGCTGCCATCACGCTGTTGAACCGGCGACCAGGGCGCCATGGTCGAAGTGAAGCGCCACTGCGTACCGGCCATGAAGATCCCAACCCGGTTGGGTAGATCGAAGGTCGGAATACTCTCACGGTCGGAACAGCCCCGATCGGCCATCTTGCAAATACAGAGACTCGGTTTCTCGGTGACGACTTCGTCGCCCGAGTAGATAACGGTTTCGCCGCGGATGCTGATCCGTCCTCATAGTCTCCGTGGGCGACTCCCACAGCTCGCTGACGCCCGGTTTAGCGGGCAGGACTCTTCTTCGCCAGCCGAGCCGTCTCGGCGAGGTCGGCGCAGATGTCCGGCCGAGGCCCTGGCTCGCCGATCTTGCCGATGAACACGTGTATGCCGCCAAAGGGACCCGGTATCCGTACTCAACGAGCTGGCGTCGGGGCCCCAGTCCGCATCATCGATGTAGAGCTTGCCGCGACGACTCTTAGTCATCCGACCCACAGCATAGCCTTGAGTCCTTGAACTTGCCCTCTAAGATCATCAAACCGTCGTCGGCGGCCCACGGTGGCGCCAAGCTGTCGTGGAATTGTCACGGCGGATGTCCTCATGAAAGGACTTAGTCGTGGGGCCATCGTGCGGGTTAACCTAGAGGGTTAAGCGAGACACAAGACACGGGAGTTATACTGGTTCGGCCCCTTCGATGAAGGTAAAAGCCTACGTCCAGTTGTGATAGGATTGATGTGGTTTCGGCGACTAGGGAGCAATAGCTTTGCCTTAGCCTCGTATTCTCTGTCCTTAAACCGCCGCCGGGTCGTCCCCTTATATACACGGGTTGGCCTTGGGCGGTCTCTGAGTCGATCCGGCTCATACAAGTGTCGGCTCGGTCTCTTCTCTCTTGTCTTACAACACAAGTTACAACACTAAGGCGGTTCACATAAATGGACCTTAAGTCGCCTCTGGGCTCCGGGCCTCCTCCGTGGAGTGCGGATCATGGGCGAGGTAAACCGGCCCCTCGAGGCGGTTCACACTCGATAGTTGTATCCCCAACAACGGGAATACTTTCCGGATGTTTTCCCCTTCGTCGGTATCACCTCCTACGCGTTAGGGCACACCTAGCACCGCACATTTTCTTGTCATGCACCGTCATGCTTATGTTTGCATTATATTTATTGTTTCTTCCCCTCTCCTCTCCGGTGAAGCTGAGACCGGCCTGCTGCTGCCCGGTTCGACTATGGAGTTGCGACCCTCTCTCTTGCGAGCAACCAGGCAAGCCCCCCTTGATCACCGGATATCGCCTATTCTACTCTAAACTGCTTGCATTACAGTAGTGTAGCATATTCTGCTTTGATTAATCCTATCTGCTGCATAGCTTTGTCCTTGCTACTCTTGTTGTTACCTTTACGCAATCCTACATGCTTAGTATAGGATGTTAGTATTTCCATCTGTGGCCCTACATTCTTGTCCGTCTGCTGTGCTATACTATCGGGCCGTGATCACTCGGGAGGTGATCACGGGTATATACTATATACTCATACATGATACATGTGGTGACCAAAGTCGGGTCGGCTGGTGGAGCACCCGCGAGTGGATCTTTGTGGCGGAGGCGGCAGGGCAGGTTGAGGCGCCTAGGAGAGAGGTGGGCCTGGCCTGTTCGGCGTTCAGCGGATACTTAACACGCTTAACGAGATCTTGGTATTTGATCTGAGTTGGCTACGGGCCTATACGCACTAACCAACTACGTGGGAAAGATATGGGCACTCGGCGTCGTGGTATCAGCCGAAGCACTTCGTGACGTCAGCGACTGGGCGGCGCACGCCGAATTGGACTGGAACGCCACTAGGCTAGGTCTGCTTTCGGCCGCCCTCATAGCGTCGCAGTGTGTGCTCAGGCGATGGGCCCAGACCCCTTGCGCCTAGGTTTGAACCGGCGTCTTGACCTCTGTTGAGCCTAGGTGGGGCTGCGGCGTGTTGATCTTCATGGCGGGCATGACCCGAGAAAAGTGTGTCCGGCTAAATGGGATCAAGCGTGTTGGGTTATGTGGTGCACCCTGCAGGTGAGTTAATCTATTGAATAGCCGTGATCTTCGGTAAAAGGGCGACTTGGAGTTGTACCTTGACCTTATGACAACTAGAACCGGATACTTAATAAAACACACCCTTCAAATGCGGATACAACGGTGGTCGCGCTCTCTCGTGGCAATGAGGAGGGATCGCCGGTAGGATTATTGCTATGTGATGTTACTTGGAGGACTTCAGCCTACCCTCTTCTACATTGCAAGGCAGGTGACGAGCGTAGTCTTGATAAGACTAGCTATCCCCTCTTATTACGGCATTACGATTCGGTCCACCGATATGGCCCTTCTGAGATATATCCATGCATATGTAGTGTAGCTCCTTGCTTGCGAGTACTTTGGATGAGTACTCACGGTTGCATTGTTTCCCCTTTTTCCCTATCTCTACTCGATTGCTGCGACGAGACGATGGAGCCGGAGCGAGAGCCACCGTCGATGATGACTACTACTTTGGAGGTGCCTACTACAACGTGCAGCCCGGCAGCGACACAGGAGTAGTTAGGAGGATCCCGAGCGGGAGGCCTGCGCCTCTTCGATCTGTATCCTAGTTTGTGCTAGCCTTCTTAAGGCAACCTTGTTTAACTTATATGCGTACTCAGATATTGTTGCTTCCGCTGATTCGTCTATGATCGAGCACTTGTATTCGAGCCCTCAAGGCCCCTGGCTTGTATTATGATGCTTGTATGACTTATTTTATTTGTAGAGTTGTGTTGTGATATCTTCCCGTGAGTCCCTGATCTTGCTCGTACACGTTTGCGTGTATGATTAGTGTACGATTGAATCGGGGGCGTCACAGGTGCTGCTCCCACTGGATCAGACTCGGGAGGCTGCAGGGGCGCTCGGAGATGGATGGAGGGAGGTGGATAGATGGATTGGTCTGATGCTGAAAACGAGGAGGATGGGTGGCGCTGCGGATGGATGGATTTGATGGGTGGCGGCGGCAGGTCCGAGGAGGGAGGAGGCTGTAGGTGGCGGTGGCTAGGGGGGACAAATATCCTAGGATTTAGGGTTTGGTCTAAAAATGGACTAGGGGTCTATATATAAGAAAAAGGGAGATGAGTTTGGATCATCCGATCAAAATCGGATGATCGAGATAAAATGGGCTTCAAAAGTCCAAATGAGTAAACGGAGATATTTTATAGATGTTTGGGGATGAACCAAATGCAACGGTGATGACTGAGCAGGTTGGGTTCGGGGCAAGTTTCGGACGCATGCGAGGGGGCTGCGAGCTGGCAAGAGAGGTCAACGAGGACAAGGGCCTGAAAAAATGACAACGGAGGCAAAGAGAGAAAGGGCAACTGCGAACGGCTACGAGGTTTTATGAAAACACGCGGATGCAATGCGGATGATGCGATGATGAAATGCATGACATGAACAAAATGCAAAACAAAAGACAAAAACCCAACCACGGAGGAAATATCATATCGCATCTCCGGAAAAGGCAATGGTTGGAGCTACGAATATGGAAAGTTGTATCCGGGGCGTTACAACCCAAGAGTAATAAGCTTCTCAAACTTCATTTCCACGTATCACCGTGGAGAACTCAAACCGATGCACCAAATGCAATGGCAAGGGCGCACGGAGTGCCCAAGTCCTTCTCTCCCAAATCCCACCGAAGCAACTAATGCTAGGGAGGAAAATGAGAGGAAGAACGAAAAAGAGAACAAAAAGAACTGCAAGATCTAGATCCAAAGGATTCCCCTCACATAGAGGAAAAAGTGATTGGTGGAAATGTGGATCTAAATCTCCTCTCTCTTTTCCCCCCAAAACTAGCAAGAATCCATGGAGGGATTGAGAGTTAGCAAGCTCGAAGAAGGTCAACAATGGGGGAAGAACATGAGCTCAAAGGATGAGGTTCATTTCGTAAGAAGACCCCCTTTTATAGGTGGGAAAAAAATCCAGCCGTTATCCTCACAGCCCGCACAGAGTGGTACTACCGCTAGGGCGGAAGAAGCCAAATGAAACAACACTGCAACGGGGCAACAGGGCGGAACTACTGCTGGAGCGGTACTACCGCGAGACCTTGTGGTACTACCGCGCGTCCACGGATGTAAAAAATTACAGCCGCACCTACATCCGCTGGAGCTAGCTACGAGAGAAAGCTGGCACGGTACTACCGCTCACAGGGAGCGGTACTACCGCGTAAGGGTGGATGTAAAAAATTACATCCGCGCCTACTACCGCAAGAAACATCACCAGGACACGAGGCAGCGGTACTACCGCTCACCAGGAACAGTACTACCACTGGCCACTGCGGTACTACCGCTCCCTTGAGCAGTACTACCGCACGCAACAGAGGCTTTAGCACTTGGATGCCTTCAAAACGCAGCTAGAGACAACAGACTGATCCAATAAAACCTGAACTGCCATAACTTCTGCAAATGAGCTCTGAATTGAGTAAACTCAAGCGTGTTGGATATAAGACAAAGAGTAGAATCAAAACAGTGACAGAGAAGAGGCAGGGGAGGTATGCCTAACAAAAAGAGGAGAGAAACCTCTAACAGAGAAGAACCGGCAGAGTCTCCAACATCGAAAACATCATAGAAGATGCATGTGAACTCCGTTTTTTATGAACTCGAGCTTGTGATCAAGATGACCATAAGCTCCAAATCTCACAAAGAGAACCAAACAAGAACCAAGAAATATGATGCAAGGAAGCAGTGGTTTGAGCTCTCTACTAACAATACGATCAAGCTACTCATACAGAGCCCCCCTTCATAGTACGGCAATCGATCCTATAACCGGTCTCCCAACTACCACCATGAGACCGGTAAAATAGAAAACCTATAAAGAGCAAACCTTTCCCTTGCACATGGTCCACTTGAGCTAGATGATGACGATCTTGACTCCCTCAAGTTGGACCACCTTTCTTGATTGCGTTGGCTTGATGAAGACTAGTTGATTGGTCCCCCATACTCCACTATGGGTGAGCCACTCTTCCGCACATCTTCACAAATCCATTGTTACCATAATGGACGGCAAGCTTCAAGCATTTGATCTCTTCGTGATGCTCCACTTGAACTTGCACACCGCAACTTAACCCCATGAAGAACCCTCACGGATAACATGGGTTAGCATACAAAGCGTAATGGACAATGCTTACCATACCATGGGATCGCTTGATCCCTCTCGGTATATCTTCTACGCTTTGTGTGTTGATCAACTTGATTCAGTCTTTGACTTAGTCTTGATCAATCTCTCACAAGACAAATCTTTAGGTAATTCCTTGAATAGCACCTTGGTCGACACAAACTCTCCTTGAAACCAACACAAGTACTCCATGAAAAGCCTATGGACAAAACCTTCAAATATAACTCAAGGCAACCATTAGTCCATGGAGATTGTCATCAATTACCAAAACCAAACATGGGGGCACCACATGTTCTTTCACGTGGCTCGAGAGAGTAATCAAGCCGCGGACATCCTTGCTCGCATGGGCGCTAAACGCGACCCTGTCCCGCCAAACACCTTTGTGAAAAGGCTCTTCCAAGCCATCCAAGGTGTGGCAGGACGAGAACGGGAACACCGACCCGGAGCCGATCATACCCCCCGATTCTGAACACAGTCCCGATATCATCGGGGGCTCACGCACTGAAATAACACCATCGGCCCACGAAATCATGGCTGTAATTGCCCCGTGGACCGAGCCTTTCCTTGCCTACCTCACTAGGAATGAGCTTCCAGAGGATCAGACTGAGGCCCGTCGCATCGTTCGACGTTCGAAGGCCTACAAAGTTCACGAAGGAGAACTATACAAGAAAAGTACTACCGGAGTCCTTCAACGATGTATCTCCGAAGAAGAGGGACAACAGCTCTTGGCTGAAATACACGCTGGTCTTGGCGGTCATCATGCCGCAGCCCGGGCCCTTGTAAGTAAAGCCTTCCGCATGGGTTTCTTTTGGCCCACAGCCCGGGCAGATGCACAAGACCTCGTATAGCGCTGCGTCGGATGCCAGCTTTTCGCTAATCAAACACATATGCCGCCCACTACCCTCTGAACAGTCCCCATTACTTGGCCCTTTGCGGTCTGGGGGCTCGATATGGTCGGACCTCTTAAAGGGGGGAAGCCATAAGAAGACATACTTATTGGTTATGGTCGACAAGTTCACTAAGTGGATAGAGGCCAAACCGGTTAAAACGGCGAAGGCCGGACCGTTGATAGATTCATATCCGGCAACGTACACCGCTATGGTGTCCCGCACAGCATTATTACTGACAACAGCTCTAACTTTACAGCCGACGAGGTGATAACTTGGTGTGCCAATTTGGGCATCAAGCTTGATTACGCCTCCATATACCACCCTCAAACAAACTGTCAGGTCGAATAGGCTAACGGCATGATAATGAGCGGCATAAAACCCAGACTAGTGCGATCTCTGCATGAATCGGACAAACACTGGGTCAGGGAAATCGATTCCGTACTCTGGGGGCTGCGGACCACGCCCAATCGCACGACCGGATATATACCCTTTTTCATGGTGTACGGTGCGGAGGAAGTCTTGCCTTGCGACATTATTCATGACTCACCTCGAGTGCACATGTATGAAGAGAGAGAAGCCGAGCTCGATCGGCACGACGATTTGGACGGCCTAGAGGAGGAGCACGATGTCGCGAAGGTCCGTTCCGCATTCTATCAACAGCAGGCTCGGCGATACCAAATCAGAGAGGTACGAGCAAAGACCTACAACGTCCCTTCATGGGAGGTTCCCTTCATTATAGATGAAGTTCTCACTGGAGGAGCCTATCGTCTTCGCAATGCTTCGGACAATCGCTTGGAGCCAAACCCATGGAACGCTGCAAGGCTCCGAAGATTCTATGCCTAAGTCCGCACATATACCTTTTTTCTCGTTCCTTCTTTCCTCTCTTTTACAGTCTTTCTTTTTTTCCGTTTCTACACGACTTCTAGCTCGTGTTCGGATAAACTGCACACATGAGGGTAGACATCCTCAAATGTACATACCCCGAAATACCTGGGGGCTTCTTTTCACAAGAAGCTTATTCTTCTTCTTATTATTTCTCTAGCATCAAGCTCACCATATATATGTGTCATCTATCCATATATGTCTTTTCTTCGCCATTATAAGCACCTTTATGACTTACGTTTTTGCCAAGCTGGGTTGCCTGGCTCCTGTGCTTATGCCCTACGTTCCCGCTTGTTCGGCTAGGGAATAAAGGGAGCACCTCTGTGATTGTTACAGCCGGGTCATCCGGACATGTACCTGAGACAGGTGAAGCCGAAAGATAGCATTCTTAAGGGAATGATTGGTCAGTGAGCAAAAGACGAACTATCTCGTGGCATTACACGACCCAGAGTATAGACGCATACTATGATTATTTAGCATCACAGCTTCGGTATGCACAAAGAACCGCATACTAGCCCAGGGAAAGGAACCCTTAACGGAACTATTCTTTCTGGAAGATGTTTCTTACAATGAAATGTAATATAACATAACTCCCCGAATACAACTTGTCTGTTCAAGCAAAGATGACCGGACTGCCTGGTTTCCGAACATACTTTGGCGTTTACCCACAGTACAGTATTCGGAAACACTCCTAAACCTAGAGTTTTCGGAGGTTGAAGCAGAAAGTCTGCCATGACAATCATTTTACAATTCGGCTGGAGACAAGTTTGTCCATAAAATAACATTGCTACTTGGACTCAAAAACTTCTTCTTCCTCTAGACCTTCTAACAAGCTGTCTAGTCTACAATCTTGTTGGGAAAACTTGGCGGCCTCCTTCACTTGGTCGTACACCAGGCTGACCGGGATTTCTTGACCATCGGATCCTCGAGGTCCGAACCGCGCCATATGATTTGGATCAAGCCCGATGTACCATGTTTTTACCATGGCCCAGGCCTCCCGAGCACCTTCTCGGCATGCTGATATCTTCCACAGCACAAAACAGCGCCGAGCTCCGTTCAATAAATTCACGAGCTCCTCCATACTTCCTGGAGGAGAGTCGGCTGGCCATAAAGCCTTCACAATGCTTCTCATGCCTTCCGCGCTCGCTCATGTACCTTGGACAGCTCTTGTAGCAGGTCGCCTTGAAATCCGAACACCTCCTCTTCGAGTCGCCCAGTCAACACGCCTGCAGCACTAAACTGGTTAGAATTCGCATCAGCGAACTGCATAACAGTAAGTTGAAAGGCATACTGAATATGCCGCCCCTCAGCTTTCTGTTTTCCTTTAGGGCATCCACTAGTTGGGCTCGCACGTCTTTCAGCTCCTCACCGAGCTTGGTGTTGGCATCCTGCATCTTGTCCTTCTCGTCCCTAGTACGCGTCAGTACGCGTTGACCAGTGGCCTCTTGCCTTTCGGCATGTTCTTTTTCCAACTGCGCGGCCTTTAGCTTCTCCTCCAGCTGATCCAACGATCCTGCCATTATAACACGCAACATTGTGTATTTGCATAAACACGACTGGCACATCATCATACTCCCCGGACAGCAGGAGACATTACCAGTCGGTGGCTCCTTGGACTTCTCCAGTTCGGCGGTAACAACAGTTAGCTGAGTCCGGCACTGTTCTGGCTCCCGGGATAGCATGTTGTTCTTCTCCGTAAGCACCTAATCATACACTGATCCTTAAAATCAGTTGCTTCAAGTATTTTCAAGTCTTGGGGGCTACTGGTATATGGCTATTAAATCTATACAAATTATCTTACCCGCATATCCTTTGAAAGCTGGTAAGTGGCTCTAGCAAGCCCATCCCGAGAGCTCGGATGTATTCATCCGCCGAACTGAAAGCATTGAATGCCTCTTCAGTAAAATTAGGATCGCGCATAGCTGCCCTCCGGCGCCGATGGTTCATAACACTCTCCACTTCGGAGTTGGTGACGAATACGTTATCCGAATCATCGGAGAGAGAAAAATCCGCCATGGTACTCGTATCAACTCTAGCCCTAGAGGCAGGGTTCGGGGTCGGAGCGGTGGACGTATGTCCGGTGAGGTCTCCGGATATAGTCTGGTGAATGCTCTTCCTGAAATATGGCACAACAGCAAATGTCACAGTTTGGTATGTTGGCCACATGGCGTATCAAAAGCCATACCTTTTTGATGAAGGTCGGAGCTTGGAAGTATCACCGTCTGCCTTTCTTTTTGAAGATCCGCCTGGTGTCGGCGTCCCCTTCTCAAGGGACGATCTCGGCGCGGCATGGTGAGATGAGCGCCGCCCCTTTGAAGCACGAGATAGTGCAATGGGTGAGGCGCGATGGGAAAACCCTTTTGGAGGAGACGCTCCCTGGGCACTTATATGGGAAGAAGGAAGAAGGCCAGGGTAATCAGCTTTGGTAGCCACTTCTGTATCGTTGTAGCTCGCCTGATAGAAGACCCCCTCCTTGAAATCCACAAATATATCCGGATCCTCCTCGAATCCGGGATCCAGGCCCCGAATATGGTCCTCCGGCTGCGGAGCGGGGCTATAAATTCCTGCAGTGGCCTTCCTCCATTCCTGTTGAAAATGGTCGGGTTAAGTTTGACTGATTGCGACTCAGGAAGAAGATTAAGTGAGGTTCTGGATTGAGAGCTTACCCAGCTAGGGGGGTTGTACATGGAAAAGCCATCTCGGCATTGAGGCGAGTGAATTCTTCTTTCTCCCCTTTGTAAAGATCAGCCAACATGGCGGCCAGGGCGGTGAAGTTGTCTGGGCCCTTGTGCACGTAGCGAGATGTATCGTCCTCCCCGTTGAAGTTCCACATGGGGAGTCCTCTGGATTGGAGTGGCTGAACACCTCGCGATATGGAAATCGCCATGACCTCGACCATAGACAGTCCGTATTGGGCGAGTATTTTTATCTTGTCCATGAGCATCTTAACCTCCACACAATCTACCTCCTCGATGCTTCGGGGACGCCAGCTTTGGCGCTTCTTTAATGGGCATTGGAGAATTCTGGTAGGCCACGCCGGATTGGGTCCAAGAGAATGACGTCTTCTATATAAAACCACTCCGAGGGCCACTCTTCGGATGCCTTCTTCGAAGTACCGGATAGGTACCCTGTCTCGGCTATGCGCCATACTTCGGCGCCGCCCACCTCGAATATGGATCCCTTTTGGGAGCGAGGGACGAGGCAGAAGATCTTCCTCCATAGCTCGAAATGGGCCTCACAGCCTAGGAAAAGCTCGCAAAGAGCGACGAAACCCGCGATGTGCAGAATCGAGCCCGGCGTGAGATTGTGCAGTTGGAGGCCATAGTACTCCAGGAGACCTCGGAGGAAAGGATGGATTGGAAATCCAACACCTCTTAAAAGAAAGGAGACGAAGCACACACGCTCCCCTGCTGAAGGATTTGGGAAATTTTCTGCCAGGGCTTCGCCAATAAAGGAGGTTAATCCCGCCCGAACCGGGACTAGATCCGCGGGAGGGAGGTAGCCCTGCACCTAGAGCTTGGTCAGTTGGGCATGGGATACAGGGAAGCTCTCCCAATCACCTTTTTAAGGGCATGGGGGCGGGAAGAAGAACTAGGAGCACTGGCCATGATTGCGTGGTTTCTTGAGGCAAAGTTCGAAGGATTTTCGCCTGGTGTGGAATAGCATCTGAGATCTGGTCTCCTTAAATAGGCACCTTCCGTATGTTGTCAAGGGGTTATCTGTAAAAGTATTTGGACCCTTCATATTCATTGGCCAGGTGGAGCTGAGGCGACGGAAGCGCAGAAGCCGAGGGGTGTGACGTTTAATGTGAAGCCGAGCTATTCGAAGAATTCACCTTGCCAAGACCGAAGCTGTAAGGGCAGAATATAGCTTTTCAGTTCATATGCTTTGAAGTATTCGGTGGAGGAACCCGCCTTGCAATGTCGAAGACAATTTACATGCCGGATACGTCGGCATTGGAGACTGGTTCGGGGGCTACCGAGGGAGTCCAGGATTACGGGGTCCTCGGGTGTCCGGGCTATGTAACGTGGGCCGAACTGGTGGGCCATGAAGATACAAGGCGGAAGACTTTCCCCCGTGTCCGAATGGGACTCTCCTTGGCGTGGAAGGCAAGCTTGGCGTGCGGATATGAAGATTCCTTTCTATGTAAACCGACTCTGTACAACTCTAGCTTCCTCCGGTGTCTATATAAACCAGAGGGTTTAGTCCATAGAGGCAATCTTAATCATACAAGCTAGACATCTAGGGTTTAGCCATTACGATCTCGTGGTAGGTCAACTCTTGTAACTCCTATACTCATCAAAGTCAATGAAGCAGGAAGTAGGGTATTACCTCCATCAAGAGGGCCCAAACCTGGGTAAACATCGTGTCCCCTGCCTCCTATTACCTTCAATCCTCAGACGCACAGTTCGGGACCCCCTATCCGAGATCTGCCGGTTTTGAAACCGGCATGGACCTCCTTATAAGGGATTCTCTTCCACATGCTATTGGACCTGAGAAGAGAAGAGGCCCTCGCGTGCTCCTCCTCTGCTGCGCCGCGGGTTGCGGGATTAAGCTGAGCCAAGCTCACATGCACCTATGCGCTTATTTATATTTGTGAGGCGTCTCCTAACCCTAGCCGTCACACAAATCAGATCACATCTGCAGTCACGCCCATGTTGTTTCACTGCTGCTACTGCCAGAGGGACGTTTAGGTTTTTGGGACGTGACTGCTCGCCTCTGTTCATCTGCTTCCTCTACGTCCGCGTCACCTTCACCGTCATCATGTCCACCGACGCCGAACATGCCGCCGCCAAGAAAATCAAAGCCGACAGGAAGGACGCCGCAGCTACCGCTGCAGCTTCTACCTGGCCTACTGGAGGGTATAACTCGTTTATCCCGCTCCTATTGACTTCTGTTTTAGCCATGCTAGCGTTATACATAGATGTGTCTGTAATTAGCATAGTATGTGCTTGCATGATCCAATATCACTGTCTTTATTTCTATCAATGCCATGCTAGTGATTTTTTATTGATTAATTTAGTCGAAAAACTGCCTAAAAGTGCAACTATCCCTAGGTGGTTTTGGTAATTCATAACAACATATAGCTCATTGAGCTAATACTATTCCAAGATGAATATTTCAGGAAAGCTCAATGAATGGCATGGAATGGATGATGAAAGTGGATCCCTCAAAATATTAAGGACAAAGGATTGGCTCAAGCTCAAAAGCTCAAGACTCTACATTTTACATTTTAGTGATCCAAGATCACATTGAGACTATAGGAAAAGCCAATACTACCAAGAAGGGATGAGGTGTTGCTTAATGAGCCTTTTGCTCCATGTGCTTAGTGATATGCTCCAAAACCCTCCACTACTTTCTCACATCCACATATGACCTAAACCCAAATTCAAACTCGGCCGTACCGATTCTTTCTATCCGGCGCCACCGAGTTCAGATGTCATAGCCACTGCCACAAACCCTAGGCAAACCGGTTTCACCGATAGGGATCTGGTCTCACGAGATGGGATTATAATCTCTATTTCCCTTCGTAACTTTTCGGTCTCACCGAAAGCGAATCGTCCCACCGAGATTACAATGTAAACTCTCTGTTTCCTTTGGTAACTTTTCGGTCTCACCGAAGAGCAAATTGGTCCCACCGAGTTTATCGACCAACTCTGGTTAGCTAATTACCAAATTCGGTCTCACCGAGTTTTGTATGTCGGTCTTACCGAGATTACGTTATACCCTAACCCTAACCAAATCGGTCCTACCGAGATGCATGTCGATCCACGAAAACCCTAACGGTCACTAGGTTTACTAAATCGGTGTGACCGAGTTTGATGATTCGGTCCCACCGAGTTTGGTAAATTGTGTGTAACGGTTAGATTTTGTGTGGAGGCTATATATACCCCTCCACCTCCTCTTCATTCGTGGAGAGAGCCAGCAGAACAAACCTACACTTCCAACTTACCAGTTCTGAGAGAGAACCACCTACTCATGTGTTGAGGCCAAGATATTCCATTCCAACCATATGAATCTTGATCTCTAGCCTTTCCCAAGTTTCCTTCCACTCAAATCTTCTTTCCACCAAATCCATATCCTGTGAGAGAGAGTTGAATGTTGGGGAGACTATCATTTGAAGCACAAGAGCAAGGAGTTCATCATCAACACACCATTTGTTACTTCTTGGAGAGTGGTGTCTCCTAGATTGGCTAGGTGTCACTTGGGAGCCTCCGACAAGATTGTGGAGTTGAACCAAGGAGTTTGTAAGGGCAAGGAGATCGCCTACTTCGTGAAGATCTACCACTAGTGAGGCAAGTCCTTCGTGGGCGACGGCCATGGTGGGATAGACAAGGTTGCTTCTTCGTGGACCCTTCGTGGGTGGAGCCCTCCGTGGACTCGCGCAACCGTTACCCTACGTGGGTTGAAGTCTCCATCAACGTGGATGTACGATAGCACCACCTATCGGAACCACGACAAAAACAGTCGTGTCTCCAATTGCGTTTGAATCCTCCAAACCCTTCCCTTTATATTCTTGCAAGTTGCATGGTTTATTTTCCGCTGCCAATATACTCTTTGCATGCTTGCTTGAATTGTGTGAAGATTGCTTGACTTGTTCAAAAATAGCTAAAATCTGCCAAAGTCTAAAATTGGAAAAAGGTTAAGTTTTTATTGGTCAAGTAGTCTAATCACCCCCCCCTCTAGACATACTTCAAGGTCCTACAAGTGGTATCAGAGCTTTGGTCTCCATTTTCTTTGATTTCCATAGCATTTGGTGGTCATAGCCTTGGTTTCACAACCTAGGAGAGTATGGCGTCTAGCGAGGGAAATTATCATCGTAGAGGTCCTTACTTTGATGGCACTAATTTTGCTAGTTGGAAGCATAAGATGAAAATGCATATTCTCGTACATAACCCCGCCGTTTGGGCTATTGTGTGTATTGGCTTGCAAGGTGAATTCTTTGATGGGAGAGAACCGAACCTTGAAGCTAGTGCGGAAGAGTTGAAGATGTTGCAATACAACGCTCAAGCTTGTGATATCCTCTTCAAGTTGGATGTGCTCCAAAGTCTGCTTGACAAGTTCAAAATGAAGGATGGTGAAGGTGTCGCTGAAATGTACTCTAGGCTTGCTCTCACCACAGATGAGATTGCCGGCTTAGGAAGTGAAGAGATGACCGATAGATTCATCATCAAGAAGATCCTAAGAGCATTGGATGGAAAATATGATACCGTGTGCACATTGATCCAAATGATGCCCAATTACAAAGATCTCAAGCCTACGGAAGTCATTCGAAGAATTATTGCTCATGAGATGTCACTCAAGGATAACGAGGAACTTCACAACAAGTCGAGTGGTGCTTACAAAGCCTCATGTGAAGCCCCTACATCAACAAGTGAGAAACAAACCTTCAATGAAGAATTGAGCTTAATGGTCAAGAACTTCAACAAATTCTACAAGAGTAGAAGCAAAGAAAGAAGCTCCAAGTCAAGGTCCTACAATGACAAAAGATCTTCTAGTCGAGAGCGCAATAGCTACAACTGTGGGAGACCCGGACACTACTCCAATGAGTGTACGGCACCCTACAAAAGAAGATAAGATTCTCCCAAGAGAAGAAGTAGAAGAGAAGAATCACCACCAAGAGAGAGAAGGAGTAGAGATGATCGTTATGAACGAAGACCCTCACGGAGAAGCAAGGATTCAGAAAGGAAGGACAAGTCATCAAAGAGCTACACAAAACGAAGACATCAAGCTCATGTTGGTGAATGGGTATCCGGCTCCGACTCCGACCATCACTCCGAGAGAAGCTATCACTCCGACTCCGAATACACTCAAGATGAAGGTGTTGCAGGTCTAGCACTTGTGTCAACCAACTCCTACGACATATTGGAATCACCAAATGAAGGAATTGGTAGATGCTTCATGGCCAAATGTCCTAAGGTAACACACACCGAGTATGTTGATTTTCATGTTGATGAAGATGACTTGCTAGGTGATGATGATTTACTTGTTGACAACTCTAGTGATGAATACTATGATGAAACGTCAATTAATCATGCTAATCAAGTTGAAACGAATGACAATGATAAGGAGAAAAGTGAGCGTCTAACTAAAGAACTAAACACTCTTAAGTTAGCTCATGA
The DNA here is from genome assembly GCA_021605205.1 of Aegilops longissima. Classification (NCBI taxonomy): domain Eukaryota; kingdom Viridiplantae; phylum Streptophyta; class Magnoliopsida; order Poales; family Poaceae; genus Aegilops; species Aegilops longissima. Next base: position 306,201,811 of record CM038682.1, read on the forward strand.
AACTATCTTTGAAGATCATCGAGAACTTTTAAGGGCTCATGAGAAGTTACGCTTTGAAAAGCTCAATCTTGAGCAAGAGCATGAGTTCTTAAAGGCAATCAATGATGATCTTCGTAAGAAAAGTTCTTCTTACATTGCCAAGCGTTTACTCTTATCTACTTACATGCCTCAAGTCAAGTCTAGTAACAAGAACAAGAAAGATTCTTCTTCTAGTAGTAACAATAACAATGCTAAATCCAATATTGTTGCTTCTAGTAGTTCTCTTGATTCCACTAATGATTCTCTTAGCCAAGTTACACTTGAGCAAGAAAACAGCTTATTGAAGGGAATTATAGAGAAAGGTGTATACAAGAGTCTTGCCGGGAGTAAGCAATTTGAGGAAATTATACGCAAGCAAGGAAGGCACCGGAAGAATCAAGGTGTTGGTTTTGAACGAAAGTTCAATGCCAATGGAGTTGAGTGGGAAGAAGATCAATACCCCAAGACGAAGTTTGTTCCTCAACAAGAGAAGTATGATCCTACTTCCTTCAAGGGAACACAAGCACAAGATGATCTTCCACCACAAGACCATAAGAACAAAGGCAAGGACAAGCTTCAAGAGGAGATTGATGCATTTGAAGAAGCACCTAAGGCCTTGGTCAAGTGGGTTCCCAAGACTACGTCAAGTTCTACTTCATCAAGTACAACTACTACACAAGTGAATTCCCATCAAGTTGATGTGGATCCCGAAGAAGAAGAACTAGAGAGTTCTTGAGGGTGTCTCCGCCAACATTCTTCAGTCATATCATTATGGCAAGGACAAGTGCAATCAACTTCCATATCTTGCACTAGTTCAAGGAGTCACAAACCCTCATGTTGGTAAGGCAAGGGACAAGGTAACCTAATGTTTTCATGGAAATCATTTTGTGTGTGCATCACTCTATGTCTATGGATATCCTTGTTTGTTCCTTGTGGGACTAATCCATGTAGGTATTGAAAGTGCAACTCACTCCAAAGGATTGCTCCAAGCGATCTACATCAACATTGAGCATCCACATCTTCGACGCCTACATGAAGTCATCATCGACAAAACCCAAGGTTAGTTTATCCCTCTAAGGGGGGATCTCACATCTAGGGGGAGCTTAACTCTAAAAATTGAGTCAAAGCAACTCTAATGATGTGAACACATAAATGCTTTATGTAAAATTAATAACCCCACTTGAGCTTAAACGATGAGTATGACCTATGATCAAATGTTCTCATTTGACTCCTAAGTCAATATACTCATATATAGATGACCTAGTCATCGCCAATTGTTTGATAGATGCTAGAATTGATTGTGCATGCTTTGTCACATATTTTATTTGTCATTTTATTGTGTGAGCATGTTGGTTGCATATTTACTCATTCGAGGACATCCACTTGTTGTTTTGATTGTTTGGCTTTTCTTTCTTTGGCCAAGTGAATGGACAAGAATGCCTAAGAACCTTCTCTAGCTATCTATGCTTTTCTCGTCTCAAACTCTATTCATGCTACATCACAAAATTTGATCAAGTTAGATTCGAACCACTCTGTGTGAGGAGCACACGGAGTCCCCGATTCGTCATAAACTTAAACTTCCAAAACTTCTTTGTGATTTTCGGTCTGACCGATTCCTCCATTTTGGTCATACCGAGATTACTAAGTCGATCTAGGTTTTCATCTCGGTGCAACCGATTTGTACTTTTCGGTCACACCGAGTTGCAATAACTGTTCACAGTTTTGCATCTCGGTGCCACCGAGTTTTACCACTCGGTCACACCGACAGGGTCGGGCTATATATATCGCATGGGCAAAATTTGGAAAATTTTCTCCGAATCCTCTCGCCCACGCATAGCTCGCTCTGCCAACCTGGCCTACGGATCGTCGACTTCGTCGCCAGCCGCCTCATGTCGCTGGTCTCCGCCGCCATCAACGGAATTCTCCTCCGCCGTTGCCGCCGTAGTGAGTTCCCGCCGAACTAGGGTATGAACTCGATCACAGTGCTTTCCTCGTCCGATTCTCAGCACATTGTGTACATTATGCATCTTGCCACGATTGAAACACTCCTATCCAGTCAAATCAATCCTTAGAATAGTTGCGATTCGAAAATCGGGGGTTAGGTTTCCGCCGAAACCATCTCGGACCCACCGAGTTGAAAAACTCGGTCCCACCGATTTGGCAAATGCCATTGCACTAGTAAGTCTCGGTCTGACCGAGAATTGCAAATCGGTGTGACCGATTTCCGAACTTTGTGAAACCCTAGCAGTCTCGGTGCCACCAAACTGTGACTCGGTCTGACCGAGTTCACTAGTTTAGGTTCCAAAACTGCTTCGGTATCACCGAGTTTGAAAATCGGTAGATCCGAAATGCTTTCAGTGGGAAACTAAAACTAAGTTTTTTGAATCATTCTTTTGCAAAAATCTCTTCATTTTGTGATGCTCATCCACTCTACCTCATCTACACCTATTCACAAGGTCAGCAGTCAGTTGGACAGCATGTCAGACCAGAGTGATAGCCAGAACAAATCTGAAGAGCAGATCCAATTGAGTGAGGGCACTAGTCCCTCAAGCAGCTCAGATGAGGGGAGCAGAAGCACTCCGAGCAATTTGCCTAAGGCTGCCACAAGGTCAAGAAAGAAGAAGACCTCAGAGTTTGAGGATGAGGATTACACGGCAGTTGAGGATGAGGCAAGCTCCAAGAAGAAAGTGCTCAAGAGGGAGATTAGTTCATCTGCAGTGAAGCCTGGATTGAAAATCAAAAGGCCAGCAGGTAGACAACCAATGTCCAAAGCCAGATGGTCTACTCAAGCTCCTTTGGAATCACAACCCAAAGAGCATGTTGCTGCAGAGGGAAAGAAAAGGAAAGAAAGGGTCAAGAAGACCATGGCAAGAGTGATAGGGAAGCCTTCCATGATGGAAGAGGAAGAAGAAGAAGAGGTTGCAGAGCCTGCACCCAAGGCACAAAAGCTGATGGGTGATGCTATCAAGTCAGGGGCTGCAACTTCCAAGCCCAAAGCTGCCCCTAAGCCCAAGAATGCACCCAAGAGGAATACCAGGAGCATACCAGCAGCTGAAAAGAACAAGGCCCCAATGCCTGAAGTTGAAGCTGAAGAAGATGAAGAAGGGAAGGTCCTAAGGAAGCTCAAACCCAAGATCCCAGGCCACAATGATGCTCATCCTGTTGCTGGAAACATGAAGATCAGGAGAGATAATAGGTTGAGCCTATGGAGAGAGTCAGATCCATATGCCACGAGGAGAAGGACTGTAGTGGACTACAGGTTCCACACCAAGGAGCAGCAGGACTTTTATGAGACTATCTTGCTGGATAAGAAGCCCATAGTTTGCGATATGAGATGGGTCAACTGGACCTACATGAAGGAGAACGCAGAACACTACCCTGGAGTTTATGATAGCTTCAGTGCTTGTGGAGTTGCTGATTTTGTTGGGCAAAAGCTCACCAACTGGAACGACGAACTCATCATGCAATTCTACTCCACAGCACATTTCTATCCAGAAGGCAGGATAGTGTGGATGTCAGAAGGAACCAGATATCAGTCTACCCTAGAGGAATGGGCAAGTTTGATCAATGCCCCAAAGGAAAGTTAGGATGACCTGGACATTTACGGAAAGAAGAAAATGGATAATAGCACAATGTCACACATGTACAAGGAGATCCCCGATGATGCACTTGAGAACTTCAAGTTTGGATCAGTCCATTTTCTGCTGTCAGGGCTGCCTACGATCAACTGGATCTTAAGGCATACTCTATTACCCAAATCAGGTGACCATAACATGATTAGAGCACATGCAATCAATTTGCTTCATGTTTTTGATGTGCCTCAGAAATTCAAGGTCACGAGCCTCATAGTCGAGACAATTAAGAGGACAGCAGCAGATCGGAAGAGAAGCTGTGGTTATGCCCCACAGATTCAGGAGTTGATAAACTCGAAGATGGGCACAGGAAAGTATCTATTGGATAAGGAACACATGGTTCTCTATCCTGATTTTGAAGACAATCGAGTTGTCATGACTGAGAATGAACCATCATCAGTGCAAGCTCAGGAGAGAAAGGAGAAGGCAAGGAAAGAGAAAGCTGCAAAGATGCCAACTCAAGCAGAGGCATCTGACTACTTCCTGAAGAACAAGCAGGAGCAGCTCAGTTACTTAATAGCATCATCTCTGCGGATTGAGAAGGGTTGGCCACCCTAACTCAAAACCAGGAGAGCCTGGAGAGAATCATGGAACAAAAATTCTATGATCTTGATGTCAAAGTGACTGAGATTCATCGGTGATGGAGCAGATTACAAGATGATATGCAGGAGAGGAAGGCCAAGACGACAACCGATGCATTTGCCGAGTGCCTAGAGCTCGGAGGTCACTGCAGTACCAACCTGGACACGAGCCACTTCTTCAGCTCCAGCTACAGCTCCAACTTAAACAGCTCCAGCTCCAACTTCTTCCAGCTCCTACCACGTCTACTAATGCGTTCATCCTTGAGTCCCTGTCTACACCACCACCAGAAGACCAAGCCTGAGAGACGACATAGTACTATGCATTTTCTAGAAACTTTTTGGTAACTTGTTGCCAAAGGGGGAGAAAAATGTATAGATCATAGGCTTCAGAGAGAGAGATTTGCTTTTGTTCTCTCTTGTCTTCTTGGTTGAACTTTTTTGCGTTTGATTGCTTGAGATACTATGCATTACCTGTGAGACATTGATGATCATGTGTTTGATCATAAGCTACACTTATGCCTTTATGATATTATCTTATTTATCCTTATATGATCATTCACTGTGCTTGGTGATGAGTGCATGTATTCAATCGTTATTATTTTGAGCGCTCCACCAAGATGTATGTGACATGGAAGAGTAACCCATGAGCCTAATTTCTTATGCATTTGCAGTCCAAAGCAAATCTTAAGATATGCACAAATTTAGGGGGAGCTCGTGCTTATCACATACTTCTCAAAGCAACGATGTTTTTCAATTTTATTATCATTTGTCGAAGCTTTGATCTATATGTTGTCATCAATTATCAAAAAGGGGGAGATTGAAAGTGCAACTATCCCTAGGTGGTTTTGGTAATTCATAACAACATATAGCTCATTGAGCTAATACTATTCCAAGATGCATATTTCAGGAAATCTCAATGAATGGCATGGCATGGATGATGAAAGTGGATCCCTCAAAATATTAAGGACAAAGGATTGGCTCAAGCTCAAAAGATCAAGACTCTACATTTTACATTTTAGTGATCCAAGATCACATTGAGTCTATAGGAAAATCCAATACTATCAAGAAGGGATGAGGTGTTGCTTAATGAGCCTTTTGCTCCATGTGCTTAGTGATATGCTCCAAAACCCTCCACTACTTTCTCACATCCACATATGACCTAAACCTAAAGTCAAACTCGGCCCCACCGATTCTTTCTATCCGGCGCCACCGAGTTCAGATGTCATAGCCACTGCCACAAACCCTAGGCAAATAGGTTTCATGGATAGGGATCTTGGTCTCACCGAGATGGGATTGTAATCTCTCTGTTTCCCCTTCGTAACTTTTCGGTCTCACCGAAAGAGCGAATCGGTCCCACCGAGATTACAATGTAAACTCTATGTTTCCCTTTTGTAACTTTTCGGTCTCACCGAAAGAGCAAATCGGTCCCACCGAGTTTATCTGACCAACTCTCTGGTTAGCTAATTACCAAATTCGGTCTCACCGAGTTTGTGTAATCGGTCTCACCGAGATTACGTTATGCCCTAACCCTAACCAAATCGGTCCTACCGAGATGCATGTCAGTCCCATCGAAAACCATAACGGTCACTAGGTTTACTAAATCGGTCTCACCAAGTTTGATGATTCGGTCCCACCGAGTTTGGTAAATTGTGTGTAACGGTTAGATTTTGTGTGGAGGCTATATATACCCCTCGACCTCCTCTTCATTCGTGGAGAGAGCCATCGAACAAACCTACACTTCCAACTTACAGTTCGAGAGAGAACCACCTACTCATGTGTTGAGGCCAAGATATTCCATTCCAACCATATGAATCTTGATCTCTAGCCTTCCCCAAGTTGCTTTCCACTCAAATCTTCTTTCCACCAAATCCATATCCTGTGAGAGAGAGTTGAGTGTTGGGGAGACTATCATTTGAAGCACAAGAGCAAGGAGTTTATCATCAACACACCATTTGTTACTTCTTGGAGAGTGGTGTCTCCTAGATTGGCTAGGTGTCACTTGGGAGCCTCCAACAAGATTGTGGAGTTGAACCAATTAGTTTGTAAGGGCAAGGAGATCGCCTACTTAGTGAAGATCTACCGCTAGTGAGGCAAGTCCTTCGTGGGCGACGGCCATGGTGGGATAGACAAGGTTGCTTCTTCGTGGACCCTTCGTGGGTGGAGCCTTCCGTGGACTCGCGCAACCGTTACCCTACGTCGGTTGAAGTCTCCATCAACGTGGATGTACGATAGCACCACCTATCGGAACCACGACAAAAACATCTGTGTCTCCAATTGCGTTTGAATCCTCCAAACCCTTCCATTTATATTCTTGCAAGTTGCATGCTTTATTTTTCGCTGCCAATATACTCTTTGCATGCTTGCTTGAATTGTGTGAAGATTGCTTGACTTGTTCAAAAATAGCTAAAATTTGCAAAAGTCTAAAATTGGGAAAAGGTTAAGTTTTTATTGGTCAAGTAGTCTAATCACCCCCCTCTAGACATACTTCAAGGTCCTACACTGCCCATCTACTCATCAAAAACCTAATTTGTGTAGGCATTTTTCGGCTAGTGGTTTTGCCACAACACTGAAATCGGATAAGTTTACCGGTACATATTTTAAGCGTTGGCAGACATAAAACACCTTATGGCTCACGGCTATGAACGTGTTCTGGGTCGCCGGTGTCCCTTCCACGGGAATGATTGCTCCTGAACGGGAGAAGGCATTTAAGGAAGCCATCATCGTATTTCTGGGAGAAGTTCTTAGCGTGATTAGATATAAGTTGGTCGATGCATATTTACATGTGCATGTTTCCAAGGACTTGTGGGAGGCGCTCGAATCTAAATTCGTGGGCCACCGATGCTGGGAGCGAGATGTATGATATAGAGCAGTTCCATGATTACAAGATGGTCGAGAACTATCCTGTATTGGAACATGCTCATGAGATAATATGCATTGCTAAGGAGTTTGAGCTTCTTAAGTGCGATTTACCGGGCAAGTTTGTCCGAGCTTCATAATCGCTAAGCTCCCTAATTCCTGGAGAAACTTTGCTACCACTCTGAAACATCAGAGGCGTGAATTCTCAGTAGAGGATGTTATCGGCCATCTGAGTGTTGAGCAGAACTCGAGGACAAAGGACTCACACGGGAAAGGGGTCAAAGGTACTTCTGTGGCCAATATGGTACAACAGAGGAACTTCAACTCCCACAAGCCCAAGGGAAAGAACGGTGTCCAACAGAATACTGACTTTAAGAAGAAAGTAAGAAGACCTTCAAGAAGAACAAGAAGGGAGATGGTTGCTTCCCTTGTGGTTCGAAGGAACATTGGGCCAACAAGTGCCCAAACCAGTACAAGAAGCCAGGGCAGGATGATGTCTACTACGCAACTTTATTCTTGTAGACACGTGTTGGGCCTCCAAGCGCAGAGTTTTGTAGGACAGTAGCAATTTTCCCTCAAGTATATGACCTAAGGTTTATCAATCCGTGAGAGGTATAGGATGAAATGGTCTCTCTCAAACGAGACTGCAACCCAATACAAGGAATCTCTTGTGTCCCCAACACACCCAATACAATGGAAAATTGTATAGGTGCACTAGTTCGGCGAAGAGATGGTGGTAAAAGTGTAATATGGATGGTAGAAATCTATTTTTATAATCTGAATAAATAAAAACAGCAAGGTAGCAAATAGTAAACGGGAACAAAAACGGTATTGCAATGCTTGAAAATGAGGCCTAGGGTCCGTACTTTCACTAGTGCAACCTCTCAACAATGCTAATATTGGATCATATAACCATCCCTCAAAGTGCGATGAAGAAATTACTCCAAAGTTCCTATCTAGCGGAGAACATAAGACGGAATTGTATGTAGGGTACGAAACCACCTCAAAGCTATTCTTTCCAATCAATCTATCCTAGAGTTCGTACTAAAATAACACCAAGCTATTCTTTCCGATCGATCTAACCAAGAGTCCGTACAAAAATAACACCAAAGCAAATTCAGATTCGTAATATTCAATCCAACACAAAGAAATTCAAAGAATGCCCCACGATTTCTACCGGAGAAACAAAGACAAGAACGTGCATCAACCCCTATGCATAGATTACCCCAATGTCACCTCGGGAATCCGTGAGTTGAATGCCAAAACATACATCAAGTGAATCAATACGATACCCCATTGTCACCACAAGTATTCAATTGCAAGACATATATCAAGTGTTCTCAAATCCATAAAAGTATTCAATCTGATAACAACAAAATCCCAAAGGAACGAACTCAATTCATCACAACAAGATAGAGAGGGGAAAACACCATATGATCCAACTATATTAACAAAGCCCGTGATACATCTAGATCATGACATCTCAAGAACACAAGAGAGAGAGAGAGAGATTAAACACATAGCTACTGGTACAAACCCTCAGCCCCGAGGGTGGACTACTCCCTCCTCATCGTGGTGGCCGCCGGGATGATGAAGATGGCCACCGGTGATGATTCCCCCCTCCGGCAGGGTGCCGGAAAGGGTCTACATTGGTTTTCGGTGGCTAGAGAGCCTTGTGGCGGCGTAACTTCTGATCTAGGGTAACCCTGAGAGTTTTTAGAATATTTGTGAATTTATAGGGTAAAGAGGGGGTGCGGGAGGCCACCGAGGTGGGCACAACCCACCTGGGCGCGCCTAGGCCCCCAGGCATGCCCTGGTGGGTTGTGGCCCCCTCGGGGCACCCCCACGTGCTTCTCTGGCCCACTGGTGGTCTTCTGGTCCATAAAAAATCCACAAAAAGTTTCGCGATGTTTGGACTCCGTTTGATATTTATTTCCTGCAATGTAAAAACAAGCAAAAAACAGCAACTGGCACTAGGCACTGGGTCAATAGGTTAGTCCTAAAAAATGATATAAAGTTGCTATAAAATGGTTGTAAGACATCCAAGAATGATAAAATAACAACATGCATACTTCATAAATTATAGATACGTTGGAGACGTATCAGCATCCCCAAGCTTAATTCCTACTCGTCCTCGAGTAGGTAAATGATAAAATAAATAATTTTTTAAGTGTGAATGCTAGCAAAGTGCACAAGTTTGATCAATGATAATTTCAATCACTATTCCTAGCATCATAGTAGCAATTGTTTCTTATAAAACTTCTCATGTTAAAGTAGCAACCAATTCACATGTTAGGTTCAAACAATGAATTCTCTTGAAACTCAACTACCTATATTCTCAGTCACCAAGCACTTGTAATTCAACTTATTCAACAGAGTTTAAGTAAGAGCTCCACATACTCAACCATCATATAGTCTTCTATGATTGCTAACACTCACCGCATACACATGAGCACAACATTTCAACCGGACACATAGAAAGATATGGGCTTATAATTTCGCCTCCCAACGTATTCACCTCAAGGGTGATGTCAATAATAATAACTCATGCTACCCATATCCAACTGGATATATGTGCCTAGATCTTTCCTCACCACATGATGCTTGCCAAAAGAGAAAAATAAAAAGGAATAGAGGGAAAAACTTTGACTCTTGCATGAAAGTAAATACATAAAAGTAAAATATAGGCCCTTCGCAGAGGGAAGCAGAGGTTGCCTTGCGCTTATTTTTTTGTACGCTCAATCCCATAGTGCAAAAGAACGTCACGTTAGATTGACCCTTATGATAGCAACCTTTATTATGCAGTCTGTCGCTTTTATTCTTTGCCATCACAAGTTCGTATAACGCTCAATTTTCTCTTACACTAAATGATCTAACACTTTTAGAAGAAATTTTTATTGCCATGTTGCACCGATGACAACTTACTTGAAGGATCTTGCTCAATCCTTAGGTAGGTATGGTGGACTCTTGAAAATAAGATTTGGGTTTAATGGGTTTTGGATGCACAAGTAGTATCTCTACTTGGTGTGGAATTTTTGGCTAGCAAAGATGGGGGCAAGCACCACATGTTGAAGGACATATGACAATATAACTTCTATGTGAATATGAACAAACATAAACCATTACATTGTCTTCCTTGTCCAACGTCAACAATTTTGGCATATAATATTTTGATGGGGCTCACAATAACAAAAGATTTCCAAGATAGAGTATTTGTATGTGAAAGTTCTCTTCCTTATACTAATTATTCGTGAATTGCTTGTATGACCAATATTGTGATTGTCAAGCCTCAAAAGATTTCACTTTCTAAACCCAATGTGAATCTACCACTAAGCATGATATGATTTCAACTTCATTACATTCAATTTATTCAACAATTTACTCATAGGATATAAGTGAAGCACAAGAGTAAATGACAAGCTACTCCAAAGAGATATAAACGAAGATCATGAGCATAATATTTCTTTATATCAAATTAATTTAATGAAGCAAGAGAGAATTTCTTCAAAAATACTAAAGCACACCGTGCTCAAAAAGATAAAAGTGAAGCACTAGAGCAATTCCAAAGAAAAGAGCTTCGTTGACGGGATGTGCGTGCCACTTACCTAGCCTCCCTGGCAACTATTTGAGGACTATTTTATTTAAAAACTTTCAGATCTAAGTACTTTATTAAAATAGTAAGCAAAAAAATAAAATTACATTCTAATAATAGCACACATCATGTGAAGAAGCAAAAACTTAGGCTCAAACGATACTAACCGATAATTGTTGAAGAAGAAAGGTGGGATGCCTACCAGGGCATCCCCAAGCTTAGATGCTTGAGACTTCTTGAAATATTATCTTGGGATGCCTTGGGCATCCCCAAGCTTGAGCTTTTGTGTCTCCTTAATTCTTCTCATATCACGGTTTTCCTAAATCTCGAAAGTTTCATCCACACAATACTCAACAAGAACTTGTGAGATAAGTTAGTATAAACCAATGCAAAAACCTTATCATTCTCTACTGTAGAAAATCACTAAAATTATTATTCAACATTGCATACTAAATTCCTCTGCATATTTAATACTCCTATCCTCAAATAGAATCATTAAACAAGCAAACATATGCAAACATAACAGCAATCTGTCAAAACAGTACAGTTTGTAAAGAATGCAAAAGTATCAATACTTATTCAACTCCAAACATTATGAAATTTTACCATACTGTAGAAAATTTATCAGAGATCATTTTGCAAAAAGTTCCAACATTTTATCACATTCTGACTTTTCTAGGGAATTTTTGCAAGATCGATAAACTTTCTGTTTTGAAACAGCAACATGTAGACTTGCAAAATAAGCATGGCAAAGGCTATTCTTGATATTTTTATTGAAACGAAAGATGAAATATATTATTCTAAATAACATAGAGAAAATCTTAACAAAATAAAATGATGCTCCAAGCAAAACACATATCATGTGACGGATGAAAACATGGCTCCAAGTGAGGTTACCGATAATGTTGGAGACGTAAGAAGGGGTGCCTTCCAGGGCATCCCCAAGCTTAGTTGCTTGGATCTTCCTTGGATATTAAGTTGGGTTGCCTTGGGCATCCCCAACCTTAGGGTATTGTCACTCCTTATTCCCCTCATATCGATATTTCACCCAAAACTTGAAAACTTCAATCACGCAAAACTTAACGGAACTTTGTGAGATAGGTTAGTATGATAAAGAGCAAACCATTTCACTTTTGGTATTGTCAAAGACAAGATTCATAATTCTTATCACACAATGACTACTGTAGCATATCATTTCCACAATTTATATTGAGCAATATAAGCCATAGAAACTAGAAAACAAGCAAACTATGCATTCAAAATAGAATCTATCAAAAACACAACAGTCTGTAGTAATCTGTACTCAAACCATACTTCTGCTATGCCAAAATTATAAAAAAAAGTAGGACCATGTGAGAAATTTGTATATTAATATTCTTCAAAAAGAATCAACTCAAAAACACTCTTCTGTTAAAAATGAGAATTATTTTCGTGAGCGCAAAATTTTCTGTTTTTCAGCAAGATCAAATCAAGTATCACCCAACATGATCCCAAAGGCTTCACTTGGCACTTTATTGAAAAAAAAATCAATAAAACATGATCAATACAGTAGCATAATCATGTGAACACACAAAAACAGTAATTAAAAGTGTTGGGTTGTCTCCCAACAAGCGCTTTTTTTTAGTACCTTTTAGCTAGGCATGATGATTTCAATGATGCTCGCATAAAAGTTAAGAATTGAAAGATGAAGAGAGCATCATGAAGCATATGAATAGCACATTTAGGTCTAAACCACTTCCTATGCATAGCTATTTTGTGAGCAAACAACTTATGGGAACAAGAATCAACTAGCATAGGAAGGCAAAACAAGCATAACTCCAAAACTTTCAACACATAGAGAGGAAACTTCATATTATTGCAATTCCTACAATCATAAGTTACTCCCTCATAATAATTTTCAGTAGCATCATGAACAAATTCAAAAATTTAACCATCACTTAAGGCACTCTTTTCATGACACAAAAGCATAGAAAACTTATTACTCTCCACGTAAGCAAATTTCTTCTCATCAATAGTAGTGGGAGCAAACTCAACAAAATAACTATCATGAGAGTGAAAATTAAAATCATGATGACAAGTTTCATGGTTATCATTATTCAAGATAGCATACATGTCATCACCATAATCATCATAGATAGCAACTTTTTTCTCATAGTCAATTGAAGCCTCATCCAAAATGATGGATTCATCATTAAATAAAGTCATGACCTCTCTGAATCCACTTTCATCAATATAATCATCGTAAATAGGAGGCATGCAATCATCATAAAAAAATCTCATCAAAACCTGGGGGACTAAAAATATCATCTTCATCAAATATAGCATACCCAAGCTTATGGCTTTGCATATCATTAGCATCATGGATATTCATAGAGTTCATACCAACAACATTGCAATCATACTCATCATTTAAAGATTTTGTGCCACAAAATTTATTGACTTCTTCTTCTAACAATTGAGCACAATTTTCTGAACCATCATTTTCAAGAAAGATATTATAAAGATGATCAATAATATGATGCAACCTCAATTCCATTTTTATGTAGTTTTCTTTTATAAATCAAAATAGTGATAAAAGAAGAAACTAAAAGATTCAATTGCAAGATCTAAAGATATACCTTCATGCACTTACCTCCCCGGCAACGGTGCCAGAAAAGAGCTTGATGTCTACTACGCAACTTTATTCTTGTAGACACGTGTTGGGCCTCCAAGCGCAGAGTTTTGTAGGACAGTAGCAATTTTCCCTCAAGTGGATGACCTAAGGTTTATCAATCCGTGAGAGATGTAGGATGAAGATGGTCTCTCTCAAATGAGCCTGCAACCAAATACAAGAAATCTCTTGTGTCCCCAACACACCCAATACAATGGCAAATTGTATAAGTGTACTAGTTCGGCGAAAAGATGGTGGTAAAAGTGTAATATGGATGGTAGAAATATATTTTTATAATCTGAATAAATAAAAATAGCAAGGTAGCAAATAGTAAACGGGCAAAAAAACGGTATTGCAATTCTTGAAAATGAGGCCTAGGGTCCGTACTTTCACTAGTGTAGCCTCTCAACAATGCTAGCATAATTGGATCATATAACCATCCCTCAAAGTGCGATGTAGAAATCACTCCAAAGTTCCTATCTAGCGGAGAACATAAGATGGAATTGTTTGTAGGGTACGAAACCACCTCAAAGCTATTCTTTCCGATCAATCTATCCTAGAGTTCGTACTAAAATAACACCAAGCTATTCTTTCCGATCGATCCAACCAAGAGTTCGTACTAAAATAACACCAAAGCAAATTGAGATTCGTAATATTCAATCCAACACAAAGAACTTCAAAGAGTGCCCCAAGATTTCTACAGGAGAAACAAAGACAAGAACGTGCATCAACCCCTATGCATAGATTACCCCAATGTCACCTCGGGAATCCACGAGTTGAATGCCAAAACATACATCAAGTGAATCAATACGATACCCCATTGTCACCATGAGTATTCAATTGCAAGACATATATCAAGTGTTCTAAAATCCATAAAAGTATTCGATCCGATAACAACGAAATCCCAAACGAAAAAACTCAATTCATCACAACAAGATAGAGAGGGGAAAACACCATATGATCCGACTATGTTAACAAAGCCCACGATACATCAAGATCGTGACATCTCAAGAACATGAGAGAGAGAGAGAGAGAGAGAGAGAGAGAGAGAGAGAGAGAGAGAGACTAAACACATAGCTACTGGTACAAACCCTCAACCCTGAGGGTAGACTACTCCCTCCTCATCGTGGTGGCCGCCGGGATGATGAAGATGGCCACCGATGATGATTCCCCCCTCCGGCAGGGTGTCCGAAATGGTCTAGATTGGTTTTCGGTGGCTATAGAGCCTTGCGGAGGTAGAACTTTTGATCTAGGGTAACCCCGAGGGTTTTCAGAATATTTGTGAATTTATAGGGTAAAGAGGGGGTGCGGGAGGCCACCGAGGTGGGCACAACCCACCTGGGCGCGCCTGGGCCCCCAGGGGCGCCCTGGTTGGTTGTGCCCCCCTCGGGGTACCCCCTAGGTGCTTCTTTGGCCCATTGGTGGTCTTCTGGTCCATAAAAAATCCACAGAAAGTTTCACGGTGTTTGGACTCCGTTTGATATTGATTTCCTGCAGTGTAAAAACAAGCAAAAAAACAGCAACTAGCACTGGGCACTGGGTCAATAGGTTAGTCCCAAGAAATGATATAAAGTTGCTATAAATGGTTGTAAAACAGCCAAGAATGACAAAATAACAGCATCAATACTTCATAAATTATAGATACGTTGAAGACGTATCACAGGACTCCAAGTCTGTCAATATGATTGTGGCCAACAATGAGAATGGTGCATATGTGTACGGTAATTTATTTACTATTTTTTCAGTATTTCATCCCACCAACTGGTGGGTGGACACAGGTGCAGCTGTTCACATGTGTGCTGACATTTCATTGTTTTCTTCTTACTAGGTCATAGGCCACGGGTCCGTATTGACAGGGAATGGCGCAAGTGCTTCTGTTTATGGTGTTCGCATGGTCGATCTGAAGTTTACTTCAGGAAGGATCGTGCAGCTGAAGAACCTGCAGCATGTCCCCGCCATAAAAAACAACCTCGTTAGTGGCTCCCTTCTATGTAGAGAAGGGTTTAAGTTGGTCTTTGAGTCTAATAAATTAGTTGTCACTAAATATGGACTATTCGTTGGAAAAAGGTTATGAGTGCAGAGGGATGTTCCGCCTCCCCCCCGCAGATTTTTGTAATAAAGTCGTGAACAATATTCATTCGAGTGTTAATGAATCTAAAGTTTGGCATTCACGTCTTTGTCACATTAGTTTTGGTGTTATGACGCAGCTAGCCAAGTTGAATTTAATATCGAGTTTCTCTTTAGCCAAAGGTTCGAAGTGCCTTTCGTGTGTGCAAGCTAAGCAACCTCGCAAACCTCACAAGGCTACGGAGGAAAGACACTTGCCGCCATTAGAACTCATACATTCTGATCTTTGTGAGATGATTGGTGTGTTGACTAAAGGTGGAAAGAAATACTTCATGACATTGATAGATGATTCCACTAGATATTTCTATGTGTATTTGTTAAATACTAAATACGAAGCTCTACACTACTTTAAGATCTATAAGGCAGAAGTTGAGAATCAACTGAAAAGAAAATTAAACGAGTCCGGTCAGATCGTGGTGGAGAGTACTTCTCGAGTGAGTTTGATTCTTTTTGTGCCGAACACAGTATTATTCATGAGAGGATGCCTCCCTATTCACCCAATCAAACGGGGTTGCCGAGCAGAAAAACTGTAATCTAACTGATCTGGTTAACGCCATGTTACATCTGTTTATCCAAGGTATGGTGGGGGAGGCTATTGACGTCATGTCATGTCCCGAATAAAGTTCCGACAAAGGATAATGAGATCACTCCCTATGAGAAATGGGCGAAGAGAAGAACAACAGTCTCGTACTTGCGAACTTGGGGCTGTTTGACGAAAGTCAATGAGCCGATCCCCAAAAAGCGTAAGCTTGGACCAAAGGCCATGGACTGCACTAATTTGGGCTACGCTAAGAATAGCGTTGGCTATAGATTTCTAGTCGTGAAATCTGAGGTACCTGACCAGAAGGTCGGTACAATTATGGAGTCTAAGGATGCTACATTCTTCGAGGATATTTTTCCTATGGCACTACAAAAAAATACACTTCTGTGATGATACATGTTTGTCGCAGTAGGTCGCGTTTTTGTCATGCATGTACATCCATGACAAATTTATGATAGAATCAAGATAGTCATACCTGTGCTGTCGTAGAAGTGTTCCATGACATTACCAAAATTATCATCACGGAAGTGTCCACTTCCATGACGATAAATCGCGCGTCACATAAGTGCTTTCGTCAAGGGTGACCGACACATGGCATCCACCGTAACGGAACGCCGTTAAGCTATCGGATCGGGTTTTGGATCCGATAACCCATTAACAGCCCTGACCAATGGGAAATTTCCACATGTAAAATTCTTATTGGCCGGACGAAACATGTATCAGCTCGTCAGTGGGTCAGAAAGGCGCCTATGATACGTCGTCACGTGGCACGGCCCAAATGAGGCCCATTCCTGTGAAAAGGCCGGCCTGTTTGACTTGGTAAAATGGTGGCGGGCCGGCCCATGGAAAGCCTGTTAACGACTTGTTCGCATATAGCCCATTTACAGCCCGCTAACCCAAGGCCCATTATGCCCTATTCGAATTAGGCCCAGTAGCGTCATCTGGGCCATCCAATATGATTCCAGCCCGTTTTCACTTCTGGCCCATGTAAGGCCCATGACGTCTTTCGGCCCATATGAGGCCCTATGTAACTCTTGGCCTATTAACGACCCGTGGTGAAACTGGCCCGTAATGAACAGTGTATCACTTTACACCCATTAACGGCCCGTGGTGAAACTAGCCCGTAATGAATAGTGTATCACTTTATACCCATTAACGGCCCATTATTCCTCGGCCTTCTCAGAGCCCATTTATTCTTGGGCTCATTTCCAGCATTCGTTTACTTACGGCCCGTTACTGTCATTTTCTGCTTGTGGGCCAAATTCAGCCCGTGGTTACAGTCGGCCCGTTTGTGGTCCGTTAATACGTTGGGCCGTTTTCATAGCGTCATCAAATACGGCCTTTTAACGATGGCCCATTATGATCGGCCCATGAACGGACGATTCCAACTCTAGCCCGTTTACAGCCATAATGTGGTCTGTTTGGCCCATGTTTGGCCAATCGATCATACGGCCCGTATAAGGCCCATTGATGATACGGCCCGCAGAAGGCCCATTGTTTCTATGGCCCATAGAAGGCCCATTGTTTCTACGGACCGTAGAAGTCCCACTGTTTCTACGGCCAGTAGGAGGCCCTGTGTCACTACAGTAAATATTAGCCCATGGTTATTGTGGCCTAGTTTTAAAAAATAGGTTATTGCAGCCACTAGCTAACCGCGGAAAAAGAACTGCAATGACTACAAGCAAACAAATAAACAAGACAACAAGGAAATAAATAAGCAAGCAACTAACGCTAGGCTATCACGGCTATTACACATATTACATCCACTGGGCATCAAAGTTCGCCACCAGTGCAAATATAGGGAACAACGCAGCATATCATATACACCGGCCGTCAAAATTGGCCACTAGTGCAAATAAACGCGGCAGCAAAACAAGAGAATAACTGAAACAACTTCAGAAGAGCTCAAGAAACGTTATCCTGGGTATCCACCATGCTGGCAATAAGCTTAGCAAGTTGATTAGCTTTGTCCTGTTTGGCGCTAAAATCCTCCAACGCTTGTTGTTGCACCAGAAAGTATGCATCTGAATGCTCTAGGGACTTCCGTAGTCCTTCTGCTTCTTGTCGCAGCATGGCTGATCGATGTCTTTCAGCTTGTAGTTGAGACTCAAGAAACCAAACTGATTCAGACAGTGAGTTTGAATAGCTTGTGCAAGCGGTAGAGGCCAGTAACTCAAACACTAAACCAAGACAGGATGTGTCACTATCCTGAACCTTATCTGCATTACTTCCTTTACCATTTCTTAATAAGGCACTCTTCCCCAATATTCTGTCAGCATTCTAAAAGAAGAAACAAGCAGACACATAACAAGTTTAGCATGTACTAGTATATGAAACTCATTTCGGTGAACCAGTTCATTAGTAAGGTGGACATGATTAAACTACCAAGTCTTCTATTGCCAAGTACTAGTACATAATAAAAGCATCAAACAAACATATATCTATGTCCTATGGTAGCAATGGATCTTAAATTAGAACAATTGTTCTTCATGTTTAGGCACTTGTTCTACATGAACAGAGTACACTAAGACGCAAGAATATAATACTTAAAAATAGAAAATGAACTCATAAACCTTACCACATTCTTGGTTCGGGACCAGTACAGAACAAGGCGTTCCCAGTCAACGTCCAGTAAATGTGTCTCAGGAGAACGTAAGGGAATTTGATGAGTTTCTTTGCCGGTGAAGTACGTTTTCTTCAGGTAATTCAGATACTACCACCAAGCATTCTTGAATGTAGTAGAGGTATTAGCTCAGGTTACCTCATCCTGAGTTTCCAAATTGGTCCTTCTCTATAGAGAAAAATGGGAAAATTTGCTGTATTATAACCATCATGGAGGTAGGATGTATGGGATGAAGCAAAGTAATTGCCATGAATAACATTACTTACACATAACTCTGGACAAACACACCTGCAATCGGCATTTTCCTTCATCTTGAGATAATATTTCCAAGATGGGAAGATACGCTTTACATACGATTTAACAACATCAAATGCGATAGATGCTAAACTACGAGTAGCTGGTTGTGCTTCCTCCACAGGAATAGGCGTACTAACTGGTGGAGTTGGGGTTCGCCGTGATAGTACTGGCCCTTTGGGCACTGGAGCTACCTTACTAACTGCTCTTGTTTGGGAGCTCTGTGGTGGAGATGGTGTTGTGTCAACAGGAACTGGGTTACTATCGGCTGGGGTTGGGGTTAGATTGGGTGAAGCTGGTTCTCTGTCCATCGCAGTAGGGGTACAATCTGCGAGAGTTTGGGTTATGTGTGGTAGGGCTGGTTCTTGTGCATGTACAACCGGGGTGCTATCTCCACCAAGAGGTAGCACTGTTTTATTTGAAGACCGTGTTTTTAGTCCGCTAGATACTGGCATAACCCGCTCCAATTCAAATGACTGATAAACACGAAACATAGTTGAATGTACACACATTGTATGAGAGACAGATGCAATAGATAGTGTGGAAAAAAGAGGGCATGAAATAGTTGACATGTATATTGTTTAACTAAAACGGATAGCATGACATAATTTCACATATATGATGTCTATCTAAACTGGATAGCATAGCATAACATAATTCAAAGATATGATGAATAACTAAACATGATCGCATGACATAATTCACCTACATGTTATCTAAGTAATCAGGATCGCATCATTTAATTCACATATGTGATTTATATGTTAAACAGAGGGCATTCGATATGATGTCTGAACTAAGAACATGGTGTTGAATATTGTGTGTATGATGTCTAAACTATGCAATGCAAGACACCGTATGCATGATATGAGCAGTATAACCATGCCAAGTTAGAGCATACACCTTAGTAGGGGAATAGGACTGGTCATCTGTCTCTGAATCCATCTCCGAGGAGCTATCGGGACCCAACAAGAGATCTGCTTCGACAGGTAGCATTGTCTGCTCTGAAGGCCTTGTTTTCACTCCAGATTTTTCCTTCTCCCACCCAAATGGCTGATTCACAGGAAGAGTAGTTTAATGAACAAACATTGTCGACAAATGGAAATGTAATGAAGAAAAGGATGGGCAAGATATCATTCAAATATATGATGCCTGGTTAAACATGATGGCATTGCACATTTGACATATATTATGGCTGGCTAAAAGACATGAGACCGCATAATTCCCATATATGATATAGAAACTAAACAGGTGGCATTACAGAACATATCTAAACTAAGCAGGTGACATATATGATGTCAAAAGTAGGCACTGCAAGGCAACATATGCATGATATGACTAACATCATCATGCCAAGGTAGAGCAAACACCTTGGGGGTTAAATAGGAGTGGTCAGCAGCGTCTGAATCCGCCTCAGAACAGATATCTTCCTGTGGATTACAATCTAGAGAGGGGTGCGGAGGGTTCGCCATTGAACCCACCATGCAGCGATGTCTGCATGACATTGTATTGCCGCGCAAAACTGAAAGTGCAACTATCCCTAGGTGGTTTTGGTAATTCATAACAACATATAGCTCATTGAGCTAATGCTACTCCAAGACAAATATTTCAGGATAGCTCAATGAATGGCATGGCATGGATGATGAAAGTGGATCCCTAAAAATATCAAGGACAAAGGATTGGCTCAAGCTCAAAAGCTCAAGACTCTACATTTTACATTTTAGTGATCCAAGATCACATTGAGTCTATAGGAAAAGCCAATACTATCAAGGAGGGATGAGGTGTTGCTTAATGAGCCTTTTGCTTCATGTGCTTAGTGATATGCTCCAAAACCCTCAACTACTTTCTCACATCCACATATGACCTAAACCTAAAGTCAAACTCGGCCCTACCGATTCTTTCTATCCGGCGCCACCGAGTTCAGATGTCTTAGCCACTGCCACAAACCCTAGGCAAATCGGTCTCACCGATAGGGATCTCGGTCTCACCGAGATGGGATTGTAATCTCTCTGTTTCCCTTTTGTAACTTTTCGGTCTCACCGAAAGAGCGAATCGGTCCCACCGAGATTACAATGTAAACTCTCTGTTTCCTTTTTGTAACATTTTGGTCTCACCGAAAAGAGCAAATCGGTCCCACCGAGTTTACCTGACCAACTCTCTGGTTAGCTAATTACCAAATTCGGTCTCACCGAGTTTGTGTAATCGGTCTCAACGAGATTACGTTATGCCCTAACCCTAACCATATCGGTCCTACCGAGTTGCTTATCAGTCCCACCGAAAACCCTAACGGTCACTAGGTTTACTAAATCGGTCTGACCGAGTTATATGATTCGGTCCCACCGAGTTTCGTAAATTGTGTGTAACGGTTAGATTTTGTGTGGAGGCTATATATACCCCTCCACCTCCTCTTCATTCGTGGAGAGAGCCATCAAAACAAACCTACACTTCCAACTTACCAGTTCTGAGAGAGAACCACCTACTCATGTGTTGAGGCCAAGATATTCCATTCCAACCATATGAATCTTGATCTCTAGCCTTCCCCAAGTTGCTTTCCACTCAAATCTTCTTTCCACCAGATCCAAATCCTATGAGAGAGAGTTGAGTGTTGGCGAGACTATCATTTGAAGCACAAGAGCAAGGAGTTCATCATCAACACACCATTTGTTACTTCTTGGAGAGTGGTGTCTCCTAGATTGGCTAGGTGTCACTTGGGAGCCTCCGACAAGATTGTGGAGTTGAACCAAGGAGTTTGTAAGGGCAAGGAGATCGCCTACTTCGTGAAGATCTACCGCTAGTGAGGCAAGTCCTTCATGGGCGACGGCCATGGTGGGATAGATAAGGTTGCTTCTTCGTGGACCCTTCGTGGGTGGAGCCCTCCGTGGACTCGCACAACCGTTACCCTACGTGGGTTGAAGTCTCCATCAACGTGGAAGTACGATAGCACCACCTGTCGGAACCACGACAAAAACATCCGTGTCTCCAATTGTGTTTGAATTCTCCAAACCCTTCCCTTTACATTCTTACAAGTTGCATGCTTTATTTTCCGCTGCCTATATACTCTTTGCATGCTTGCTTGAATTGCGTGATGATTGCTTGAATTGTTCAAAGATAGCTAAATATGCCAAAGTCTAAAATTGGGAAAAGGCATAGCTTTTAATTGGTCAAGTAGTCTAATCACCCCCCCCCTCTAGACATACTTCAAGGTCCTACAAAAACTCTTCTCTTTTTCTCTACATGTTCAGCATGACTGTGTACAATATCTGACATGCATACGAAAAAAATATGGTGAGATTATGTAAGGAGAGCATGCAGAAATTTAGAGTGATGGTAACAACCAGTGGATCGACGTTTTTCCGTTGAACCAAAATAGCCCTAATGGATCGACGTGAATGTATAGTAATAAGTGATGCAACAAGTGTACAACCTCTTTGTCGTAGCCGTGTCGACCTCAGCCTCATTGGGTTGGTCATTGAAGCAGTTGAGGCAGAGGTGGTTGTCCGAGGTGTAGAGGAAGATCTGAGGAATCAGATATCTGGCGTCCGTGGCCTTTGCTCATTGTGATGGATCGATTACATTGTTGGAGCAACTCTGGTGAGCCGTAAGACGTGAAGGCTGAAGCAGCACAAGACAGACATCGTCAATCTCAAGTGGTATTCTAATAGCACCTCCAATAGATGATGTAAAATGGATGTAAAATTAACATCACCAAAAACCACCTGACTACAACATATGAGGTAAAAACTGTTGACTCTGAACTTAACTGTCGAAACTGAAATTTACTGTGGAATCTGAATGCCACTGTCGAAACTGAACGCAATGGTAGCAGAAATGGCACTTGACATGTAGTTTAGGGAGGGCCTTTAGTTCATCTTCAACCTGCACCCCCCCTGAGCCGCCAGCCACCACCGGCTGAACCGCCGGCCCCAGCTCCGCCTCGCCGCCCCGAAACAACTCGCCACCGCCGCCCCGGCCAGTCCTCTAGGCCCCCCGCCCCCACCCCCCACCCCACCCTGAACCCTAAGATAGATAGTGGGGTACCTCTCCGTGAGCCCCGCCCCCGCTCTGGTGGTTCTTCCTTAACTCCGCGAGCCCCCAACCCCGAAAATCGATGACCCAAAAGTCGATTCAGTCGATCAAGTGTGGCTTAATCGGAGCAGAGCAGCAGCACGAGCGAGAGGGAGAGCAGCAGCAGCAGCTGGGCGAGCGAGCGATCGAGCGAGAGCCAGAGCAGCAGAAGCAGCACAAGCGAGCGAGCGAGAGCCTGAGCAGCAGCAGCAGATCCGGCTGGTATGGACACCGCCGCCGAAGGGGCCTCGCACTGGGGGAGAGCTGCCGTGGAGATGTCTCCTGCGGCGCCGGCTTCAAGGTAGCCGCTCCATGGGGGTGCGGGATGGAGCACCGTCGGCACCGGGAGGTCGAGTTAAGGAGAAGGTGCGATGCGATGAGTGTACAACCTCTTTGGTGGCGCCGAGTAGGCCTCGGCTTCATCCGAGGAGTCGGTGAGGATGTTGCGGTTCCGGTGGAGCAGGTTAAGGCGGCGCTGTGGGGATGGAGCAGCCATGATAGACGAGGCGATCGTCGGAGCAGCTCCTTGGAGGTGGAGGACGGTGCAGCTGAACCGGCGGGACAGCGAGATGTACGACGGATCCTCATCCGGGGAGGTGGATGAGGGACGTCGAGCTGTTGCGGTGGACGACGTCGTCGGGGAAGAGGCTCTGGCTGGGCAGCGGTGACGTGGCGGACGAAGGAGGGTGGGGTTTCGCGGCTGGAGTGGAGAGGTTATGGCGGCCTGGGATTTCGAATGGCGAAAAGGGGGCGATTTGAGGGGGTGAAGCATGACTTAGGAACGCACTTGTCCAAAATGTAGGGTGTGTTACAAAAGTACCCCCCACCGATTTGAACTAGCGGCCCTTTCGGCTTAGGGTTAGAAGGGGATTTGGCGTGTCGATTTGGCAGTGGAGGGTTTTTGCGTGCGTTGTAATTTCGGGATAGCAAGGCGCGGGTTGTGAAGGCGCCAGTTTTGGGAGCACGATATCTGGATTTTCGGGATATAACAAGACGCGGGTTGAATTTTAGGGACAAGCCTAACGTGTAGTAATATTATACTTGTACATACCAAATCAATTCGCACTTCCCTCAACCAAAAAGAAAACGAAAAAAATAAAACTATTCACACCACACAAAGAGAGAGTCTTGCCCCTCCTTCCATCTATATAAGGCCTAATGCATTTTTCGATGCTAACTTTGACCAAATATTAGAGAGATGATATAAGAAATGCAACTTACACAAAGCACACCGTTAAATTTGTCCGTGAAAGGTTCTTTCAATGATATAATTTTCACATTGTGCATATCATGTACTACTAATCTTGTTAATAGTCAAAGGCGGTCTTAAAAATCTCATTACGCCCTATATAGATGGAAGGAAGGAGTATGAATCCATGTTATGTCCGATTAAATTTTTTTTCTTGCTGTATAATGCATGTAACCTACTCATACCAACATTATAGTGCATTCCAAATGTCTATACTACTGCTGCAATTCGAACTAAATTTGAATTCGTTTCTCTATTTCAATAAGAATCTACAATCATGATTGTTGCCAACTTCAACCATCATAGTTTCCTTGCTATCCTTGAGATATAAATCGGACGACCTATAATGCAGGATGGCAGGCACACCATCATCAACAACTCCGTTTTTTATAAGAGTAGAGATAAAATATATTAAATGTAGTATAACATGTTCATAACCACACCATGTGTATCACCGTTATATATATTCACACATGCGTCGGTTTGAAACACTATGATAAATTCTCCAAATATCCGAATTCGCTTTTTATAATGAAGTATATATGATCTCTATTCCTCTTTTACACCCACACAACCCTCTTATATTTGTAGCTAGCGCTAAGTTTCTCTTGTGCATGCACACGCCCGCATCCCTCTCACCCTCCCTCAGCATTCTCTAGCTCCATCGTGCAAATTCGTCTTTTCACTTTAGGTCGTTCACCCACGTGTGTGTAGCCCCCAGCTCCTTCTTTCTGGCACACATCGATCGATATGCCTCTCTAGCCAGGTGTGCCTAGCACAAACACAAGCTTCCCTCTTCTCTTGTCACCGTCCATGCCTCACTCCCACCACTCTTTCATCGTTCTCGTACTCAGCACTCCTCCCCCTCGATATAGTATGCCTCTCGTACCACCTCCTACATGCATCCCTCTCTCTCTCTCTATCCTTCTCCTCGTGCCTCATTTGCTTGTAACACACACATGCATGTATACCGATCAATTTTCCAACATATACCTAGATCGACTTTAACTACCCCCCCCCCCCATCGATCGACGTACCTCACGAGTTATGTCTCTCCTTTCTCTAACAAAGGGCGATTGATCTTCCTATGTAGTTACGTCTGCTTACCACAGCCACATCATCTTCCCTCATCATTCGTGCATGCCTCCTGACCCGTCTCTCACACGCACGTGCACAGACAACAAGCAACCATCTCCTCTCTTATTGATATTGCGGGCGTGCCCTCCATTTGTCTAGCAAGCCTATCCCACCATTTCTTAGAAGCAACTCCACTCCCACCCCCTCCAACACTCTAGCTCTGTCTCTCTCCCAACCTTATTCCTCTCCTGCACATATGCATGGATGCCGATCGATCTCCCTTAATACATGAGGCGGATCGATCTCCTTAATACATGAGGTAGGCCTCTCTCCTCCTCCACACATATACCAGCCATTGTACCTCTATAGTTAATTGGGCCTCCCTCTTCCCCCACCACACACCGATAGTCGAGCGCTGCAGGTAGGTATCCATGCCACAGAGACAAACTGCACATGTCCCATCTCACGTTCCAGTAGGCCAGCCACTCTATATCTTTGACGTGGGCACACACAAATTCGATGGCACTCTTTATCGATCACGCACACACACACACACATCATCCCTCTCTTCGATTCTATGGACACCTCAAGCCGATGATACCTCCACTCTCTTCTCGTGGATCGCCCCCTCTATATATATGTTATATCCAGGACTCTATTTCACACACATTGAATATGTTACATTTTTTGATTGACCCCCCCCCCCCAAAAAAAACTCTCAAGAACCCCCACACTATATCTCTCTAGGTTTGTATCTCTCTCACACAACCCCACGTGAGGTGGTGTACGTATACAAGAAGAGAATAGGTGCACCGTGCACGTACTCACGCTTCGTGCCCAGCCACACCCGCGCGGGTACACGGTGGAGCTCATTTCTTTACGAAATGGCAGCCCACGTGCTAATTTGAACGCCTGTAGCGGTTGTTTACCTAGGGAGGTCGTGTACCACGTGTGCACGAAACAAAGTTCGACTTGACGCGTTGCCGCGTTATTTTTAAATAAAGTTATAGCGCTCAATGGCACGTACACAGAATATAAAACGATTTTTATGGAGAAAAATGTAGTCCTCTCACTATATACAATGGAGCCTGCCTGCCTGGTTTCATGGTTTGTCGCTCTTCAGAGTATCTCACACAAGGCTGCGGTGGCCTCTCTCTCTCTCACACCGTTGGTCACTGATCCGGCCGTATCCCGTCCGCTGGGGGAAAGGGAGTGCAGTGGCCTCTCTCTCTCTCTCACCATTGGTCACTGATCCGGCCGCATCCCGTCCGCCCGGGGAAAGGGAGGAAGTGCATCGTTTCTCCGTTCGACGGTGCCGAGGCAGCACATCCCGATCTGCGGTACACGCCGTTCTCTCTGACCAAACTTCGGCGCGACAGGGCCTACGCCACCTGCTCGCAGATTCCGCCCGCCGCTGCTCACCTAGTTACATCCCGATGACCTCTAGGTATCCCCTCCGGCCTTGCTCCACTGCACGTCTTCCCACGCCGCTGCATGTGGATCTTCCATAGTTCTTTGCCCAAAACGTAGCTCGTCTGGCGTACTTTCCATATTGCATTCTCGTCCTCACACCGTTTAGACAAACACAACTGTGTTGTTATCTTCCCTTAGGACAAGGAATATGCTTCTTTTTTGTCGTCGCATGTGTCATCAACTGTTATTGGCCAGTAATTGTTTCCTTTCTACCTCTTTTTTGCAAACAAGGCTATCCATTTCACCTCGTTGCTATTGCGACCTTTTGGTGAACTGCACAAATCACTTTTTTCTTAAGACTGTTTTGTGTAGCTGTACTAAAATGTCACACGGGCAACGTCTCTACATTTCAGTGCGACTGCACAAAGGGAGATTGGTTTTGCTCTATCCTCCTCATCCAACTCCGAGCCTAATCTTCTCCAACTAGTTAGTCTTAAGAGAGACTGCAAAGGTGACCGGCTTCTATTTGTGTGTTTATTGTTTCATCAGGAGTCCTCTATTATCGTAATCACACTTAATATCCTCAGCTCTATTTTAGTGGAACTGCACAAAATGATCGGAATGTTGCATGCTCCAGACAGCTACTTTTTTCCCAACATGCCTTGTTGATTTAGACAGAGCTGGGGGGACGTTGTTGCCAATGAAAGCATGGATCAATTTTAATTTAACACCTTCTCACAAGTTTGTCTTCAGTTGTGATGTAATTATTAGCTCTGATCTGCTAATAATTGACATGCATTAGCAAGGAAGTTAGTTTTTTATTGTTTCCAAAAGAGCATCGATGGCAAGACACGCGAAACAAAATCTAAAAGCTCACACCATTGTACAATTTGTATAGTACGTCAATTATGTAAACAAATGATGGAAGCTTGATAGCATTGCCAGAAGCCTCTTCATCATCCGGGTCCATGTGCCATGCACACAATTATACTGCTTCGTTCCTAAATATTTGTCTTTTTACAAATTTCAAACGGGCATATTTTAGAGTGTAGATTCACTCATTTTGCTTCGTATGTGCACTCCCTCTGTTCCTAAATATTCTATTCGTCTTTCTAGAGATTTCAACAAGTGACTACATACGGAGCAAAATGAGTGAATCTACACTCTAAAATATGTCTATATACATCCGTATGTGCCAGTCCATTTGAAATCTCTAAAAAGACAAATATTTGAGTAGTCACTCGTTGAAATCTCTAGAAAGACAAATACTCCGGAGTATATTTAAGAACCGAGGGGGTAGTGCACAACCGCATGGGAGACTCGGCCCGGTCGTTGCGCCGCATTAATAGTGAGTAATGAGCAGTCAAATCATAAGCCCCACCTTTCCCACTGTAAGTTGCTCTGAAGAAGAAACCATCAATACGCTCTTCTTTGAATCCGCTCATACTACTCCATTCGTCATTGTTTATACAGCGCGCTTCAGAAAAAAGGAAAAAAATCTATGGGACCAAGGCGACTAGCGATCGGCCTGAAAAATAGCATTGGTAGTTATAGCACGGCGTCTATTACTAGAGGGAATAATGCATACACACATGCATGCAGTGCTTCCACCCCGGGTACACACATGCATGCACTTACTCCACTCCGTAGTAGTACAGTACATGGAGAGAAAATTGTGGATTTGATTGCGGTTACCACGCCCTAATTAATTGAGCATTAAACCAAACGCGTCTAAAGTCTCTCTGGTGGTGGAAATGCATTGAGAGAAATGCATCATAATGAAGCGCGCCCTATAAACTATGACAGAGGGAGGAGTAGTATGAAGGTGCAAAACCTAGTACGCGTATGGCCAGTCGGTCAATGCACCTCCTCTTGGCATATCACTGACATGTGGGACAGGAGTGTGAGCAAACCGATCTCAATTGACGACAAAGAGCCAACCCACTGTTCCTTGAGAGAGACGAGGAGCGAGAACACACAGACGGGCTCGCACGAAGGCCAAGATATATTCGAGCATGGTTGGTTGATCAATATCATTCATTACATGTTGGGCTGCCGTTTTCCGCCCTTCTCCGGAATAAACGTGTACTTTATCAGAGATAAAAAAATAAGAGTAAAGATGCTCCACCATGCAGTTCTTGTAGTAGTACTACTCGTACTACTGCGCTTGGCTCTTCACCTCTTCGTGAAGTCGAACAATGATGGTACTTCGCATGTTGGGTACTACAGTGTGTGCCTCTGACAATCTGACACCGAATGAACTGATGCATGTTCACTGAGGGTAGGTTGCATTAGTCAAAAGGCGTAAGCGAGCTTCACCTTGTCCTGCAAGCTTCTCCTCGTTCTGCGAGTTGACGGGACACACCAAAAAGTAGTGCTAGTCCATACTCCCTCCTTTCCGGTTAATATGGCTTAATCTTTTTTGCGGGTAAATGAGAGAGCTTTATTCATATATAAGCATTCTTAGGACGATCAGCCAAGACACTGATCACTAGGAAGCGAGGTACCCCGCAAAAAAAGAAGTAGGAAGCGAGGTGTTTCATCAAGCCAGCTCTCGATCACATTCAAAGTGCAGCAAGCACGGTTCGCACGAAGATGCGCCACAAGGTTTGCTCACCTATTTACATGCTGAATAACAAAAAAAGAGGAAATATTACCGAGCGCTACTATTTGTAACAGGATATGAGCCAGAATTAAGCAAGAGTTGTGGCGAGTGTTTCATGCAATCAACTTCCATTATCACATGGGAGAACCCTCGAAGAGAACCAAATGTGTTGAAGATTGCTTTATCACATTTTAAAATTATAATAAGAGTGCAGACGCTCCTCCATCCGGTTCCTAGTACTAGTATAGTACGTACCTTTATAGACTATAGTAGTAGTACTAGTAAACTTTGCGCTTGGTTGTTCGCCTATTCGGGAAGTCAAACAATAATAGCACTAGTAGTATAGTGTATGCTTACGCAATCGACACCGAATTAAGCTGTTGCCGTCCACCGCTCGAGCGAGGGAGAGCTTGCATTAGTCAAAAGTTTCTCCTTGTCCTGCGAGCCACCGCGCGCAAGCTTCTCCCGTCCTGCAACCTTCTCCTCGTTCGGCAAGTTGACGGGACACAGCAAAGTAATGCTAGTCCATACTGCCTCCTCTCCGGTTAATATGGCTTACTTTTCAAACGAGATAAATACACTGCCTATCACTGTATATTTGTAAAAATACGGTCAGTGGACTTCATAATATGCTCATTACGCTCTATATATATATATATATATATATATATATATATATATATATATATATATATATATATATCCGGTGTTCATACGGTCACTAGCTCACCCCGACCGAGTATGTGTGTTCATGCGTGTAGGTTGAGCACTTGAGCGTGACCGTGTGTGTTCCGTCGTGTGCTCGGACATGCATGCATCGAGGCGCCTTGGCGTGGTTTTTGCGCCCATGTGTGCGTGTGACTGTTGCATACACATAGGGGAGTGCGTGTAGGGGACACGATAAGGAGCAGTCAAATCACACGATAAGTTAGTCGGAAGAAGCAACCATCATTTCACTCTTGAATGACACGTACATAATATAAAATTGTTGATATGGACAGAAAAGAAAACCACTATATATACACTAGCAGGAGCCTAAGCTACAAGCCTGCTTGCTTAGCTTGCTCTCTTCACAAGCATAGAACGACGGGCCCGATCCCTTGGGGGAAGGGAACAATGTTCTGCGAGACTTGATCGACATCGGCGAGGGAGAAACCCACAGTCGGTGCGTCCCAATCGGGGTCACAGCGGTATGGGCGATGCGCATCCCAACAGCCCTTCTAGCTACAGCCCGACGTCCCGTGTAGTCCATCTTCCTTTTGGAGCCAGCTTGCTCCATCGCCGTAGCTCCATCTCCATGTCGATCTTTCTCTACTTCTACCGCTTCTACTTGTGATGAGTTTATGTCTCATGAACTAGTGCGATACTATTATTCTAATCACACTTCTTCAATATATTTGCCATCGGGATGCTCGGTCGATTTTAGTGGAACGCACAAAAGCATCGTATGATCCGAGGGTACCAACCGTCTTTCCTTTGACAGGTTCTACCGCCAGGAAATTAAATCACGTTTAGGGTTTAGGGTTTAAGTCGTAGTGACCCCATCAGTAGTTTTTCTTTCGTACACGCTCTCACAACTTTTTTCTTTAGTTGTGAAGTAAATATTGGCTATGATCTGTGAATCATAGAGATGCATCAGCATGCGTGTTAGTTTTCCTTTGTATTTGATGGAATGTTGTAACGGGGCAACCTTGGAATAGGAATGAAAATGGATTGGAAAAGTTTCCGTTTTTTCGGAGAAAAAATGGAAACGGAGAGAAACCAACGTTTCGTTTCATTGGATCGCGCCATCAAGCTAAACCAACGTTTAAATCACGTCTGTCGTGTTCGTGTCTCACCCTCCTCCACGGCTCGACCCCACACGGTCGCTCGACATGCCACTCACCGCAAACCGAGTATACGACAACTTTCCCATCTGCTTGTCGATGGATCACGCCATGGAGTACTAGCACTACTGGAAGATATTGACGAGTTGGGGGTGGACAGCTAGCTGTAGCACAGACTCCCAAGGACTTTTTACATGCATGTTGTAGCCGGCTATTGCGACCTTTGAACGCGGAGCAGGCCCGTGCACCCGGAAGCGGCGCGGGCGACGCTCTCTCGGCCGGCGCGCCGCTTCAATGCCGGCGCCAGTGAGAGGTCGCGTCCGCTCTGGCTGGGCATGAATGCGGTAATCGACCGTTCGGGCGGAAGCAGCGGGTGATGAAGAGGGTTCGGGTTGGTCAGGACCGGCCGTGGCAGCGGTCCGGACGTGCGTAAACAAGAGATGTTGTACGTTAATATTGCTGCGTATATAATTAACAACATAAATAATGTGCCAGTTAGACAAATATGATTGGAGATGGAGATGGAAATGGAATTTTACGTAAACACGGATATGCATGTCTATGTCTATGTGTGTGTGCGCGACGACTCTCGCGACCTGGAAGCGGGGGCGTGTTTTTGATCGAGTTTTCTTTCTTGGTACGTTAGAAAATAATGATTTGTATAATTCACATATGGATGTTATTTAAGGATATCACATCTAAGCTCCCACAAGTATATAATGTAGCAACAAGAAACAAAAAAACTAGGAAAAAATAGAGCACAAACAGAGTGGACATCAACTTAGATGTGACATCTTAGACAGACCCAAAAAAATTGTCCGCCAATTTTCGTTTCTTTTTTCCAGGAACGCGCGTATTCTATTTAAAATCACTGCTATGGAGAGATTTTTTTACTCCATTATAGCCTCTTGTTTGATAGAGTTTCTCGTGTCTCGCTCTCTCACCCTCTCCATATGAAAACAAGATGACAGTGTCCACTCTATCTCTCTCCTCACCGGTGGTCACAGATCCGGCCGAATCCCGTCCGCTGCGGGAGGTGAGGAGGTGCAGCGTTGACGTTGTCGCCGTCGGCGACGGAGGAAGCCGATGTGCACCGTCCTCTCGAAGCCGGCGCTGGCGCGGACGAAGATCCTCCGCGCCCTTGTTCGCTGCCGTCGTGTGGGCAGATCCGCCTCACCCCTAAACGACATCTCGCCCACCGAGGTATAACTTCTTGTACTGGTCCAGCTCCCCAGGTCGCTGCGTGCGGGTTTTCTTCTATGCGACTACTCCCCAGCTCCCCATGCATAGTAGCTAGGGTTCGTCGGCTGGTCCAACATCACCTACTAGTATTATTATAGAGGAAATACCACTCGAAAATTTGTCCTAATTTATGCCTCGGTGGAGGTATACATGTTGTTTCTAAAAACAGTACATGGTGGTTGTGCGGTCATTGTCCATATGGTGGTAGTACTATCACTGGTTAAATGAAGAAATGCTTTTTCTCGGGTATCCTGGTTTAGTTCCCATCAAGATAATTATGATGCTTCTGTTTGTTGGTGTACTTTTCATTAATTCTTATTGACAATTGAGATGTCCTTGCTAACCATATTAAATATTTTTGGAAACAGCGATGCGTGTCTCCATACCCGGGCATGTCTTCCTCAATTTTAGTGGAACTGCACAAAATTGGATGGCCATTGTTGTTCCGCCTCACTGTCCTCTGCCACATGGTTCTTCCTTCCTCGATCTTGATTACTGAGAAGAAACAGACCACAGTGAGGATTTGTCGAACTTCATTGGTGCCTCACCCAAACTTGATGCCAAATGGATGATGCATCACCATGATGACCTATCGATGCTCATGGTTGCGCCTCATGGTTGCGTCGGCTGGTGAAGCTGATCAATTTTCAATGAAAAACAAGCTGTCTTCCATCAGTGCTCTTTGCTTGTTATGCACAAAGATGATATCCTTCATCAGTTCACCTTGGTTGCGTTGGAGACGCAGTCGTCTTTCACGTTGGTGCAATTTTATCACACAATTGGCTATGAACCAAATGTTTCACACGTTGGATAATTTGGCGCATGTGTGGTTGTTCACTTAAGGGAGGGTAGTGTACCACACGTGAAGGACAGGAAGTGCGACCAGGACGCGTGGGCGTGGATCGTTAGTTCATCGGAAGTAGTAAGTTTTCTTCACTGTACATTAAATAAAGAGTTTCGTTTCGTACTTACACAATTTAAAATGATTGTTATGGAGAGAATAAGAAAACCACTCCACTATATATTAGTCGTATACACGAGAGTACTATATGGACACAGCTTCATTGACTTAGTGCACCTGCCTTTGGATTTATGACAGGTGGGCCCAAAATGTGGCTGGCTCACGTGTCATACATCCAAAAGCAAGTGCAGTGAAGGCACCGGAGCTCAGTCCGTACTACAGTAGTATATATATAAGCGGGAGCCTCAGCGCTTGTTCGCTAGGGTTTGCACTCTCCACACACTCGCCGCACTACATATATGTTACACGCTGGAGGCTCAGTTCATTTGCTAGGGTTTGCTATATTCACAGTCTCTCACCCTCTCTTCACCAGATCTAAACAAGACTGCGTTGGCCTCTTGTCTCTCTCTCTCCCTCACATTTGGTGAAGGAGGCGCTCAGATCCCGTCGACCGGAAGGGAGGAGGTGCAGCGTTCACTCTATTGCCTTCGGCGAGGGAGGCAATCACTGCCGGCTGCGCTGTTCTCTTTCACCCAGCGCCTGTGCAGGAGGGCCACCGACCCCTTGTTCCTCGCTGTCGTACGTAGTGTGGGCAGATCTGACCTCCTGCCGCACGCCTTGCCACATCCCGACGACCCGAAGGTATAAGTTTCTTTGAAACCGTCGTTGCTCTAGCTGCATGTGGATATTTTTCGATTTGTAGTTGAATCTAGGTCTTGGTTCAAAGAGGAAAGAAGGGTGCGGTGGGCTGGAGCAAGAATCTAGGACGTGGTTCAATGAGGAAAGGAGGGGCGGAAAGTAGTATAGACTGGCTATCCAGCCGCTTTGTAGGTCGAAAAGGGAAAAGGGGGGGTAACCCAGTACACACATCTGTAAGGAACCGATCTCTTTGTTGAAAAGGGGAAGAAACTGGGGGGTCGGGTAGTTTGTGCAGGACTAGATTTGCTGCCCTCACATAGGAAGAAGGTTCAAAGAGAACAAATATGGGACCAGCGCATATATGCTGCTTGGCTACATACTCTGCGTCACCCATTTATACGTGTGGACGCACATGGTGCTGGCATGTCCCATACAACTATTTTGCTATTGTTAATCTAAGAATGCCGCCGGAAAATTGAAGCAATGCCACTGTTAAAAGTAAACTACATTTTTTAACGAATGTTGTTTCAAGAGAATGTCTCTGTTAATATGAATCAATGCAACCGTTTTAGAAATGCTACTGTCCTACTTTTTTTTCCATCCAAGATAAGTTAGATGCTTCTTTCTGTCACCATTTGTTTCATCCTCCTTTATCGGCAAGTAATTGTTTCCTTTTTTGCCTCTGTTAAAACAGGGGTATGATTCAACTTGTTGCTATTGCGACATTTTGCTTCGCTACTCGAAACACTTATGTTTAAGAGTGTTTTGTGCAGTTCAAGTTGAATGTCACACCGGTGACTTTGCTTAATTTTGGTGCAACTGCACAAAAGGAGATCGAGATTTGTTTCCAGTCTTCGTGGCGAGTTGTTTCAAATCTTGGTCTCAACCACATGATGTGCAGTGTGCTTTGAGATGTTGTGCTACTTGTTTTGGTACTGTTTTAAATAAATGTTGAATTGAAGCTATTGTATAGTTGTCTTTTCCCATTAAGTAGTGAACAAAAATGGGAGCAACCCAGACATGATGCTTGTTGCTTTGTTACAACAAATTCAGCATCACCCCCTTTATAAGCCAGTAGTTGATGCCACTCTCAGAATTAACTACTTAATTTTATTTCAAAACTGCAACACTTGTTAGGGATAGGAGGGATTACCATTTTTGTGGCCGCATGTTTCATCCTCCTTTATTAGCCAGTAATTGATTCCTTTTTTGCCTCTGTTTAAACAGGGATATCTATTCAACTTGTTGCTATTGCGACATTTTTCTTCGCTATGCGAAACACTTTGCTTGATTTCACTGCAACTGCACAAAACGAGATTGGATTTCCTATTCGTGTTGGCAGATTCGTATTTTATCGTTGTCCGTCTCATGAAAGGTCAGTACAGGCCTTCACCCACATGATTGTGCAGTGTGCTTTGAGATGTTGTGCTACTTGTATTGGTACTGTTTCAAATAAATGTTGAATTGAAGCTACTGTATTGCTGTCTTTTCCCATTAAGTAGTGAACAAAAATGGGACCAACCCAGACATTATGCTTGTTGCTTTGTTACAACAAACTCTACATCACCCCCTTTATAAGTAGATGGAAGGACATGTTGTTGTTGCGCCCACTCTCCCCTTGAACTGTGTATGCTTTTTGTGAATCTAATGCCGCTGGTAAAGCAATGCCACTCTTAGAATTAACTACTGAATCTTATTTCAAAACTGCAACACTTGTTAGGGATTGGCGGGATTACCATTTTTGTGGCCGCATGTTTCATCCTCCTTTATTGGCTAGTAATTGATTCCTTTTTTGGCTCTGTTAAAACAGGGATATCTATTCAACTTGTTGCTATTGCGACATTTTGCTTCGCTTAACTTTGGTGGAACTGCACAAAATGAGACCGGATTTCCATATATGTGTTGAGATCTCTTCGAGATCTTCCTCATGAGTTGTTTCAAATCTTGGTCTTGAAAGGTCAGTACCGACCTTCCTCAGAATTAACTACTGAATCTTAGTTCAAAACTGCAAACACTTGTTAGGGATCGGAAGGAGTACCATTTCTGTTAGGGATCGGATGGAGTACATGTTTAAGAAATGTATTGTTCAGATAATGTCTCTGTTATTATATATCGATTCATGAGACTTACGAGTGTTTTACAAATGGTACTATCCTGCTTTGTAGTTCTTTCTACATGTTTAACCAAGGTATTGTTAAGATAATGTCTCTGTTAAAATGAATCGATCGCATTGTTTTAGGAATGATACTCTTACGCTTTTCGTTCTTTATACACGTTGAAACAAGGCATTGTTAAGATAATGTCTCGGTTAATATGAATGAATCACATCGATTGAGAATTGCTACTCTCCGCTTTGTTTCCCATTAAGATAAGGTAGATCAAGAGATGTTTTTCTTCCGGGAATACAAGTCATCAACCGTTATTTCTCGATAATTGTTTCCCTTATACCTTTTGTTGCTTACAGGGATATCAAAATTAAAGCTCGGTTTTATTCCAACTTCGATTTTAGTTGAACTGCACAAAAGGAGCCAATGTGTCCAAGGCAAACTGCTGCATTCTTTGGGTCCAGCTTGGTCGCTCCACTTTGCGTAAAGAAGCGTCATCCTGTTTGTGCTACATTACGTATGAATGACCGAGAAGCTTTAAAGAGTATTATGCCTTCCACTATGTAGGCCAAAAGAGGTGCCAATTTCACCTTTTCTTAGTTTGGCACCGAATCCCTCCATTGCTTCAGCCGGTGCCATAAATATTAGACACCGGTGACATGACTAGTCTACAGAGACCATTGGCAATTTAACAAAACGTGGAGTGCCCTGGGCAAAAAGTGCCCAAACAAGTACAAGAAGCGACAGGACTCCACGATCATAGGCATTACATATTTTGAATGGGAAAAGCTTGTCAAAGTTTAATCATTGATGTTAGCAAGAAGACATTAGTGTAATATATTGGAATTGGAAAACCTTGTCAAAATTTGCTCATTGATGTTAGCCAGAAGACATGCATTTGATAGTTTTGAATGGGACGCCCTTGCTGTGAGCAGCGTCGAGTGTTTTTTCCTATTCCTATGTTCAGTTTAGAAGTAAATAGTTACTCTGCTGAGATATTCCTGTGTTAAGAGTTTGTTTTGAATATTGTCTATGTAATGCCAGGCCTTGTGTTTGATTGCAAATTTGAGCTTGGGATGTTGTGGCATGCGGCATCACGAGCTGTTCACCGTGCCTCCTGAGAATAATGCTTCGTATTGTTTTGCATGTCGATCTAATGCCAGTGATTTGCTTGTTAAGAAGATCATCCTCTTCTGTTGTTTTCGTGCTTAAGAAGTTCATCGTCTGATGTTTCATTCATAGCCTATACGACAAGTCGAGTAGGTTAGACGTGAAACCATATGATCTTCCGACCAACTCATGATATTAGGTCGTGATTGGATCGTCGTTTTCCAACCAAAACCTCTTGTAAAAATGACGCTTGTAAATTAAAGTAGATGGTCTCGGGCGAAGGCGCTTGGTTGGTCGATCTCGACTAGTAAAATATCGGAAGTACTTCACACACGATAAAAACGCTGAACAGCACTTGGACGATTGCTAATCCAACCGTTAGCTGTTGTTTCAGCCTTGCCCATGAATGACATGATACGCACGCCGTGCATGTATCGTCTGGTAATGTCGTCCATATAGTAGTGCTCGTAAAATATACACTGGTCTCTCAAATTACACGCGTAACCCGCCGGTTTTACTTACAGACCTCGGGCCCTTGGTTTCATTACGCCTGTATTTTACGCGTTGTTTCCGATGACGAGTAAATTACACTTGTATGTTAATACAGGTCTGAAATAAACCAGAGCTCCCAAGCGTGGCCTTACCGTTTCATGCCGTCTCAGTTTCTCGAAGGTGCTCATAGGTGTCCGATGATCCTGGCTTCCTGAATGAGCAGCGGGCGTTGTATCAGACCATCCGTAGGGCCCGCGAGGCCCTCTCCGTTGTCCTTCGAGTTGTTGCGCCGCCGTGGCGCGAGCATTGTTAACATCACAACGAACATGAGGATTCAGGAGATGACTTTATTTTGTTGGATGACACTAGGGACCCACTAGGGCCATAGCCGCACGCACGCAAGTGCCTCCTTATTATGTACAACTATATCATTTTTGCTTTCTCCTGGTTTCCTGACATCACGGTCCCACACCATTGTCAACCTATGTAGTCAATATAAACGAGAGAATTGCACAAGGTGCGGCCGACAGCTGGGACCAAGCAGCTCGAGCAGTATTTGTGTTTTTGAGGCGTGAGCACTGCAGAGTTTTTCTTGGCGATGATTTCGTTGTTGTTCAGAGGAGAGCAGGGTATTAACTGGGCGGGTTGTGGCCCATCTAGCCCAGGCTAGATATCCAGCCCAGATACTAATTTTTTCAAGATGAAAATGGCTAGCCCAGCTATACGTCTTTTTGAGGAATACCTAGGCAAGGTCAACTTGTTATTCTCCGCCCCGCTGGGCTGCAAATCTTTCCTAGGAGGGATGCATTAGGCTTAACAGGAAAATGGGCTATAAAAAATAATAAATGGGATGTAATTATAAAAACTGGGCAGTAACTACAAAAAAAATGCACCAAACATGAAATTAGTTTATAAAATATTATTTATGGATTTTGAAAATCTTAAATTTTCATTGTTGCGCGCGCAATGTTTCGTTGGACTTTTACGTAATACAAATATATGTTTAATCTGACTAGAAATTTCGGGATAAAAATATTTCGGAGCCCATCAAGATGTGGGAAATTTTATTGAATTCTGTCTTCAACGGTTGGTTGAAATTATTAATCATTGTCTTAGCTAGAAAATGGGTTGTACTTTTAACAAACTGTAAATGGGCAGTTGTAAATTCCATTAGAATTCAAAAATGGGTTGTACATTCTTATAAAACGCAAATGGGTTATAAGTTCTCTGCCACACACTTCTGGGCCTACTAAGTGACGCGTCCCCTAAAAAAATAAGTTGACGCGTATGCAAGGCTTTGCCAACTTATTATAGTCAACACACGGTTCTAGCAGAAGTGGCGTTGGATGTCTATCCAACTAATGTCGTGGCTTCTTCTTCAATCTCGATATTCTTAGCTTCGCCGCCCAAAAATGATTCCTCCCCGACATCCGGGCGCACTGCTTCGGAGGCTGACTCAGGCCTACTAAGTTGCAGCGCATCAAGGGCTTTGTCAACTTAGTCAATATAAACGATTCTAGCTTCAAAGGACCGACGATGTCCATCCAACGGCCGTAGTGCTTCTTCAACCTCTGGTCTTCTTGGTCCAGCCGCCCAAAGCAGCACCGGTCGTGCCGCCGCTCCTGCCTCCGTGGCGGGTGTGTGTTGCCTGGAGGCCTCACCGCCCCATACTACTCCCACCGCTGGCCAAGCCATCCCTCCACTCACCCACACCCCCTGTTATTCTGCGGCGACGACAGCCTCACACCGTAGCCGAACGAGTGAACCCTCGTACTCCTCTCGTGCGTGCTTCCACTGCTGCGTCTTCCCCGGCTCTGCGTCGTCCCCTTCCTAGGCCTCGCCGTCGTCCAGACAACCGCCCTGGTACTCTCGGCGTGGCGTGGTCAACATGGTCAACGATCGACTTCCATCGGAAGAGTATCAGACGTGGAGAGGTCGACAATGGGTCCAGCGGCCGCAAGGCAAG
Organism: Aegilops longissima; assembly: GCA_021605205.1. Classification (NCBI taxonomy): domain Eukaryota; kingdom Viridiplantae; phylum Streptophyta; class Magnoliopsida; order Poales; family Poaceae; genus Aegilops; species Aegilops longissima. The sequence continues at coordinate 306,241,475 of CM038682.1, forward strand.
TGCCTCCTTATTACGCATAAAATAATTATTCCTCCACCGACAGAGGGACCCACCGGACGGGCCACCTTATTTCACAAAAAACGTTTCCCCGATCGCTGGGACCCACCGGACGGGCCAGCGATTTCACGAAAAAAAAGTTCCTCATTGTCACTCGGACCCACCGGAAGTGCCTCCTTATTACGCACAAAAAATGAATACTCCCCTGCTAGCTGGGACCCACCATGGTGGGAGGCTGACTTAGGGCCTACTAAATTGACAGGACGGGGCCTTTGTCAAATTTAGTCAATATGAACGATTCTAGCTCCAAAGGATCGTGACGATGTCCATCCAACGGCCGTAGTGCTTCTTCAACCTCTGGTCTTCTTGCTCCGGCCGCCCAAAGCAGCGCCGGTCGTGCCGCATGCTCCCGCCTCCCGTGGGCGGCTGTGTTGCTGGAGGCCTCACCGCCCCTACTATTCCCACCATCTGGCGGGCCATGCGGCGACGGCAGCCTCACACCGCAGCCGAACCAGTGAACCTCAGATACTTCTCCGCTGAAGCTTCCTTCGCCGCGTCTTCCCCGGCTCCCCGCCGTCCCCTTCCTAGGCCTCGTCGCCGTCCACCTCCCTGGTGCTCTCGGCGCGGAGTGGTCAACATGGTCAAGGAACGACTTCTATCGGACGTGGATTGTACGTGGAGAGGCTGACAGCTGGGTCCACGGCCGCAGCAAGGAAGTGCCTCCTTATTACATGCAAAATAATTATTCCTCCACCTGATAGCGGGGACCCACTGGACGAGCCACCGTATTTCACGAAAAAAACGTTTGCCCCTGACTGCTGGGACCCACCAGCTACATCTTCGCATGCAAGGAAGTGCGTCCGGGCCAAAAAATGATTCGCCGACATTGCTGGGACCCACCACCACGTCTTCGCAGCAAGGAAGTGCTCGACGGCCGGGACCCACCTGGTCGAAGCGCACGTAGCATTGTCATTCTGGTTGCGTGCGTATGCATATACATACTGGTGGATGTAGAGGCGTGCACGTGTTATAGTAGAGGCGCGCACGTAGCATGTACACGCACGCACAACAGCCGTGGTGCAAGAAAGAAAATACGCCACGTATGTGTACATACGGCGGGTCTTGAACGTGCATCGCGCGACACGCACTGGCGAGGGCTCGTTGACATGGCTGGGTCGGAACGGAGAAACAGCGTCGTCGTCGTGTTCATGGGGAGGCAACGGAATGCGCCGTGTTCATGGGGAGGCAACGAAATGCGTCGTGTTCATCGGGAGGCAACGGAATGCGTCGTGTTCATCGAGAGGCAACGGAACGCGTGGGAGCCTACCGGCTGGGTCGGAACGGAATGCGTGGTCTTGTTGGCTTGGACGGAACAGGCGATGGAAATGAGGCCTGGCGTACCGCAAAACGGAGGAAACGGCCTTGTATTCGACCGGCCACGTTCGAAATGGGATCCTGTTCATCGGGAGGGGTCTGGCGTACCGCAAAACGGAGGAAATGGACCTCCTACGGTTGAAACGGGGGTCATGTTGATCGGGAGGGGTGTGGCGTACCGCAAAACGGACGAAACGGACTTGTGTTGGAGCGCTACGGTCGAAACGGGGGTCCTGTTCATCGGGAGGGGTGTGGCGTACCGCAAAACGGGACTCCAAGGGATATTGTTCATCTCCACCGTCGACCTCCTCCAACCTCCACGGGCTCCTGTTCATCCAGCCTCCACCGCGCTTACTCCACCGGCTCTCGCTCAACCACCCTCCACCGCTCTCTCTGTTCATCCAGCCCTCCACACCACGGGTCCTGTTCAACCACCCTCCACGGGCACCCTCCACCGCTCTCGTGCATCCAGCCCTCCACACCACGGGTCATGTTCATCCACCCCTCCACGGGCACCCCTTCACCGTCTCATCGCTCATCCAGCCCTCCACCACACCACGGGTCCTGTTCATCCAGAGGCAACGCCACCGCCACCGCTCATCCAACCCCCGCAACGCCATCGCTCATCCCAGGCAGCATCGATCGGCTTGATTACAGCGAGAGCGGCGAATCGCCGATCCGGTTCGATTAACAGCCATCGATCGGTCGCTCGGGTTCCAGAACGCGTAACTCGGTCTGCAATCGCCGGGTTCGTTAGAGCCCAACGCCTTGCTCGGGTTCGATTAGAGCTAACGCCGCACACACGCGTGCGTACGTGTACGAGAGAAACGCACATCGCTCGGCCCCCGACCTCCCACCGTAACCGGGAACTCGCCAAAATTTTCCTCGCCTCGCTTCTACCACGGTTTTTTCATGCAGCTGCGTCTCTGGCCCAAAGAATGTCATGCAGCTGCGTCTCTGGCCCGCCCAGGACGAAAAGCCCATTTTCTGTCATGATTTTTTGTCATAGAAGTAGGAGCCCACCACATCTATGATGATACCGGGTTTTGTCACAATTATCGTCATAGAAGTGTCATATGTATGACAGAAAGAAAATTCGTTCGGGCCAAAAGGTCACGGATGTGTCTTTTTTTGTAGTGTGAGAGATATGCTAAGCACTTCTAGACAGGAATCTGAGACTCCTGAGGCTGCCATTCCCATAGAATATTATGAACAAACACATGATGACAATCATGAGGAGGATGACGAGGCAACCCTTGGTAGGGACAAGAGACAAAGGACTGCAAAGACCTTTGGTGATGATTTCTTCGTGTACCGCATGGATGATACTACCACTACTCTTTTAGAAGCATATGCATCTCGAGATGCTGACTATTGGAAGGATGTGGTCCGTAGCGAGATGGATTCCATTATGGCTATCGGGACATGGGAGATCACTGAACGTCCCTATGATTGTAAACCATTGGGATGTAAGTGGGTGTTCAAAATGAAGCTTAGGCCCGACGGCACTATTGAAAATTACAAGGCTAGGCTTGTGGCCAAGGGTTGTGACCAGACAAAAAATTTCTTCGATGCTTATTCACCTGTGGCCGGGCTGACCACCATTTGAGTATTACTCTCGTTGGCAGCCTCGCATGTTCTTCTTGTTCACCAGATGGACGTTAAGACGACTTTCCTGAACGGAGAGCTAGACGAGAGCTAGACGAGGAAATCTACATGCAACAACCAGATGGCTTTGTGATAGATGGTCAGGAAGGAAAGGTGTGTAAGTTGCTGAAATCTTTATATGGCCGGAAACAAGCACCTAAGCAATAGCATGAGAAATTTAATACAACTCTGACATCTGTCGGCTTTTTTGTTAATGAGGCTGACAAATGTGTATACTATCGCCATGGTGGGGGTGAAGGACTTATACTGTGCTTGTATGTTGATGACATACTGATATTTGGAACCAAGCTCAAAGTCATTCAGGAGGCCAAGTCATTTCTATCTCAGAACTTTGAGATGAAGGACCTTGGTGTGGCTGATGTTATCTTGAACATCAAGCTACTGAGAGATGATGAGGGTGGGATTACACTTCTACAATCCCATTATGTTGAGAATGTGTTGAGTCGTTTTGGATATTTGGAAAGCAAACCATATCAAACACCATATGATCCTACTATGTTGATTCAGAAGTTCGAAGGCATAGCTAAAGATCAATTGAGATACTCTCAAATAATTGGTTCACTCATGTACCTAGCGAGCACAATGAGGCTTGCCATGGCATTTGCTGTCAGCAAACTGAGTCGGTTTGTTTCCAAACCGGGTGATGTACATTGGCATGCTATTGAAAGAGTTATGCGCTAGGTACTGTGAACTATGGACTTCAGTATACCGGATACCCGTCGGTACTTCAAGGGTATAGTGATGCGAATTGGATCTCTGATGTGATGAGATGAAGGCTATAACTTGGTATATGTTTACTCTTGGAGGTCGTGTTGTTTCCTGGAAGTCTTGCAAGCAAGCGATCTTAACAAGATCGACAATGGAAGAAGAATTGGCAGCATTAGACACATCTGGTGTTGAAGCAGGATGGCTTCGAGATCTTTTAATGGACTTGCGAGTGGTTGAAAAGCTGGTTTCGGCTATCCTTATGAACTGTGACAATCAGACAGTTATTGCCAAAGTGAAGAGTTCAAAGAACAACATAAAGTCCAACAAACACATAAGAATGAGATTAAAAGCTGCCAGAAATTAAGAAACTCCGGAGTGATAGCGTTGGATTATATCCAAACGGCTAAAAATCTGATAGATCCCTTCTCTAATGGGCTATCACGTGTTGTGATAGATAATGCATCAAAGGAGATGGGTATGAGGCCCACTTGAGTAGCCATGGTGGTTACCCAATCTATGTGATTGGATATCCCGTGAAGTAGGACTTGGGAAAACAAGCCCGTGATGAACTGAGGAGAGTGACTTAACTAACCCACTCCGCTGGAGATGCAAAACTGTATGGTAGGTTGACTATTGTTTTAATGTGTTCCAAAGCTTGTGTAACCAAGATGCTATCCTACAGAGTGATCTTTGGAGGAAACACACCTATATGACCTCGACTGCTGGTCACACTCTATGAAATTGGGATGATCTCTGGTAAGCTCATGAATAGGCCAGGAGTGTGACTTATATGCTCCACCCGAGGGGTCAGCCTTCGGCAGCCTAGTACTAGTAAAACATGTGGTGAAGCTCCTTTACGCCAAACTGACAATTCAAGGCATAGTCCATTGTTCAGTTGTGAAGCAGTGTAGCTACTTGCTCTAGGTGAAGTTCAACCTTAACAGGTCTTCACTGAAACACTGGTATATCGAAACAACGATTGGAACAGAGGACACAATGTGCCCTCAAGATCTGGTGGGGAATTGTTGAAATATGGGGTGGGCTTTAGGCCCATCTAAAAAAATTAGAAAAATCTCTAAGGGCCCATGTAGGTGTCATGACAAGGGGTGGTGGGAAGTTTAGTCCCACCTTGCTAGTTGGAGAGAAGTTGGACCTCCTTATAAGGGATTCTCTTCCACATGCTATTGGAGCTTGAGAAGAGAAGATGCCCTCACGCGCTCCTCCTCCGCCTGCCGCCTCGCCACGCCTCATCGCGCCGCGCCACGGGTTGCGAGAATGAGCCGAGCCGAGCTCACACATATGCACTTATTTTTGTCGGTCCGTAATGGAGAGTTTTTGACAGCTGGGCCACGATCTGAGACGTCGGATCATGGGTTGTCACCGACTCGGACATGGGTCGAGCCCACGTCTCTCCACGGGGTTGCGCCTATATATGTGTGAGGCGTCTCCCAACCCCTGCCGTCATGCGAATTAGATCACATCTTCCTCCACGCCCACGTGGTTCCACTACCGTTGCTGCCACCGGCGACTCCATCCTGTTCACTGCGTACACGGTTCACAGGAGAAGCAGGTCTCCGAAACTCCGCCTCTCCGGATCCTGTACGGGAGAGGTGCGATTAGGTTTTTGGGAAGCGACTACGCGACTGCTCGCCTTTGTTCATCTGCTTCCTCTACGTCCGCGTCGCCTTCACCGTCGTCATGTCCACCGACGCCGAACGTGCCACCGTCGAGAAAATCGAAGCCGGCAGGAAGGCCGCTGAGGACGCCGCTGCTGCCACCGCCGCCGCGGCGGCTTTTGCCTGGCCTATCGGAGGGTATAACTCGTTTATCCCGCTCCTAATCATTTCTGTTTTAGCCATGCTAGCGTTATACGTAGATGTGTCTGCAATTAGCGTAGTATGTGATTGCATGATCGAATATCAGTATGTCTTTATTTCTGTCAATGCCATGCTAGTGAATTTTTTCGTGGATTAATTTAGTCGAAAAACTGCCTATTTACTCAACACTCGCTAGCCGGAAACATTCTCACTATTGAAAGAATAAAACTGATTGACCAAAAATCTAAATTCAATCACTTTTTTGCGAGAAAACTTCCGATCTATTCATGTTCAATCATGGAACTACAACGAACACCAGAAATAATAAAAAATTTATCCAGGTCAGTAGACCATCTAGCGATGACTACAAGCACTAAAGCGAGCCAAAGGCGCGCCGCCGTCATCGCCCCTCCCTCGCCGGAGTCGGGCAAAACTTGGTGTAGTAGACAGTCGGGAAGTCATCGTGCTAAGGCCTTACCAGCGCAGTAGAACAGCAACCGCTGCCGATAAAGAGTAGTGTAGATCGGAAGCATCCAACCTGAGGAAACACAAACGTAGACGGACTATGACCAGATCCGAGCAAATCCACCAAGGATAAATCCGCCGAAGACACACCTTCACACGGCCACCAACGATGCTAGACACACCACCAAAACGGGGGGCTAGACTGCGAAGACCTTATTTCATTTTCAGGGAGCCACCGCCGTCTCATCTTCCTGAACAAGACACAAAACATAAAGAAGCATCTAAAACAGAGCCATCCCGCCGCCAAGGCCGGGATCCACCATGCCGCCATGGCGCTAAGGCCACCGGAGACGAGGCGGATCGGCGGCGGCGAGAGGCAAATGAACCCTAAGCTTTTCTTGGGGAGGAGGGGTCTTGAAAAGTCTCCTAAATTCAATCACCCTACTCCTAGCCGATCCCTAACCATGGAGGACGTTTCGACTCTCCTTTTGGACGGACGGAGACTGACCGTTGTTTCAGCTCTAATAGTATAGGACACTCCTAATTGTGGGTGTGTACGCAGTCCTGTGTGTAGGTACAACATCTATCTCTCCTTGCCGCAAATGGAAGATAGCGCCTCATAAATTCACATGGATTCTACATCTACATTAGTGCTCACAAAAAACGCAGAAGAAAATCTCAGAGGATTGGAATCCTCCAAAATATCTCTCAAAATCCATCCTTTGGATCAAAGAGGCCATTGCATTATCTGTTGAATAATTAGGCATTTTCCCGTTTAGTTTAATCCAGAAAAATAATGGATAAAACATGAATAGCGATATATTGATGAAACTAGAAACTGGTAACAATTCGTTGAGACTAGTAATGCAATCAAAATCATAAGCAAAATGCATCATATCCATGTCAATTGCTATTAGCAATAAACCAAATGCTAGCCCTAACAGTGAGGATAAGATGGCATACGGACACGATGAGCGAAGGTGCACATGCCCGATCGTCATGTCATTTCAAGAGGTCGTTGACGCCGGGAAGAAGTCGTCGTTGGGGAACTCGTGGTCAGTGATGTCGTCGTTCGCAGCCACGATGAACAAGACTCTAGCAGTCGCGTAAGGACGCTCCCCAAAAACCTAATTGCCCCTCTCCCGTACCGGATCACAAGAGGCGGGGTTTCGGAGGCCTGCTGTCTCACTTCCCGATGCACGCCAGGAAGAGAGATGGGAAAGAGATAGGCGGCTCAATGCTTTGGAATGAGACGAAAGGTTGTTGTGCCTCTTTGGAACAACAGAGGAGCGGCCTCTTATATATGTGAGAAGAGTTGAAACTGGGCCTTCATTAGTAGAAGAGAAACCGGTGCAATAAACACCATTAAACAGACGCACTAAAAACCATTAAGGAGAGAAGAAACGAGCGCACTAAAACTCACACGAAGTGTTCGGTTTCTTCTCCCATTTATCGCCAATTGTTTCAACTTTCTTCTCGCGTGATAAAGCAGCGCATACACGTGGCATTGGTCAATTTTCCACACAACCTTGTCATGCATGGATGGGCCACATGAGCCTCTGGGATTTACTTTGAATTATTGATGTAAAATATGAATTATTGTATGGGTTATGCCCAATAATTCCAACAATCCCCACCAGATCCCCAGAGGCACATAAAATTTGCTCACGGTTCCAAAACATTGTTTATATACGGTGTTTCGGTGGAGACTGTTAAGTTGAACTTCCACCTAGAACTCCATGCTACACTTGTTCACAACTTGAACAGTGGACTACGCCTTGAACTGCAAGTTTTGTGCAAACAAGTTTCACGTAAAAGCCTTGACCGATACTAGACCGCTGAAAACTTTCCCGCGGGTAGGAGCATATACGTCATACTCCGGGGCCTCTTCATGAGTTTATTAGAGAACACCCAACTCTCACAGACCGCGACGTTTAACAGTCTAACTCATATAGGTGTGTTCTTTCTAGATGTTCTGTAGGACAACATCTTTGCCTACCCAAGCCATTCAGAACACATTAAGATAAATATCAGCCTACCATACAGATTAGGAGAGAATTGCATCATAACGGAGTGGATTTTTGTCAAATAAATATTCTCCTCTCAGTTATCCAATAGCTTGTCTCGCCAATTCTTATTCACGAGATCTCCAATCACAAAGAATGGGTTACCACCATGAACAACTTATGTAGTGGGTCTCAATCCCATCTCCTTCGATGCATTGTCTATCACATTTCGTGATAAACCCTTTGTGAAGGGATCTGCCAGATTCTTCGATGTGTTTATATAGTCCAACGCTATAACTCCGGAGTTTCTCATGAACCTGACAGATTTCAGTCTCCTTCTCACATATCTAGATGACTTCTTATTATCCTTAGAACTGTTTGAAGGAAATATGCCCTAGAGGCAATAATAAAGTTATTATTTATTTCCTTATATCATGATAAATGTTTATTATTCATGCTAGAATTGTATTAACCGGAAACATAATACATGTGTGAATACATAGACAAACAGAGTGTCACTAGTATGCCTCTACTTGACTAGCTCGTTAATCGAAGATGGTTATGTTTCCTAACCATAGACATGAGTTGTCATTTGATTAATGGGATCACATCATTAGGAGAATGATCTGATTGACATGACCCATTCCGTTAGCCTAGCACTTGATCGTTTAGTATGTTGCTATTGCTTTCTTCATGACTTATACATGTTCCCGTAACTATGAGATTATGCAACTCCGTTTACGGAGGAACACTTTGGTACTACCAAACGTCACAACGAATCGGGTGATTATAAAGGAGTACTACAGGTGTCTCCAAAGGTACATGTTGGGTTGGCGTATTTCGAGATTAGGTTTTGTCACTCCGATTGTCGGAGAGGTATCTCTGGGCCCTCTCGGTAATACACATCACATAAGCCTTGCAAGCATTGCAACTAATAAGTTAGTTGCGAGATGATGTATTACAGAACGAGTAAAGAGACTTGTCGGTGACGAGATTGAACTAGGTATTGGATACCGACGATCGAATCTCGGGCAAGTAACATACCGATGACAAAGGGAACAACGTATGTTGTTATGCGGTTTGACCGATGAAGATCTTCGTAGAATATGTAGGAGCCAATATGGGCATCCAGGTCCGCTATTGGTTATTGACCAAGAATAGTTCTAGGTCATGTCTACATAGTTCTCGAACCCGTAGGGTCCGCACGCTTAAGGTTTCGATGATGGTTATATTATGAGTTTATGAGTTTTGATGTACCGAAGGAGTTCGAGTCCCGGATGAGATCGGGACATGACGAGGAGTCTCGAAATGGTCGAGACGTAAAGATCGATATATTGGACGACTATATTCGGAGTTCGGAAGGTTCGAATGATTCGGTATTTTCGGAGTCTGGGAGAGTTACGGGAATTCGCCGGGAGAAGTATTGGGCCTTATTGGGCCCTGCGGAAAAGAGAGGGCTGCCTAGGGCAGGCCGCGCCCAAGGCCTAGTCCGAATTGACTAAGGGAGGGGCCGCACCCTTCTTCTCTTCCCTTCCTTCTCTCCTACTCCTACTAGGAAAGGAGGAGTCCTACTCCGGTGGGAGTAGGACTCCCCCTGGTGCGCCTCCTCCCTAGGCCGGCCACCTCCTCCTTGCTCCTTTATATACGGGGCGGGGGCACCCCATGACACACAAGTTGATCTACGGATCGTTCCTTAGCCGCGGCGGTGCCCCTTCCACCATATTCCACTTCGGTCATATCGTCAGAGCTTAGGCGAAGCCTGCGCCGGAGAAGTCATATCGTCATGAGCTTAGGCGAAGCCCACGTCGGTGGAGCATCATCATCGCCACCACGCCGTCGTCTTGTGAAACTCATCCCGACACTTTGCTGGATCGAGTCCGGGATCGTCATCGAGCTGAGCGTGTGCAGAACTCGGAGGTGCCGTCGTTCGGTGCTTGGATCGGTCGGATCGTGAAGACGCACGACTACATCAACAGCGTTGAAATAACGCTTCGCTTTCGGTCTCACGAGGGTACGTGGACGGACACTCTCCCTCTCGTTGCTATGCCATCACCATGGTCTTGCGTGTTCGTGAGGAAAATTTTTGAAATTACTACGTTCCCCAACAGTGGTATCAGAGCCTGGTTTTATGCGTTGATGTCATATGCACGAGTAGAACACAAGTGAGTTGTGGGCGATATAAGTCATACTACTTACCAGCATGTCATACTTTGGTTCAGCGGTATTGTGAGATGAAGCGGCCGGACCGACATTACGCAGACGCTTACGCGAGACTGGTTTCACCGCCCGAGCACTCGTTGCTTAAAGGTGACCGCGGTGTCTGTCTCTCTCACTTTAGTTGAACCGAGTGTGTCTACGCCGGTCCTTGCGAAGGTTAAAACAGCACCAACTTGACAAACTATCGTTGTGGTTTTGATGCGTAGGTAAGAACGGTTCTTGCTCAGCCCGTAGCAGCCACGTAAAACTTGCAACAACAAAGTAGAGGACGTCTAACTTGTTTTTGCAGGGCATGTTGTGATATGATGTGGTCAAGACGTGATGCTATATTTTATTGTATGAGATGATCATGTTTTGTAACCGAAGTTATCGGCAACTGGCAGGAGCCATATGGTTGTCGCTTTATTGTATGAAATGCAAACGCCATGTAATTGCTTTACTTTATCACTAAGTAGTAGCGATAGTCGTAGAAGCAATAGTTGGCGAGACGACAACGATGCTACGATGGAGATCAAGGTGTCGCGCCCGGTGGCGATGGTGATCACGACGGTGCTTCGGAGATGGAGATCACAAGCACAAGATGATGATGGCCATATCATATCACTTATATTGATTGCATGTGATGTTTATCCTTTATGCATCTTATCTTGCTTAGATTGACGGTAGCATTATAAGATGATCTCTCACTAAAATTATCAAGGCGTGTTCTCCTCGAGTATGCACCGTTGCCAAAGTTCGTAGTACCCGGACACCACGTGATGATCGGTGTGATAAGTTCTACGTCCATCTACAACGGATGCAAAACAGTTGCGCACGCGAATACTCGAGTTAAACTTGACGAGCCTAGCATATAACAGATATGGCCTCGGAACACGGAGACCGAAAGGTCGGCGTGAATCATATAGTAGATATGATCAACATAGTGATGTTCACCATTGAAACTACTCCATCTCACGTGATGATCGGACATGGTTTAGTTGATTTGGATCACGTAATCACTTAAGATGACTAGAGAGATGTCGGTCTAAGTGGGAGTTCTTAAATAATATGATTAATTGAACTTAAATTTATCATGAACTTAGTCCTGGTAGTATTTTGCAAATTATGTTGTAGATCAATAGCTCGCGTTGTTGCTTCCCTATGCTTTTATATGTTTGTTTTGATATGTTCCTAGAGAAAATTATGTTGAAAAATGTTAGTAGCAATGATGCGGATTAGATCCGTGATCCGAGGTTTATCCTCATTGCTGCCGTAAGAATTATGTCCTTAATGCACCGCTAGGTGACAGACCTATTGCAGGAGCAAATGCGGGCGTTATGAACGTTTGGCTAGCTCAATATGATGACTACTTGATAGTTTAGTGCACCATACTTAACGGCTTAGAATCGGGACTTCAAAGACGTTTTGAACGTCATGGACCATATGAGATGTTCCAGAGTTGAAGTTAATATTTCAAGCAAATACCGAGTTGAGAGATATGAAGTCTTCAACAAGTTCTATAGCTAAAAGATGGAGGAGAATCGCTCAACTAGTGAGCATGTGCTCAGATTGTCTGGGTACTTCAATCGCTTGAATCAAGTGGAAGTTAATCTTCCAGATAAGATAGTGATTGAAAGAATTCTCTAGTCACCATCACTAAGTTACTAGAACTTCGTGATGAACTATAGTATGCAAGGGATGACGAAAATAATTCCCAAGCTCTTCGCGATGCTAAAATCGGCGAAGGTAGAAATCAAGAAAAAAACATCAAGTGTTGATGGTTGACAATACCACTAGTCTCAAGGAAAAGGGCAAAGGAAGAAGGGGAACTTCAAGAAGAACGGCAAGCAAGTTGCTACTCGAGTGAAGAAGCCCAAGTCTGGACCTAAGCCTGAGACTAAGTGCTTTTGCTGCACTGGAACTGGTCACTGGAAGCGGAACTACCCCAAGTATTTGGCGGATAAGAAGGATGGCAAAGTGAACAAAGGTATATTTGATATACAGGTTATTGATGTGTGCCTTACTAGTGTTTATAGTAGCCCCTGAGTATTTGATACTGTTAGGTTGCTAAGATTAGTAACTCAAACAGGAGTTACAGAATAAACAGAGACTAGTTGAAGGGAAGTGACGATGAGTGTTGGAAGTAGTTCCAAGATTGATATGATCATCATCGCACACTCCCTATACTTTCGGGATTAGTGTGGAACCTAAATAAGTGTTATTTGGTGTTGAGCATAAATATGATTTGATCATGTTTATTGCAATCTGTTATTCATTTAAGTAAGAGAATAAATTGTTGTTACATTTACATGAATAAAACCTTATATGGTTACACACCCAATGAAAATGGTTCATTGGATCTCGATCATAGTGATACACATATTCATAATATTGAAACCAAAAGATGCAAAGTTAATAATGATAGTGCAACTTATTTGTGGCATCGCCGCTTAGGTCATATTGGTGTAAAGCGCATGAAGAAACTCCATCTCGATGGACTTTCGGAATCACTTGGTTATGAATCATTTGATACTTGCGAACCGTGCCGCTTTGGGCAAGATGACTAAAACTCCGTTCTCGGAACAATGGAACAAGCTATTGACTTATTGGAAATAATACATACCGATGTATGTGATCCGATGAGTGTTAAAGCTCATGGCATGTATCGTTATTTTTCGACCTTCACAGATGATTTGAGCAGATATGGGTATATCTACTTGATGAAACATAAGTCTGAAATAGTTGAAAGGTTCAAAGAATTTCAGAGTGAAGTGGAAAATCATCGTAACAAGAAAATAAAGTTTCTGCGATCTGATTGTGGAGATGAATATTTGAGTTACGAGTTTGGTCTTCAATTGAAACAATGTGGAATAGTTTCACAGCTCACGCCACCTGGAACACCACAACGTTATGGTGTGTCCGAACGTCGTAACCGTGCTTTATTTTGATATGGTGCGATCTATGATGTATCTTACCGATATACCACTATCGTTTTGGGTTATGCATTAGAGACAGCTGCATTCACGTTTAATAGGGCACCATCTAAATCCGTTGAGATGACACCGTATGAACTATGGTTTAGCAGTAAACCTAAGCTGTCGTTTCTTAAAGTTTGGAGTTGTGATGCTTATGTGAAAAAGTTTTCACCTGATAAGCTCTAACCCAAATCGGAGAAGTGCGTCTTCATAGAATACCCAAAGGTGACTATTGGGTACACCTTCTATCACAGATCCGAAGGCAAGTTTTTTCGTTGCTAAGATGGATCCTTTCTAGAGAAGGAGTTTTCTCTCGAAAGAAGTGAGTGGGAGGAAAGTAGAACTTGATGAGGTAATTGTACCTTCTCCCTTATTGGAAAGTAGTTCATCACAGAAATCAGGTCCAAGTGATTCCTACACCAATTAGTAAGGAAGTTAATGATGATGATCATGAAACTTCAGATCAAGTTGCTACCAAACCTCGTAGATCTTCCAGAGTAAGATCCGCACCAGAGTGGTACGGTAATCATGTTCTGGAAGTCATGTTACTAGAACATGATGAAACCTACGAACTATGAGGAAGCGATGATGAGCCCAGATTCCGCGAAATGGTTTGAGACCATGAAATCTGAGATGGGATCCATATATGAGAACAAAGTGTGGACTTTGATGGAGTTGCCCGATGATCGGCAAGCCATATTATATAAATGGATCTTCAAGAGGAAGGCAGATCTTGATAGTAGTGTTACTATCTACAAAGCTCGACTTGTCACAAAAGGTTTTCGACAAGTTCAAGGTGTTGACTACAATGAGATTTTCTCAACTGTAGCGATGCTTAAAGTCTGTCCGAATCATGTTAGCAATTGCCACATTTTATGAAATCTGGCAAATGGATGTCAAAACTACATTCTTTAATGAATTTATTAAAGAAGAGTTGCATATGATGCAACCAGAAGGTTTTGTCAATCCTAAAGGAACTAACAAAATGTGCAAGCTCCAGCGATCCATCTATGGACTGGTGCAAGCATCTCGGAGTTGAAATACACGCTTTGATAAGTTGATCAAAGCATATAGTGTTATCTGACTTACGGTGAAGCCTGTATTTACAAGAAAGTGAGTGGGAGCACTACAGCCTTTCCGATAAGTATATGTGAATGACATATTGTTGATCGGAAATAATGTAAAATTATTACGCAAAGCATAAAGGAGTGTTTGAAAGGAGTTTTTCAAAGAAAGACCTCGGTGAAGCTGCTTACATATTGAGCATCAAGATCTATAGAGATAGATCAAGACGCTTGATAAGTTTTTCAATGAATACATACCTTGACAAGATTTTGAAGTAGTTCAAAATGGAATGGTCAAAGAAAGAGTTCTTGCTGTGTTACAAGGTGTGAGATTGAGTAAGACTCAAAACCCGACCCAGCGTAAGATAGAAAGAGAATGAAAGTCATTCCTATGCATCAGCCATAGGTTCTATAAAGTATGTCATGTGTGTACGGATCTATTGCATACCCTACCACTAAGCTTGGCAAGGGAGTGCAATAGTGATCTAAGAGTAGATCAATGGACAGCGGTCAAAATTATCCTTAGTAGAATAAGGATATGTTTCTCGATTATGGAAGTGAAAAAAGGTTCGTCGTAAAGGGTTACGTCGATGCAAGTTTTAGCACTAATCTAGATGACTCTGAGTCTCAATCTGGATACATATTGAAAGTGGGAGCAATTAGCTAGAGTAGCTCCATGCAGAGCATTGTAGACATAGAAATTTGCAAAATACTTAGGGCTCTGAATGTGACAGACCCGTTGACTAAAATTATCTCACAAGCAAAACATGATCACACCTTAGTACTCTTTGGGTGTTAATCACATAGCAATGTGAACTAGATTACTGACTCTAGTAAACCCTTTGGGTGTTGGTCACATGTCGATGTGAACTATGGGTGTTAACCACATATAGATGTGAACTATTGAACAGTGGACTACGCCTTGAACTGCAAGTTTTGTGCAAACAAGTTTCACGTAAAAGCCTTGACCGATACTAGACCGCTGAAAACTTTCCCGCGGGTAGGAGCATATACGTCATACTCCGGGGCCTCTTCATGAGTTTATTAGAGAACACCCAACTCTCATGCATCATGACGTTTAATGTCTAACTCATATAGGTGTGTTCTTTCTAGATGTTCTGTAGGACAACATCTTTGCCTACCCAAGCCATTCAGAACACATTAAGATAAATATCAGCCTACCATACAGATTAGGAGAGAATTGCATCATAACGGAGTGGATTTTTGTCAAATAAATATTCTCCTCTCAGTTATCCAATAGCTTGTCTCGCCAATTCTTATTCACGAGATCTCCAATCACAAAGAATGGGTTACCACCATGAACAACTTATGTAGTGGGTCTCAATCCCATCTCCTTCGATGCATTGTCTATCACATTTCGTGATAAACCCTTTGTGAAGGGATCTGCCAGATTCTTCGATGTGTTTATATAGTCCAACGCTATAACTCCGGAGTTTCTCATGAACTGACGATGATTTCAGTCTCCTTCTCACATATCTAGATGACTTCTTATTATCCTTAGAACTGTTTGAAGGAAATATGCCCTAGAGGCAATAATAAAGTTATTATTTATTTCCTTATATCATGATAAATGTTTATTATTCATGCTAGAATTGTATTAACCGGAAACATAATACATGTGTGAATACATAGACAAACAGAGTGTCACTAGTATGCCTCTACTTGACTAGCTCGTTAATCGAAGATGGTTATGTTTCCTAACCATAGACATGAGTTGTCATTTGATTAATGGGATCACATCATTAGGAGAATGATCTGATTGACATGACCCATTCCGTTAGCCTAGCACTTGATCGTTTAGTATGTTGCTATTGCTTTCTTCATGACTTATACATGTTCCTGTAACTATGAGATTATGCAACTCCTGTTTACGGAGGAACACTTTTGGTACTACCAAACGTCACAACGAATCGGGTGATTATAAAGGAGTACTACAGGTGTCTCCAAAGGTACATGTTGGGTTGGCGATTTTGAGATTAGGTTTTGTCACTCCGATTGTCGGAGAGGTATCTCTGGGCCCTCTCGGTAATACACATCACATAAGCCTTGCAAGCATTGCAACTAATAAGTTAGTTGCGAGATGATGTATTACAGAACGAGTAAAGAGACTTGTCGGTGACGAGATTGAACTAGGTATTGGATACCGACGATCGAATCTCGGGCAAGTAACATACCGATGACAAAGGGAACAACGTATGTTGTTATGCGGTTTGACCGATGAAGATCTTCGTAGAATATGTAGGAGCCAATATGGGCATCCAGGTCCCGCTATTGGTTATTGACCAAGAATAGTTCTAGGTCATGTCTACATAGTTCTCGAACCCGTAGGGTCCGCACGCTTAAGGTTTCGATGACAGTTATATTATGAGTTTATGAGTTTTGATGTACCGAAGGAGTTCGAGTCCCGGATGAGATCGGGGACATGACGAGGAGTCTCGAAATGGTCGAGACGTAAAGATCGATATATTGGACGACTATATTCGAGTTCGGAAAGGTTCCAATGATTCGGTATTTTCGAGTAGGAGAGTTACGGGAATTCGCCGGGAGAAGTATTGGGCCTTATTGGGCCTGCGGGAAAGAGAGAGGGCTGCCTAGGGCAGGCCGCGCGCCCCCAAGGCCTAGTCCGAATTGACTAAGGGAGGGCCGCACCCTTCTTCTCTTCCCCTTCCTTCTCTCCTACTCCTACTAGGAAAGGAGGAGTCCTACTCCGGTGGGAGTAGGACTCCCCCCCTGGTCGCGCCTCCCTAGGCCGCCACCTCCTCCTTGATCCTTTATATACGGGGCAGGGGGCACCCCATGACACACAAGTTGATCTACGGATCGTTCCTTAGCCGCGCGGCGGTGCCCCTTCCACCATATTCCACTTGGTCATATCGTCGTAGAGCTTAGGCGAAGCCTGCGCGGAGAAGTCATATCGTCGCGGAGCTTAGGCGAAGCCCCGCGTCGGTGGAGCATCATCATCGCTACCACGCCGTCGTCCGACGGAACTCATCCCCGACACTTTGCTGGATCGAGTCCGGGATCGCCATCGAGCTGAACGTGTGCAGAACTCGGAGGTGCCGACGCTCGGTGCTTGGATCGGTCGGATCGTGAAGACGACGACTACATCAACAGCGTTGAAATAACGCTTCGCTTTCGGTCTCACGAGGGCGTGGACGGACACTCTCCCCTCTCGTTGCTATGCCATCACCATGGTCTTGCGTGTTCGTAGGAAATTTTTTGAAATTACTACGTTCCCCAACACTGTTTACCTTGACGATCAATGTTTGATTGTCACAGTTCATTAGAATAGCTGGTATTGGTTTTTCAACCACCGGCAAGTCCATCAAAAGTTCTCGAAGCCATTCTCGCTTCAAGCGTTGCCGTGTCTAATGCCGTGAGTTCTGCTTCCATTGTTGACCTTGTTAAGATGGTCTACTTGCAAGACTTCCAGAAACAAAGAGCACCACCAAGTGTAAACACATAACCACTTGTCGCTTAAGCTCATCAACATCGATATCCAATTTGCATCATCAGTAACCTTCAAGTACTCTTGGATACCCGGTATAGTGAAGCCCATAACCCGTAGACTTTCAGATAGCGCATTATTCTCTCAAGTGCATGTCAATGAACATCTCCCGGTTTGAAACAAACCGACTTAGTTTACTCACAGAAAACGAGATGTCAGGCCTCGTAGCACTAGCTAAATACATAAGCGAGCCAATGATTTGAGAATATCTCAATTGATCCTTTGTTTCTCCTTCGTTCTTCCGAATCAAAACACTTGGATCATAAGGTGTCGGAGAAGGTTTGCAATCTGAATATCCAAAGCGATCCAGAATCTTCTCCACATAGTGAGACTGCAAGAGAGTGATTGAAGGTGTCCTGGACTAGGGGGTACTCACCACGTCGTCTCCCGATCAGCTGGATTGGGCCGAGGACCCCCATGGCCGTATACTCATGGGCCAGTCCGGACAGTTGCCGCATACAAGGAAGATTCCACAAGACTTGGCGATCAAGACAAGGACCCCTCCCCCACCGGCGTATTCGGCTAGGACTCTTGTTATCCTAGGCCTCTGGTGCATTATATAAACCGAGGCCAGGCTAGTCGATCGATATACAACAACAATCACAACAACCCTTACAATCATACCATAGGCTAGCTTCTAGGGTTTAGCCTCCTTGATCTCATGGTAGATCCACTCTTGTAAACATCCACAATATCAATATCAATCAAGCAGGACGTAGGGTTTTACCTCCATCAAGAGGGCCTGAACCTGGGTAAACATCGTGTCCCTTGTCTCCTGTTATCATCCGCCTAGACGCACAGTTCGGGACCCCCTACCCGAGATCCGCCGGTTTTGACACCGACATTGGTGCTTTCATTGAGAGCCCCGTTGTGTGTTCGGCAAAAGGTCGATGGCTAGCCCGCAGGTCAACTGCAACTTCGGCATCTTTGTCACCAGCTCGACTGGTCACCTTGGTTCAACCAAGGACTGCGCCCTATCTCCGATCGTCATGTTCGGAAGAGGGCCTTCATCAACATCAACTCCGATCTCTATCAAGATCATGGAGGAATCATCCAGGGAGCCCGGGGGCTCAACATCAACATTGCCCTAGGGCGACCGTACTGTTTTTCTGGACAGCGGACTTGTGTCCGCCGCCACCGCCTCGTCAAGCGTCGTTTTAACGACTGCTTCGGTGAAATTGTGCAGAATTGAGTCTACAACAACCCTGGAAAATTTCATCGAGTTCCGATGGAGGAATCTCTGGCAATCTCCGATATACCGGAGCCGCATTGAATCTGGACGAGAATCCGGACGAGTTTAGGGCGTGGTGTCCAGATTCTAGCTCGGACTTCCTTTGGAAGATCCAACCGTTGATCGGCTGCGGAATTCCTATATCTACCACCCCTCAAAATTTCAGCTCGATCCGACCATTCAAACTCCGGGAACCTTCCGATTAGTGCATCACTTTTCGGATCTGTTTTCTGCGAAAACGAATCCGACCCGAGTTCGCCTTTTTATGAACGGATTTGGACATCCTTTTTAAGGAAGTTTTGTATGGGGTATTGTGTTTTGTTTCGAACACATCCCACTAACTTTAAGATCTTTTGAACATGATCTTCAACATCATGCTGGTGTCAAACCAGTCCGGCAATATTGCTCCACGGCTGCCGACCTGCGCTAGACACGTCGTCACTTTGTTGAGCCAAGCTCAACTTCTTCGGATCATCATCTTGGCAAGCCGAACAAGAGTCCGGCATCGTGAAGTATAAATCATCACCAACATCGCCGCCCCACGGATTACACGGAGCGGGCATACCAGCATCGCCGCACGGTCCCTTCATCAAGCCAGCATCGACCACGTCACGACCTGCATCGGCAGGGCCGCACTATTGCTTCTTCAAGCTGGTGTCCATCACGCTGACCTACTTCGACATCTCGGCTGGACCGGGGGCTTCGCCATCTCTTCATCAACCTACTCCGGACACTTCCGCGTCACTAGCCAACCAGGCATGGGTGCGCGGATCAAGTCCCAATTTTGGGAATCACCTTCCTTCGGATTGCTACAACAAATAAACCAGGTGCTATTGATCCTAGTATTTCTTTTTGCTTGTTTGGGTTAAATTTTTCCAAAGGAATTATTACTCTGGTTAGTCCAGCATATGTACACAGGTCTATCAAATGGTGGCCGCATTACCGACGGTCGCATGATGGTTCGGTCGGTTTCAGACACAGTTCGTAACGCCGATCCGAACTCGGACCGACTGTGAATCCGTGCTTTGCCACGCCTTTATTGCATTACGCCGACGACCTGATCGACATCAAATTTTGGCGCCAGCCATATTTCTTTACTACTCACTTTGCATAAATTATCTATTATGCAACATTTTTTAATTCCTATTATTCCTATTATCTCCGGTCGCACTATTTTTGTGCACAGGAAAATGATCCGGCGGACTATATCCTTTGAGCGTCACCTCGGCCGGACGGGGGCTTCATCAACACTTCATTACCCCATGCCAGAACTTCGCATCACTCGCCGTCCTGCATTGACCGTGCTATGTCACCACTTGAGTGCCGAGCTCCTTGCTCCGCCACCTCAGACCGGCTTGGGGATGGAACCTTGTCCCGCATCAAGCTCGGACCGTGTCGTCAACACCGAACACATTAACCAGCTAAGTTGCCTTCATGCTCAAAGTTTTAAATTTCTAACTTGTGTTCGGTTCGACCAAGAATTATACTTTTTTGTAAAAAGTTGCTTGTACAACTTTTCCTTGTCAAAACTTTGTTCAGACACTTGACGCGCTACCCGCTCATTATACTCGGGGCTTCTTTAATGAAGCTTATTAATACGGGCTTTATGCCCAACACATGTGTCACACTTCCGCATGTACCTTTTATTCACCATTATATGCATCGATATGACTTAAGTTTTGGCCAAGCTGGGTTGCTCGCTCCTGTGCTTACCCCTACGTTCCCGATTGTTCGGCTAGGTGGTAAAGGAGCACCTCTGCGATTATTCTTGCGGGTCAGCCGGATGTGTACCTCGGTGGGTGAAGCCGAAAGCTAGCGTTCTTAAGGGAATACTCGGTCGGTGAATTAAAAGATGATTTTAATTATTTACCCATCTGCCCCGGATGATTTTCTGCTTTCATAGCAGCTTTGACATGCACTTTAGGGCATGCATCCCAGCGAAAGAAACCCTTAACGGAACTATTCTCCTGAAGATGTTTCTTACTACCCATGTAATATAACATAACTAGTTGGGCACTTGTGCGATACAGACTAATGACCCCTACGCCTGGTCTCCACGCATGCCCCGGTTTTATAACCTCGAGGGTATTCGGACACACCGGACTATTGGGTCCAAAGGTTGAAGCGAAAAGGTCCGCTACGACAAACGATCTACAATCCGGCTAGAAGGCATTCTACATGTCACCTTACATTATATAGTCAACTTTTACCTAAGTCACTTGGGGGCTCTTATGTTTATTTGAGCCATTTCATACTAAGTGTTTTCTTCTTAGTCGCTGCAAAGTTTTTATTATTTATCTCTCCTTTTTCGACACGAGTGTTGGACGTCATGCTTTTACTCGCTTTTTGGTTTTCCAAGCTTTTGGCACTTTTAAACTCTTTGTGTGTTTTCAGCACAAGTCTCGCGATGCAATGCCGGACTCCTTTAGAGATTCGCAAAACATTCTCGGTATTGCTATATATGCATCAGTTTCAATTGTGTCTTGGTCAATAGTTGGGTTGCCGGCTCCAGACTTGCCTCCTACGTTCCGCTTTGTTCGGCTAGGTGTGCACAGGAGAACCATCTGCGATTGTGCTTCCAGCTCGCATGGTCAAGCACCT
Source organism: Aegilops longissima (assembly GCA_021605205.1). Classification (NCBI taxonomy): domain Eukaryota; kingdom Viridiplantae; phylum Streptophyta; class Magnoliopsida; order Poales; family Poaceae; genus Aegilops; species Aegilops longissima. Next base: position 306,263,106 of record CM038682.1, read on the forward strand.
CGATGGAGAAAGCCGAAACCGATGTCACAATAGGTGTAAACTGGTCAGCGATCCGATGACTATATTAAATGACGGGCCATTCAAGACATTGGCCAAGTGTTTCCGCTTGACCTCTTTGTCGCCGAACACTCTTGGGGGCTATTAGCGGCCTCCCAAACTAAATCCTCGATATTTTGCTCTTACATTGAGCAGAGGTTTCGTGATCATGCTTAGCATGACAACCCAAAGAAAGGAACCGATAAGGGACTATTTTCTTTGGAAGACATTTCTTACATTAAACAGTAATATAACATGTCTCTCCGCGTACCTTTGTTTATAAAACCGTATGGCCAGATTGCCTTGTTTGTTGTAAATCTTTGCCCTTATAAAGGCTTTATAAAGTAGGACAAACACTCCTCGGCTATTGGCCAAGGAGGTGGAAGCCGATGGTCGGTCAACAAAGTTTTGTACAATGCGGATCCGAGCATTAATGACGTAAATTACTTGGATACATAGAGTCATTACACATAATTTGTGATTTTACTATGGATGTCGATCCTTAATTCGGCCTCCCGTGCCCGCATTAAGGCTCGGGGGCTACTGGGCTTCGGGCTTATTATTTACAAATATTAAAGGGGCACATTGATCCCCTGATCTGGTGTTGCCACCCGACCAGTGTCTCGGGGGCTACTGCATTGCTTGTTATATGCAGAAAATCTTAAAGTGCTGTCTGTTTCAAGGAGATTTTGATCCTCGGGTTGGTCGGCCGCACCCAACTTTGAGACTCGAGGACCGAGCACGCCGCTTTTGTGTCCCAAGTATTCTGCCGAGTTAGGACTTGATCCTCGGACCGATTTTGCAAATCAACTCGAGTCTCGCTGCTACGGGATCAGCGGTCTTATGTCGCCCTTCAGTGCATATCGGTTTTAGACCGATACATACCTTGAGGGCTACTAGCTATATATCTCGTCAGAGAATAAATTACATCAATAAAAAACATTGACCAAAAATCAGCCCATGACCGAGGTGCTTAACCACCTCGGAAGCAGTTCGACATATAACTCGGATGCAAGTGGCTGGCTCCTTAGAGGGCATTTCCGGCATTAAGCTCGGTTAAACTCCTTCAAACTTCTTTGAACCAAGGTGATTTACGACACCTTGGATAAAGTCCGGCGTTGGAGCTCGGATACATAGTCCGGCGTTGGAGCTCGGATACCGTCCGGCGTTGGAGCTCGGATATATAGTCCGGCGTTAGAGCTGGGAAGCAGTCCGGCATTGGTGCTCGGCTGCAAAAGATACCTCGAATGCAGTCCGGCGTTGGAGCTCGGACGCAAGAGGACGTTGCCGCCCGGGAACAACTTCAAACCCGAGGTGTGGCATAAAAATAACAAGGCATTGATAAAGGTCGGAAACTTAAAGGGGCTCCTCGGATACCCGACGTATAAACTCGTGAATGCATTTCGACGATCCTCAAGATCGAAGATGAGAAGATTTGTTGAACCAGTTTTCAAGACCGACGATCAAGATGAAGAACAGTTCGAAGAATCGAGGAGCGCCCCAATTTGAAGACCGGTTCAGGGGCTCTCGACGGTGTCCGGACTAGGGGTACTCACCCCGCTGCCTCCCGATCATTTGGATTGGGCCGAGGACCCCCATGGTCAGATACTCATGGGCCATCCGGACGCTTGCCGATACAAGGAAGATTCCACAAGACTTGGCGATCAAGACAAGGACCCTCCCCACCGGCGATTCGGCTAGGACTCTTGTTATCCTAGGCCTCTGGTGCATTATATAAACCGAGGCCAGGCTAGTCGATCGATATACAACAACAATCACAACAACCCTTACAATCATACCATAGGCTAGCTTCTAGGGTTTAGCCTCCTTGATCTCGTGGTAGATCCACTGTTGTAAACATCCACAATATCAATATCAATCAAGCAGGACGTAGGGTTTTACCTCCATCAAGAGGGCCCGAACCTGGGTAAACATCGTGTCCCTTGTCTCCTGTTACCATCCGCCTAGACGCACAGTTCGGGACCGCCTACCCGAGATCCGCCGGTTTTGACACCGACAGTGATCCCACCATCACCACCTCTTAAAAGCTTGATGTTCAAGATAACATCAGCTACTCCAAGGTCTTTCATCTCAAAGTTTTGATTCATAAAATCTTTCACTTCCTCAATCACTTTGAGATTTGTTCCAAATATAAGTATGTCATCAACATACAAACATAATATAACTCCTTCGCCCCCACCATGGCGATAGTACACACACTTGTCGGCCGCTTGCAACAAAGCTCAGATGTCAAAGTTCTTTCGAACTTCTCGTGCCATTGCTTAGGTGCTTGTCTCAAACCATACAAAGATTTCAACAACTTACACACTTTTCCTTCATGACCATCTACTACAAAACCATCGGGTTGTTCCATGTAAATTTCCTCCTCCAACTCTCCATTTAGGACAGCTGTCTTAACATCCATTTGATGGACAAGAAGATTGTGTGAGGCGGCCAATGATATAGTACTCGAATGGTGGTCAATCTTGCCACAGGCGCATAAGTATCAAAGAAATCTTCACCTTCTTTTTGGGTATATCCCTTGGCTACAAGCCGCGCCTTGTACTTTTCAATCGTACCATCAGGCCTAAGTTTTTTCTTAAACACCCACTTACACCCTACAGGTTTACACCCATAAGGACGATCAGTGATCTCCCATGTCCCGTTAGCCATGATTGAATCCATCTCACTACGCATGCCTTCTTTCCAAGAGTCAGATCGTAAGATGCATAAGCTTCCAAATAGAAGTGGGAGTATCATTCACGAGGTACACAATGAAATCTTCACCAAATGACTTTGCGGTCCTTTGTCTCTTGCTCCTTCTAGGAGCTTCATTGTCATCCTCCTCAGGAATATCCGTGTGTTTTTTCTCGGAATGTTCCAATGGAACAGGAGGGTCCGGAGTTGCCTCTGACCTCTGACTAGATGAGCTAGGAATATCCTTCATAGGAAAAATATCCTCAAAGAAAGTCGCATCATTCGACTCCATGATGGTACCAACATTCATGTCAAGTACCTCAGATTTCACCACTAGAAATCTATAGCCAATGCTATGGAAAGCATAACCCAGGAAAACACAATCAACTGTTTTTGGCCCAAGCTTACGCTTCTTGGTAATTGGTACATTGACCTTTGCCAAACAATCCCAAGTTCGTAAGTAGGAAAGTTTAAGCCTTTTCCTTTCCCATTCTTCAAACGGGGTAATCTCTTTATTCTTTGTGGGAACTCTATTTAGGACATGACTTGCAGTCATCAAAGCCTCCCCCCACCATTCCTTGGAAAGTCCCACAGATCTAACATGGCGTTAACCAAATCGCTTAGAGTTCGGTTCTTTCGCTCAGCAACCCCGCTTGACTGGGGAATAGGGAGGCGTCCTCTCATGTATTATACCATGTTCCTCACAAAATAAATTGAACTCGTTGGAAAAATACTTCCACCGCGATCCGACCTAAGCCTTTTGATTTTTGATCGAGTTGATTCTCTCTTCGCTTTATAGATTTTAAAGTAGTGCAAAGCCTCATCTTTTGTTTTCAACAAATATATCATGCAATATCTAGTAGAGTCATCGATTAGAGTCATGAAATATCTTTTTCCACCTTTTGTCAACACACCATTCATCTCGCAAAGATCTGAATGTATGAGTTCAAGTGGTGCCAAATTCCTCGCCTCAACATCAGTATGAGACTTGCGAGGTTGCTTTGCTTGCACACAAACTTGGCACCTAGAACCTTTGACAATTGTAAATTTCGGATTAAACTCAAATTTGCTAGCCTCGTCATGACACCAAAGTTAATATGACAAAGTCGTGAATGCCAAACATTTGATTCAGTTTCACTGCAAACATGATTAATAACTTTAGTGCAAAAGTCTGACAAAGATAAGCGGAACAAGCCTCCGCTCTCATAGCCTTTCCCAACAAATTGTCCACACTTAGATACTACAACCTTATTGGACTCAAATACCAATTTATAACCATCTCGACACAAACGAGAACCGCTGACGAGATTTTTATTTATAGCAGGGACATGCTGCACGTTCTTCAGCCGCACGATCTTTCCCGAAGTAAACTTCAGATCGACCGTACCAACACCATGAACAGAAGCATGTGTCCCATTTCTCATCAGCACGAGTGTAGTTCTTGCGACCTGATAAGAAGAAAACATGTTTATGTCAGAACACACATGTACATTGGCACCGGTGTCAATCCACCAACTGAGAATGACATCTTGAAAGAATGGTAGGAAATTTACCATACCCGGCATCTTTCATGTCAACATCGCCAATAACAACATTAGCGGTCTTGCTATTGTTCTCATTCTGACGCATGTCCCAGCGGTCCTTGCAGGATGAAGCCCAATGTTCTTCATTGCCACATACATGGCACTTTCCTTTCTTCTTATAAGTATCCTTCTTCTTCTTAAAGTTGACAGGTTGTGGGGCTTTGTACTTGCCATCAAATTTTCCTTTGCCCGCATAATTATTTTTGTTCTTGGGTTTGCGGTTTTGAAATTCTCTTTGTACCAAATTGGCACTAGTATTCCCTCATAGAAACGAGCACGTGTGTCTTTTGCCTCGCCTTCTCTTCCACATCAAGAGTGCCAATTAGATTGACAACAGTAAATTCTTGCCTCTTATGCTTCGTAGAGGTAGCAAAATTCCTCCACGAAGGTGGGAGCTTACGATGATGCCTCCGCAATGAATTTGTCCGTTAACACACAATTGAGATGCTCAAGTTCTTTAGTGAGCGATCAATCTCATGAGCCCGCTCAACAACAGAGCGGTCATCAGTCATCTTGTAGTCATGGTACTGCTCCATGATATACAACTCACTTCCTGCATCCGCGACTCCAAACTTGGCTTCGAGCGCATCCCACATATCTTTACCGACCATGATGGTCATGAATGGATCGACAATCTTGTCGCCAAGAACACTCAAGACAGCACCTCGAAGAGGGTGTCTCAGAGTCTCGGAAAGCTTGCTCCCGCTCAGCAGTCGGCTCTCCTCTGGCTTGCCTTTAGAGGCGTGAAAACAGTTCATGGTGGTAAGCCAAAGAACTGCCTCGACGCCACCTCTTATAGTTCACGCCTCAAATGGTGTGGGCTTGAGAGTTGCAAAGAAAAGCAATAGGAGAAAATTGCCTACACATTTCAGGTTTTGGATTGTTGAATAATTAGGCATTTTCCGCTTAGTTTAATCCAGGAAAATAATGGATAAAACATGAATAGCAATATATTGATGAAACTAGAAACTAGCAACAATTCGCTGAGACTAGTAATGCAATCAAAATCATAAGCAAAATGCATCATATCCATGTCAATTGCTATTAGCAATAAACCAAATGCTAGCCCTAACGGTGAGGATAAGATGGCATACGCGCGAAGAGCGAAGGTGCAGATGTCCCGATCGTCATGTCGTCAAGAGGTCGTTGATGTCGGGGAAGAAGTAAATCGTTGGGGAACTCGTGCGTCGGTGATGTCGCTGCTCACAGCCACGATGAACAAGACTCCAGCGATCGCAGAAGGACGCTCCCCAAAACCTGATCGCCTCTCTCCGCACGGATCACAAGAGGCGGGTTTCGAGGCTTCTTGTCTCACTTCCCGATGCACGCCAGGAAGAGAGATGGGAAAGAGATAGGCGGCTCAATGCTTTGGAATGAGACGAAAGGTTGTTGTGCCTCTTTGGAACAACAGAGGAGCGGCCTCTTATATACGTGAGAAGAGTTGAAACTGGGCCTTCATTAGTAGAAGAGAAACCGGTGCAATAAACACCATTAAACAGACGCACTAAAAACCATTAAGGAGAGAAGAAACGAGCGCACTAAAACTCACACGAAGTGTTCTGTTTCTTCTCCCATTTATGCGTCAATTGTTTCAACTTTCTTCTCGCGTGATAAAGCAGCGCATACACGTGGCATTGGTCAATTTTCCACACAACCTTGTCATGCATGGATGGGCCACATGAGCCTCTGGGATTTACTTTGAATTATTGACAGAAAATATGAATTATTGTATGGGTTATGCCCAATAATTCTAACATTATCCTCTCGCTACGGATGGAGTGCCTAGCCACAGCCAGGTTGCACCAGGGATCGTATCCCGCATGCATGCAACATGGCATTGTCAAAGCATACCACCGTCCGGTCCACGGCTCCACCTCCACGCACGTAACCATCCAGCGCATCATTCTCTCCATCCACCACCAACCTAGCCTTCTACTGGTACGCACACATCACGGATGACATGGGCGGATGGGCTTGCACGCACTGCTTGCTAATGAAAATGATGCAGTACTAAGAAAGACAATGAGCCTGCATTACATTACGTGCTCCGTCGATATCTGACATCTTAACTTCCACTTTCACATGGATTGACAGACGACGACGATCTGCAGGCTGCAGCGCCCCTCGCGGCCCCACGCCGCGGCGCCGTGACGGCGTATCAACCCCTAAATCTTTCTAGAACGCACCGCAACCACCGGCATCCGGTGCCGTCAATGCTTACGTCGGACGCCGATAGAAACTGACCGGGTCGCGTCTCCCTGGAGTACTATGTGCTCCATCAGTGTACATGGAAGGGCTGCTGGATCCCGTCCCCGAATCTATGCACATGGACACCCCGAGCGGGCTTTTCCTACGAAGGTGAAGGCCGGTAGGTGGGTGACGGACTGAGCCTGAGCGGTGGTCAGTCCAGTCGGTCGGTCGTGGCCACACGGGACAGCTCGGGACGCCTCACCTGAACTTCAGAGCTGTCTATGTCCGCACTCCCTAGGCCAACTCCACCGCGCGACCCAAAACGGACGTTCGTTTTGTCCGGATTCTGCCCATTTGGGTAGGGATTTAGGGTCGTGTCCGCCCCGTCACCGAGATCTGCGGTGGCCGTGCGCAAAGCAAGGCCAAGATCCATTTGCCCCATCCTATCCGCGTATATTTCTTTGCAAGTCCTTAAATTTTTTTTATCATTCATTTTTGGTACATGACAATATATCATCAGATTTTGACTAGTAAAGTAAGGCCAAAGAAAACGATAACCACAAGAATACATTTGAGAAGATACCTAACTTCCATAACTGCTCCCTTGAGTTGGGTTAGGGCCTTCTCGATACACTCATTGTTGATCGTGGAGGAAGCACGACGTTGCACCCTCCTTTCTTCTTCGCCGTAAGTCGACGCTGCTTCCTCACACGTAGTATCGTGCCTTGTTGCTTCTTCGCACGTAGTATCGTGCCTAGCCTCTAATCTAGCAACAATTGCACTTGTCTCATCTAAAGCCTCTAGGCTAGCTAAAAGTGCAACATGCAATACATTTCGCTCTATCAACTATCAACATATCGATGTACTCTTCTTACCAATACCAAAACTTGCATCCGTTCTACACAATGAAACTTAAAGTTAGCACCACTAGACTAATTCAAAAGCACAAACCGAAGCTAAAAGAGCACATACCCCATCGTTTAAGCACTTGATGAACACCCATCCGGGATGCTCGGCGTTAGACACGCGCGCACGCACCACCCTTGGGCGTTGGTCGACTTGATGAGGGGCAACGTGCGCCGACAAGCTTTGGGAAGCACCGAGCCGTCGGCCGCCATTCGTATGTCTGCGGCGGGCCACCGACGGTGCAGATCCGAGCGGCTAGAGGACGAGCCATCGCCTACATGTGGCCTTGCGACCGCCAGGCCTTCCGGCGAGGTTCCCGGCGATCCATGGCGCGCCCGCCTCCCACAAATGGGCGAGCTCAAGATCGACCGGATCCGCCTAAATCCGCCGGCGGGTGCGTAAACAAGGTGGCGTGCTTGGGTAGCTCGGCGGCGACGAGAGGAAGGGCAAGCAGCAAGCGTCTGAAGTTGCACGGCTGCAATGGGCGCGCAAGCGGCGGGCGAGGGAAGAGAGGGGAAGAGTGGAGTGGATGCGGCCGGAGGGAGGGAGGGAAGCGGATAGAAAAAGGCCCGTCATGTGCCACCGACGGGCGGGCCAGGGGAGGACACGCGCAGACGACCGGCGCGTCCGCGTGGTGTCCATTTCACCCCAAAAGCGGAGTAAACTTGGACCGCGGATGGATCGAAAACGGACACAAAGCAAACAAAAGTACGTTTAAGGCCGCGCGCTGGGCCGCCTCTTTCATCCCTTTTATCCTAAACGGACAGGGACGGACAGGATAGGGTCGCGCGGTGGAGTTGGCTTTAGCAGCCGAGAAGTAGTGACTTTCGGCGTTGACTCCGGCGCATGCAGCTCGCTCCAAGTCCCAGCGGACACCCCACGACACGATGCCATGCTGCCACGCGCGCTCGGCGGCCGCGGCGCCACCGTGCAGATGGGCTGCGGTGGACTCTGCGTTCAGGTAACGTGGTTCGGAAAAACGCATGGCATGACGGACGCGTTCTCCTTTCGCGGTTGGGCGAGAAATCGTTGGAAACACTCCCTGTCTTCCAGACCAGCAGCCTAGCTGACAGGTAGCGTTCGCGTGAGCTCGTAGGAAACGGCGAGTGCGGCCGGCCGGCCGGCGTACGTGTCAACGTTCAAAGACTTGGAACGTCGTCATGGGTGTTGAACGACGCTTCATATCTGAGGTTTAGGTTGGCCAGCTATCTAGCAAAGCCGTCGTTGGTGAGGTTGCCATCACTCCGGACCATGAAACGGTTGGGTGCGTGTAGTTCACCGGCAATCTTCATGGCTCGTCAGCTTCTCGTATCTTTTCCTGGAACGCGGGGATGCGTGTTCCGATCGCACCTGCTTTTTCCGGGTACTTGATCTTGGCGAGGGAGAACGATAAGGCAGATGCTGATGCCAGCACGTACATGCGATGAAAGGTGTAACAGTAAAATTTTGACTCAGACGTGCGTGTCAAACGGACCTCAAACGTCTGGGCTGATCGGCATCCCACATATCCAGTTTAAATATGAGGCGGATATAAAGGTGTCCAGGCGCGTCCGTCACGTCGGGCCTGACAGCCCGCCCCCATCTGAAGATGCACCAAACCCACCAAATCAACCTACCAGATCCATTTGCTCTCTCTCTTCTTCCTCCCCCTCGACACATGTCTCACCGCTCCACCGCCACGCGCGCTCCTCCAGCGTTTCTAGCCTCTGCGTCGTCACCTCCGAGAGAGCAGTCCTCGCCGCCGGGGACGTCGTCACCGGCCTGAACACCACCGCAATACTCTCGGGAACTCTCTGGCTCCGCCTTGCGCTCTATGTGTTCGACACATTGTCTGACCGAACTTTTTGTGAATTTTTAGGGAAAACGATGAATTCTGGTGATTCGGACGAGGAGTATGGACCGATGGAGCTTAATCAAATGATTAAAGATGAGTTCTTCAGTTATTTGGATTCGGACGAAGAAGTGGACATGATCATGCTTATGAGTATACAAGAGGAAAGACCGGCAGGTGGAGCATATTCTCAACTTGAAGGGCTCAATCAAAGGGTAACAAACAAAGCCACTTTGCAGTAATGCCGGAAGCATCTAGGAAGGATGTGGAGAGGGCATTCGGAGCGCTTCAAGCTTGTTGGGGAATTATTCGTGGAGCTGCAATGATGTGGGAATCAAAAAAAATTGTGGCAGTTCATGGCATGTTGTGTTATTTTGCACAATATGACTTTGAAGCACCTGGAGAACAAGTTCAAATCCTAGAAGATCAAGATGCAGCTCAACTTATGAACTTTCTGCACATGCATAAGAAGTTTCAAGATCATCAGGTGCACGTGCAGCTACTCAATGATCTTGTGGAGCATATGTGGACCCACAATGAAAACCAAAGAGCTAATATTTGAGTTGTGCACGTAAATAAATTTTATGTAACAAGACCTATGTATTTTCGATACCAACATTTGTTATTTTACGTGTGACATTGGCATGTATGATGAACGTGTATGGATTTGTACGAATTTGAGATGTATGGATGCTAAGCACAAGATATGAGGGGGCGGCGGGCGCTGTCCGTGGACAAGCACAGACGCGCCCGCGGGCGTATAGGTGGTCGGATTTGCCAAGTCTGATTGTAGATGTTCTTAGGGCATCTCGCTGATCCTCAAACCGCCCGCATAGTCCGGGTCGCGCTATCGGACAGCGGAAGCCATCCAACTTGGGCATGTATCGGTCTGCATGGCGGTCCTAAGGCGTTTTCTCCCGCAAACGGGGACAAAGATGAGGGGCTTTGTGGGAGTCCTGACCGCTTCCAGGCCCACTTCTTACCGCCTAAGCCCACCAACCCCCTCCTCCCTCGCCAGCACGCGTTCCCCCCGGCGCCAACTGCCCGCATTCATGCCGCTATAGAGCATGCCACTCCACATTGAAGACGACTCAAGATGGGCGCGACCCCTCACTGCCTCCATTGAAGCGGCGCCCCGGCTGAGAGCGCCGGTCGCGACGCGTCTCTGATGTCCACGCCTGTTCAATGTCGGAGGCGCGCTACTGGACGAGACAGGGCGGATATCTACCATGCTTATTGAATGCCCCATCCATGTGTATGCCGCCATTAAGCAAGCTCGCCGTGCGAGAAACCCACTCCGACGCCATGCATCGACACACCCGGACGTATGGCTCACCGGAATCCACTACTTAAAGACAGTTGCACCCGGCTAACTCCATGCCACAACACAAGCCCGCTCATCCTCCTCCTCCCTTGCACTGCATCTGCCATAACTACAGGCGGGAAGCTTTGTGTGAGAGCCTTTCCACAGAGATGAAGCATGCGGTGGCCGCCCTTGCAGCCGCCGTGCCAGGTGGATCGAGTCCAGCTTGCCGGCTAGCTCGCCCGAGGCTTCCGATGACGAGGACGACACCATGATGGAGACGGGCTCCGATGACACCACCCTGGATCCCGCGCCTCCTGTGCACGTCGGCTTCACCATGGAGCAGGCGCACGCGCACCACAAAGCCGTCACAGTGGAGGTGCAGCCCGCGCCGGCGCCTTTGTCGGTGTACCAGCAGGCACTGAAGCAACACTGGCGGGCGGAGGGCCAGATTTACGGCGAGCGCGCGAGCGAAGCCGTGGCAGCCATGGCCGCGGCGAACCCCAACTTCGTCGCGGAGCAGCGTGCCATCTACGATGTCGTCCGCGCTCAAGCCGCCGCTCGCTAGGAAGCGGTTGCCGCGGAGGCGCAGTTCCAGACGATCACGGAGGAGAACAACACAAGATGCACCTCCTACGCGTCGCCGAAGAACCATCCGGCAGCCCGGTGGGATGATGACGGCACGGGCGCCACCATTTCCATCGTGGACCTCACGTCCACCTACGACGGACAAGGCGCGGACTCCTCCGAGAATGAGTAAGGCACGGGAGGCGGCAGGGCCTTATGTCCCATGTGGGTCGGTCCGTCTCCTGTGGTCTACACTTTCTCGCCGGAGACCGAGCTTCAGTTCATTGGTCTTAACGCCGGTGGCCATGGAGATGGCGGATGGAGGACGGCATGGGGTTGGACGTCGGCCGCTGCCGTAGGATAGGTTTAGGGTCGGGTCGGAGCGGCTTTCTTATGTTCTAAATGTTGGAAATCTAACGAAAATCTGCAGTGTTTGCATGATCGTTGTCCTGCATGTATAAAATCCATCGTGTTTGTATAAATGTCATCTGGTTTGTTGCCAAAGTGTTTAAAATGTACGCGAGCAGCGTTGGATGCGGCTCCCGCATTTGTGTCCGTGGACTGGTCACCCTGTACGCAGACAGATGCGGGAGGAAATTTGAAGATTGCCGTTGAAGATGACTTTACAATGCAAAAAAGGTGTGAGATTTGTCAGAATAGGACGCTTCACACACACATGCAGATTACTCATATTTCTAAACATAACATTTTGTTAGAGATTTCAATGCGGACTAGATGTGGTTGCATATAGACGGATTTTAAAACGTGATTCATCCATTTTACTCTGTATGTACTAGTCTGAATTAAAATATCTAGATGAACTTATATTTATTAATATAGAAGCGAGTAGAGGATTTACGCATTGAAAATGTCTCCTCTCGTCCGGTTCTGTCGTGTGCATGGCATGGACGTTGCCGTCACGGCGTCTAGATTCACATGGGCCGGCCATTCCCTGTTCACACCGCTATAGTCCGTGTCATGACTTACCCGTCTGCTTGGACCGGAGATTAATTTCGCTTGCGTCGTCCTCGCCGCTGGATTAACGCCGACGCAAGTTTCAAGGTCAGGGGTAGTCCATGTCCATGCGACGGCACAAGCGAGGTAGGTGCGGCTGCTAGCTACAGGACGCGGGATACGGAGGAAAAGCGACGAATGGGCGCGGCGACGACGACGGCGACATTTGCCGCGTAGCGAGGCTAAATTTCGTGTCTTGACTTTTTTGACAAAGAATTTCAGAATCTAACCCTGGTTTGAATTTTTTTGGAATTTGATCCTTTTTTCTACCGTCAGGGGGCCTGGCGATAGGCTGCCCCTGGCGGTAGAGTACTTATCCACGTCAGCACGCGGAAACGGCCACACATGAAGAAGGGGAGGAGGAGGTGGCCCCCTAGCGGTAGGGTACTTATCCACGTCAGCACGCGGGAACGGCCGCCGTCGCACCCTACCGCCAGTGGACCTGGCGGTAGGCTGTCTAACCCTACCGCCAGGGCCCCTGGCGGTAGGGTCCGGGCAGTTATTTGCCCCGAAACCCCGCGCCCCTGCCCATCTCCCCACCCCTCCCCCTCCCCCCATCGGCAGTTCCTCATTTTCTCCCCCAAGTCGTCCCTCTCTCCCTCTCTCATCTCCTCCACTCCCCCCTTGGATCTTCATCGATTCTTCATCGTTTTTGCGGATCGAGATGGCCCCGAAGAGAGAAATGTAAGCTCCTCCAATCCCTCCAATTAGTTTTTGCAAACTTGCTTCCGACTCGAAACCCCACCGTAGCTTACGAGTGGGATGTTGACAAACTCTACACGGGCCTAAACAAGACTTCGTACAAGACCTACACCAACGAGTTGGACGCTTTGATGCATACACAGGTATATGAACTCGCTCAACACCTTTCTCTTTGATTCCACTTTTGACCGAGAGTGCGAACTTACCAAGGTATATGTAATAGGTAAACTGGTGGCCGTATCGACAAGACCGAGAGTGGGACTTTGATCTGAACGTGATGTGCGTTGCAGACCGTGGTCTCTGGCGGTGCATCGTGCCCATGATCTGTGTGTAGGCCGTCGAGTGGCACTTGCCACAACGCGTGGCCACGAAGTTTGGGATTTATCAGCATACCCCACCGGGCCAGCCCACCGATACCGGCGGCCACACGCTCCACCAGTGAGCTCTTTGTTCTTCGTGCCCATGATTTCATTACAATTATCATGTTTCTTGTTGCTTATGATGATCTTATTGCGCTTATGATGATTCTTATTGTTTATGCCTTGCAGGATGAGCCGGCAGAAGAATCAGTCGATCACAGACTAGGGAGAAGAGCATAAAACTCATGTGACGGAGTGGAACCGACGGAGGTTCTGTAAAGATGGGGAGAGGAAAGTGACTGACTGGGATGCTTACCTGGGCCGACACATGAGGTGGTACGATGATGGCCAGAAGCACCGTCTTCGTCTCAGGCCTCGGTGGACGGCGGAAGACATCGCGGAGCTGGAGAGGGATGACCCTGACGAACAGGCATACCAGACCGGCATCAGAGACATGCACAATGGATTTAGGGAGTTTGCACCCCTCATCAACAGAGTGGTAAGTTTGAACCGACGGTTGTATTTAAAATATTTTATTCGTCATCGTGACTGACTTATGCCGTTGCAGTCCGGTGAGCTGAACAGATGCATCTTTGAAGCCTCAGATGCACTAGGTGATCTTCCCGGGAGCATACAATCTGAGACCAGAGTGAGGGGGACGATGAAGGTACAATTTTAGCCTCCTCGGAACAGATGCATCTTGTTCACTTGCAATCAGTCGATCTGATACTTATTATGAACTTGTTTCATTGTGAGTGCAGAAGTTCGTGCAGCGTTGTCGCAAGCTGGTAGGGTTGCTTGGGTGTGCTGAAGCTGGGTCAGTTGAAGCTTATCAGCCTGTGGCCACACAGGGTCTCATTGGCTCATCGAGCCATGCTCCCTCGTCGTCTAGGTTGGTTGGGGAGGAGGAGGAGGAGGAGGAAGAGGATGAGGATGAGGAGGCCACACATGAAGAAGGGGAGGAGGAGGAGGATGAGAGAAACGGGGAGGAGGAGTACGATGAAGATTATGGACCTCCATCAACTCAAACATCTCAAGCATCTCAGCTGCCGAAGAGGAATCCGAAGAAGAAGGATTTGCTGAGTCCGGACCCTTTCCAGAGACCGATTCCTCGACGGTCCAAGAAGAAGACCGAAGAGACTCGTTCAAAGAGTAACGAGGACCGTACCTCCAAGAGGGGAAGGAGCAACTGATTATGCTCTTCGATACTTGGCTCTTTTAGTTTGGTTGAACTTCGTTTGGTTGAACTTCGTTTGGTTGAACTTGTCTAGTGGTTATGAAACTACGTGGAACTATGTGTTTGCTATTTGTGGATCTATGTGTTTGCTACTACGTGGAACTCCGTTCAAGTTCGTTTGAAATGTTATATGCACAAATTATCTAATGTGGATCTATGTGATGCCCAAGTTTAATTGTTTAAAATCTGTGATATTGTTGTCATATTTGTAAAACTTGTTGTGATATTGCTGTCATATTGCATTCGAAAACAAGCAACCCAATGAACTAGAAACAACAAAACACAGGACCCTGCCGCCAAGGACCCTGGCGGTAGGGTCAGACGGCCTACCGCCAGCCCCCATGGCGGTAGGGCGCACCTACCGCCAGGGCCCTTCCATTTTTCGTTACAGAAACATTAGACTGGAAAACACAGGACCCTACCACCAGGGGGCCTGGCGGTAGGGTCACACAACCTACCGCCAGGTCCACTGCACATTTCGTTACAGAATGGTTGTACGGCAAAACCCAGCTACACCCTGCCGCCAGGGGCTCTCGCGGTAGGGTTAGACAATCTACCACCAGGCCCCCTGGGGGTAGGGTACTTATCCACGTCAGTGAAGGAAATATGCCCTAGAGGCAATAATAAAGTTATTATTTATTTTCTTATATCATGATAAATGTTTATTATTCATGCTAGAATTGTATTAACCGGAAACATAATACATGTGTGAATACGTAGACAAACAGAGTGTCACTAGTATGCCTCTACTTGACTAGCTCGTTGATCAAAGATGGTTATGTTTCCTAACCATAGACATGAGTTGTCATTTGATTAACGGGATCACATCATTAGGAGAATGATGTGATTGACATGACCCATTCTGTTAGCTTAGCACACGATCGTTTAGTATGATGCTATTGCTTTCTTCATGACTTATACATGTTCCTATGACTATGAGATTATGCATCTCCCGTTTACCAGAGGAACACTTTGTGTGCTACCAAATGTCACAACATAACTGGGTGATTATAAAGGTGCTCTACTAGTGTCTCCGAAGGTACATGTTGGGTTCGCGTTTTTTGAGATTAGGATTTGTCACTCTGATTGTCGGAGAGGTATCTCTGGGCCCTCTCGGTAATGCACATCACTTAAGCCTTGCAAGCATTGCAACTAATGAGTTAGTTGCGGGATGATGTATTATGGAACGAGTAAAGAGACTTGCTGGTAACGAGATTGAACTAGGTATTGAGATACCGACGATCGAATCTCGGGCAAGTAACATACCGATGACAAAGAGAACAACGTATATTGTTATGCAGTCTGACCGATAAAGATCTTCGTAGAATATGTGGGAGCCAATATGAGCATCCAGGTTCCGCTATTGATTATTGACCGGAGACATGTCTCGGTCATGTCTACATAGTTCTCGAACCCGTAGGGTCCGCACGCTTAACGTTACGATGACAGTTATATTATGAGTTTATATGTTTTGATGTACCGAAGGTTGTTCGGAGTCCCAGATGTGATCACGGACATGACGAGGAGTCTCGAAATGGTCGAGACATGAAAATTGATATATTGGAAGCCTATGTTTGGATATCGGGAGTGTTCCGGATGAAATCGGGATTTTTCCGGAGTACCGTGAGGTTACCGGAACCCCCGGGGAACTTAATGGGCCTTAGTGGGCCTTGATGGAAGAGAGGAGAGGAGGCCAGGGCAGGGCCGCGCTCCCCTCCCCCTAGTCATAATAGGACAAGGAGAGGGGGGCGGCGCCCCCCCCCCCTTTCCTTCCTCCCCTCCACCTCTTCCCCCTCTCTCTCCTAGTCCAACATGGAAAAGGGGGGAGTCCTACTCCCGGTAGGAGTAGGACTCCTCCGGCGCGCCTCTCCCCTTGGCCGGCCGCACCCCCCTTGCTCCTATATATATGGGGGCAAGGGGGCACCCCATAGACACAACAATTGTTCATTGATCTCTTAGCCGTGTGCGGTGCCCCCCTCCACCATAATCCACCTCGATAATACTGTAGCGGTGATTAGGCGAAGCCCTGCGTCGGTAGAACATCAACATCGTCACCACCCCGTTGTGCTGACGAAACTCTCCCTCAACAATCGGCTGGATCAGAGTTCGAGGGACGTCATCGGGCTGAATGTGTGCTGAACTCGGAGGTGCCGTACGTTCGGTACTTGATCGGTCGGATCGTGAAGATGTACGACTACATCAACCGCGTTGTGCTAACGCTTCCGCTTTCGGTCTACGAGGGCACGTGGACAACACTCTCCCCTCTCGTTGCTATGCATCACCATGATCTTGCATGTGCGTAGGAAATTTTTTGAAATTACTACGTTCCCCAAAAGTGGCATCCGAGCCAGGTTTTATGCGTTGATGTTATATGCACGAGTAGAACACAAGTGAGTTGTGGGCGATATAAGTCATACTGCTTACCAGCATGTCATACTTTGGTTCGGCGGTATTGTTGGATGAAGCGGCTCGGACCGACATTACGCCAGAC
Source organism: Aegilops longissima (assembly GCA_021605205.1). Taxonomy (NCBI): domain Eukaryota; kingdom Viridiplantae; phylum Streptophyta; class Magnoliopsida; order Poales; family Poaceae; genus Aegilops; species Aegilops longissima. The sequence continues at coordinate 306,280,022 of CM038682.1, forward strand.
GCTTACGCAAGACTGGTTCTACCGGCGTGCTTTGCACATGTGTGGCTGGCGGTGTCGGTTTCTCCAACTTTAGTTGAACCGAGTGTGGCTACGCCCGGTCCTTGCGAAGGTTAAAACAGCACCAACTTGACAAACTATCTTGTGGTTTTGATGCGTAGGTAAGAACGGTTCTTACTAAGCCCGTAGCAGCCACGTAAAACTTGCAACAACAAAGTAGAGGACGTCTAACTTGTTTTTGCAGGGCATGTTGTGATTTGATATGGTCAAGACGTGATGCTATATTTTATTGTATGAGATGATAACCGAGTTATCGGCAACTGGCAGGAGCCATATGGTTGTCGCTTTATTGTGTGCAATGCAATCGCCCTGTAATGCTTTACTTTATCACTAAGCGGTAGCGATAGTCGTAGAAGCATAAGATTGGCGAGACGACAATGATGCTACGATGGAGATCAAGGTGTCGCGCCGGTGACGATGGTGATTGCTACCTCTTGAGCACTGCGTTGGATTTCCCCGAAGAGGAGAGGATGATGCAGCAAAGTAGCGTAAATATTTCCCTCAGTTTTGAGAACCAAGGTATCAATCCGAAGAGGAGGCTACACGCAAGTCCCTCGTACCTACACAAAACAATAGCTCCTCGCAACCAACGCGATTAGGAGTTGTCAATCCCTTCACGGTCACTTACGAGAGTGAGATCTGATAGAGATGATAGATAATATTTTTGGTATTTTTGGGTATAGAGATGCAAAGTGAAAAGTAAAAGGCAAAGTAAAAAGCAAAGCAATAATGAAGTGGTGGAGATTGATATGATGAGAATAGACCCGGGGGCCATAGATTTCACTAGTGGCTTCTCTCAAGAGCATAAGTATTCTACGGTGGGTGAACAAATTACTATTGAGCAATTGACAGAATTGAGCATAGTTATGAGAATATCTAGGTATGATCATGTATATAGGCATCACGTCCGAGACAAGTAGACCGACTCACCTGCATCTACTACTATTACTCCACTCATCGACCGCTATCCAGCATGCATCTAGAGTATTAAGTTAAAAGAGAGTAACGCCTTAAGCAAGATGACATGATGTAGAGGGATAGTTTCATGCAATATGATAAAACCCCATCTTGTTATCCTCGATGGCAACAATACAATACGTGCCTTGCTGCCCTTTACATCATCGGGTAAGGACACGCAAGATTGAACCCAAAGCTAAGCACTTCTCCCATTGCAAGAAAAACCAATCTAGTTGGCCAAACCAAACTGATAATTCGAAGAGACTTGCAAAGATAACCAATCATACATAAAAGAATTCAGAGAAGATTCAAATATTGTTCATAGATAAACTTGATCATAAACCCACAATTCATCGGTCTCAACAAACACACCGAAAAAGAAGATTACATCGAATAGATCTCCACAAGAGAGGGGAGAACATTGTATTGAGATCCAAAAAGAGAGAAGAAGCCATCTAGCTACTAACTATGGACCCGAAGGTCTGAGGTAAACTACTCACACTTCATCGGAGAGGCTATGATGATGTACAAGCCCTCCGTGATGACGGCCCTCTCCGGCGGAGCTCCGGAACAGGCCCCAAGATGGGATCTCGTGGATACAGAAAGTTGCGGCGGTGGAATTAGATTTTTGGCTCATGTTCTGATTGTTTGGGGGTACGTAGGTATATATAGGAGGAAGGAGTACGTCGGTGGAGCTTCGAGGGGCCCACGAGGCAGGGGGCGCGCCCCCCACCCTCGTGACCGCCTCTTTTGTTCCTTGGAGTAGGGTCCAAGTCTCATGGATCACGTTTGGTGAGAAAATCACGTCCGAAGGTTTCATTCCGTTTGGACTCCGTTTGATATTCTGCTTCTCTGAAACATGAAATAGGCAAAAAAAACAGCAATTACAAATTTGGGCCTCCGGTTAATAGGTTAGTCCCAAAAATAATATAAAAGTGGAAAATAAAGCCCAATATAGTCCAAAACAGTAGATAATGTAGCATGGAGCAATAAAAATTATAGATACGTTGGAGACGTATCGGTGATCATAATGATTAGCCGGATATGGAGATCACAAGCACAAGAGGATGATGGCCATATCATATCACTTATATTGATTGCATGTGATGTTTATCTTTTATGCATCTTATCTTGTTTTGATTGACGGTAGCACTATAAGATGATCTCTCACTAAATTTCAAGATAAAAGTGTTCTCCCTGAGTATGCACCGTTGCCAAAGTTCGTCGTGCCCAGACACCACTTGATGATCGGGTGTGATAAGCTCTACGTCCATCTACAACGGGTGCAAGCCAGTTTTTGCACACGTAGAATACTCAGGTTAAACTTGACGAGCCTAGCATATGCAGATATGGCCTCGAACACCGAGACCGAAAGGTCGGCGTGAATCATATAGTAGATATGATCAACATAGTGATGTTCACCATTGAAAGCTACTCCATTTCACGTGATGATCGGTTATCGTTTAGTTGATTTGGATCACGTGATCACTTAGAGGATTAGAGGGATGTCTTTCTAAGTGGGATTTCTTAAGTAATATGATTAATTGAACTTAAATTTATCATGAACTTAGTACCTGGTAGTATCTTGCTTGTCTATGTCTGATTGTAGATAGGTGGCCCATGCTGTTGTTCCGTTGAATTTTAATGTGTTCCTTGAGAAAGCAAAGTTGAAAGATGATGGTAGCAATTACACGGACTGGGTCCGTAACTTGAGGATTATCCTCATTGCTGCACAGAAGAATTACGTCCTAGAAGCACCGCTGGGTGCGAACTGCTTCTTGATGCAATCGACGACGTTAAGAACATCTGGCGAGCAAAGTCGATGACTACTCGATAGTTCAATGTGCCATGCTTTACGTCTTAGAACTGGGACTTCAACGACGTTTTGAACGTCATGGGGCATATGAGATGTTCCAAGAGTTGAAGTTAATATTCCAGAAGAATGCCCGGATTGAGAGATATGAAGTCTCCAATAAGTTCTATAGCTGCAAGATGGAGGAGAATAGTTCTGTCAGTGAGCATATACTCAAGATGTCTGGGTATTGTAATCACTTGATTCAACTGGGAGTTAATCTTCCAGATGATAGCGTCATTGACAGAATTCTCCAATCACTTCCACCTAGCTACAAGAGCTTCGTGATGAACTATAATATGCAAGGGATGGATAAGACAATTCCCGAGCTCTTCGCAATGCTAAAGGCTGCAGAGGTAGAAATCAAGAAGGAGCATCAAGTGTTGATGGTCAATAAGACCACTAGTTTCAAGAAGAAGGGCAAAGGGAAGAAGAAGGGGAGCTTCAAGAAGAACAACAAGCAAGTTGCTGCTCAGGAGAAGAAACCCAAGTCTGGACCTAAGCCTGAAAGCCCGAGTGCTTCTACTGCAAGCGGCCGGTCTTTGGAAGCGGAACTGCCCCAAGTATTTGGCGGATAAGAAGGATGGCAAGGTGAACAAAGGTATATATGATATACATGTTATTGATGTGTACCTTACTAGAGCTCGCAATAGCACTGGTATTTGATCTGGTTACATTGCTAATATTTGCAACTCAAACAGGGACTACTGATTAAGCGAACAACGGCAAAGGATGAGGTGACGATGCACGGGAAATGGTTCCAAAGTCGATGTGATCGCGGTCGGCACACTACCTCTACATCTACCTTGGGATTAGTATTAGACCTCAATAATTGTTATTTGGTGCCGCGTTGAGCATGAACATTATATCTGGATCTTGTTTGATGCGAGACGGTTATTCATTTAAATCAGAGAATAATGGTTGTTCTATTTATATGAGTAATATCTTTTATGGTCATGCACCCTTGAAGAGTGGTCTATTTTGATGAATCTCGATAGTAGTGATACACATATTCATAATGTTGAAACCAAAAGATGCAGAGTTGATAATGATAGTGCAACTTATTTGTGGCACCGCCGTTTAGGTCATATCGTGTAAAGCGCATGAAGAAACTCCATCTTGATGGACTTTTGGAACCACTTGATTATGAATCACTTGGTACTTGCGAACCATGCCTCATGGGCAAGATGACTAAAACTCCGTTCTCCGGTACTATGGAGAGAGCAACAGATTTGTTGGAAATCATACATACAGATGTATGTGGTCCGATGAATGTTGAGGCTCGTGGCGGATATCGTTATTTTCTCACCTTCGTGATTTAAGCAGATATGGGTATATCTACTTAATGAAGCATAAGTTTGAAACATTTGAAAAGTTCAAAGAATTTCAGAGTGAAGTTGAAAATCATCGTAACAAGAAAATAAAGTTTCTACGATCTGATCGTGGAGGAGAATATTTGAGTTCTGAGTTTGGTCTACATTTGAAACAATGCGGAATAGTTTCGCAACTCACGCCACCCGAAACACCGCAACGTAATGGTGTGTCCGAACGTCGTAATCGTACTTTACTAGATATGGTGCGATCTATGATGTCTCTTACTGATTTACCGCTATCGTTTTGGGGTTATGGTTTAGAGACGGCCGCATTCACGTTAAATAGGGCACCATCGAAATCCGTTGAGACGACGCCTTATGAATATGGTTTGGCAAGAAACCAAAGCTGTCGTTTCTGAAAGTTTGGGGCTGCGATGCTTATGAGAAAACGCTTCAACCTGATAAGCTCGAACCCAAATCAGAGAAATGTGTCTTCATAGGATACCCAAAGGAGACTGTTGGGTACACCTTCTATCACAGATCCGAAGGCAAGACATTCGTTGCTAAGAATGGATCCTTTCTAGAGAAGGAGTTTATCTCGAAAGAAGTGAGTGGGAGGAAAGTAGAACTTGATGAGGTAACTGTACCTGCTCCTCTATTGGAAAGTAGTTCATCACAGAAACCGGTTTCTGTGACGCCTACACCAATTAGTGAGGAAGTTAATGATGATGATCATGGAACTTCAGATCAATTTGCTACTGAACCTCGTAGATCAACCAGAATAAGATCCGCACCAGAGTGGTACGGTAATCCTGTTCTGGAAGTCATGCTACTAGATCATGATGAACCTACGAACTATGAAGAAGCGATGGTGAGCCCAGATTCTGAAAAATGGCTTGAGGCCATGAAATCTGAGATGGGATCCATGTATGAGAACAAAGTGTGGACTTTGGTTGACTTGCCCGATGATCGGCAAGCAATTGAGAATAAATGGATCTTCAAGAAGAAGACTGACGCTGACGGTAATGTTACTGTCTACAAAGCTTGACTTGTTGTGAAAGGTTTTCGACAAGTTCAAGGGATTGACTACGATGAGACCTCACCCGTAGCGATGCTTAAGTCTGTCCGAATCATGTTAGCGATTGCCGCATTTTATGATTATGAAATTTGGCAGATGGATGCCAAAACTGCATTCTGAATGGATTTACGGAAGAAGAGTTGTATATGATGCAACCGGAAGGTTTTGTCGATCCAAAGGGAGCTAACAAAGTGTGCAAGCTCCAGCGATCCATTTATGGACCGGTGCAAGCCTCTCGGAGTTGGAATAAACGCTTTGATAGTGTGATCAAAGCATTTGGTTTTGTACAGACTTTTGGAGAATCCTGTATTTACAAGAAAGTGAGTGGGAGCTCTGTAGCATTACTAATATTATATGTGGATGACATATTGTTGATTGGAAATGATATAGAATTTCTGGATAGCATAAAGAGATACTTGAATAAGAATTTTTCAATGAAAGGCCTCGGTGAAGCTACTTACATATTGGTCATTAAGATCTATAGAGATAGATCAAGACGCTTAATTGGACTTCCACAAAGCACATACCTTGACAAAGTTTTGAAGAAGTTCAAAATGGATCAAGCAAAGAAAGGGTTCTTGCCTGTGTTACAAGGTGTGAAGTTGAGTAAGACTCAATGCCCGACCACTCTGAGAAGATAGAGAGAAAATGAAAGATGTTCCTATGCTTCAGCCATAGGCTCTATTATGTATGCAATGCTGTGTACAGGACCTGATGTGTGCCTTGCTATAAGTCTAACAGGGAGGTACCAAAGTAATCCAGGAGTGGATCACTGGACAGCGGTCAAGAACATCCTGAAGTACCTGAAGAGGACTAAGGATATGTTTCTTGTATATGGAGGTGACAAAGAGCTCATCGTAAATGGTTACGTTGATGCAAGCTTTGACACTGATCCGGACGATTCTAAATCGCAAACCAAATACGTGTTTACATTGAACAGTGGAGCTGTCAGTTGGTGCAGTTCTAAACAAAGCGTCGTGGCGGGACCTACATGTGAAGCAGAGTACATAGCTGCTTCGGAAGCAGCAAATGAAGGAGTCTGGATGAAGACGTTCATATCCGATCTAGGTGTCATACCTAGTGCATCGGGTCCAATGAAAATCTTTTGTGACAATACTGGTGCAATTGCCTTGGCGAAGGAATCCAGATTTCATAAGAGAACCAAATACATCAAGAGACGCTTCAATTCCATCCGGGATCTAGTCCAGGTGGGATACATAGAAATTTGCTAGATACATACGAATCTGGATGTTGCAGTCCCGTTGACTAAGCCTCTTCCACGAGCAAAACATGATCATCACCAAGGCTCCATGGGTGTTAGAATCATTACTGTGTAATCTAGATTATTGACTCTAGTGCAAGTGGGAGACTGAAGAAAATATGCCCTAGAGGCAATAATAAAGTTATTATTTATTTCCTTATATCATGATAAATGTTTATAATTCATGCTAGAATTGTATTAACCGGAAACATAATACATGTGTGAATACATAGACAAACAGAGTGTCACTAGTATGCCTCTACTTGACTAGCTCGTTGATCAAAGATGGTTATGTTTCCTAACCATAGACATGAGTTGTCATTTGATTGACGGGATCACATCATTAGGAGAATGATGTGATTGACATGACCCATTCCGTTAGCTTAGCACACGATCGTTTAGTATGATGCTATTGCTTTCTTCATGACTTATACATGTTCCTATAACTATGAGATTATGCAACTCTCGTTTACCGGAGGAACACTTTGTGTGCTACCAAACGTCACAACGTAACTGGGTGATTATAAAGGTGCTCTACAGGTGTACCTGGAGGTTACCGGAACCCCCCGGGAACTTAATGGGCCTTAGTGGGCCTTGGTGGAAGAGAGGAGAGGAGGCCAGGGCAGGGCCGCGCTCCCCTCCCCCCTAGGCCGAATAGGACAAGGAGAGGGGGGCGCCCCCGCCCCCCACCCCTTTCCTTCCTCCCCTCCACCTCTTCCCCCTCTCTCTCCTAGTCCAACATGGAAAAGGGGGGAGTCCTACTCCCGGTAGGAGTAGGACTCCTCCGGCGCGCCTCTCCCCTTGGCCGGCCGCACCCCCCTTGCTCCTATATATACGGGGGCAAGGGGGCACCCCATAGACACAACAATTGTTCATTGATCTCTTAGCCATGTGCGGTGCCCCCCTCCACCATAATCCACCTCGATAATACTGTAGCGGTGATTAGGCGAAGCCCTGCGTCGGTAGAACATCAACATCGTCACCACCCCGTTGTGCTGACGAAACTCTCCCTCAACAATCGGCTGGATCAGAGTTCGAGGGACGTCATCGGGCTGAATGCGTGCTGAACTCGGAGGTGCCGTACGTTCGGTACTTGATCGGTCGGATCGTGAAGACGACGACTACATCAACCGCGTTGTGCTAACGCTTCCGCTTTCGGTCACTGGTGCGTGGACAACACTCTCCCTCTCGCTTCTATGCATCACCATGATCTTGTGTGTGCGGAGGAATTTTTGAAATTACTACGTTCCCCAAAAGTGGCATCGAGCTAGGTTTTATGCGTTGATGTTATATGCACGAGTAGAACACAAGTGAGTTGTGGGCGATATAAGTCATACTTGCTTACCAAAGATGTCATACTTTGGTTGGCGGTATTGTTGGATGAAGCGGCTCGGACCGACATTACGCCAGACGCTTACGCGAGACTGGTTCTACCAACGTGCTTTGCACACAGGTGGCTGGCGGGTGTCAGTTTCTCCAACTTTAGTTGAACCGAGTGTGGCTACGCCCGGTCCTTGCGAAGGTTAATACAGCACCAACTTGACAAACTATCTTGTGGTTTTGATGCGTAGGTAAGAACGGTTCTTACTAAGCCCGTAGCAGCCACGTAAAACTTGCAACAACAAAGTAGAGGACGTCTAACTTGTTTTTGCAGGGCATGTTGTGATTTGATATGGTCAAGATGTGATGCTATATTTTATTGTATGAGATGATAACCGAGTTATCGGCAATCGCGCAGGAGCCATATGGTTGTCGCTTTATTGTATGCAATGCAATGCTACTGTAATGCTTTACTTTATCACTAAGCGGTAGCGATAGTCGTAGAAGCATAAGATTGGCGAGACGACAATGATGCTACGATGGAGATCAAGGTGTCGCGCCGGTGACGATGGTGATTGCTACCTCTTGAGCACTGCGTTGGATTTCCCCGAAGAGGAGAGGATGATGCAGCAAAGTAGCGTAAATATTTCCCTCAGTTTTTGAGAACCAAGGTATCAATCCAGTAGGAGGCTACACGCAAGTCCCTCGTACCTACACAAAAACAATAGCTCCTCGCAACCAACGCGATTAGGAGTTGTCAATCCCTTCACGGTCACTTACGAGAGTGAGATCTGATAGAGATGATAGATAATATTTTTGGTATTTTTGGGTATAGAGATGCAAAGTGAAAAGTAAAAGGCAAAGTAAAAAGCAAAGCAATAATGAAGTGGTGGAGATTGATATGATGAGAATAGACCCGGGGGCCATAGATTTCACTAGTGGCTTCTCTCAAGAGCATAAGTATTCTCGGTGGGTGAACAAATTACTGTTGAGCAATTGATGTAATTGAGCATAGTTATGAGAATATCTAGGTATGATCATGTATATAGGCATCACGTCCGAGACAAGTAGACCGACTCCTGCCTGCATCTACTACTATTACTCCACTCATCGACCGCTATCCAAAGATGCATCTAGAGTATTAAGTTAAAAACAGAGTAACGCCTTAAGCAAGATGACATGATGTAGAGGGATAGTTTCATGCAATATGATAAAACCCCATCTTGTTATCCTCGATGGCAACAATACAATCGTGCCTTGCTGCCCTTTACATCCACTGGTAAGGACACCGCAAGATTGAACCCAAAGCTAAGCACTTCTCCCATTGCAAGAAAAACCAATCTAGTTGGCCAAACCAAACTGATAATTCGAAGAGACTTGCAAAGATAACCAATCATACATAAAAGAATTCAGAGAAGATTCAAATATTGTTCATAGATAAACTTGATCATAAACCCACAATTCATCGGTCTCAACAAACACACGAAAAAGAAGATTACATCGAATAGATCTCCACAAGAGAGGGAGAACATTGTATTGAGATCCAAAAAGAGAGAAGAAGCCATCTAGCTACTAACTATGGACCCGAAGGTCTGAGGTAAACTACTCACACTTCATCGGAGAGGCTATGATGATGTACAAGCCCTCCGTGATGACGGCCCTCTCCGGCGGAGCTCCGTAACAGGCCCCAAGATGGGATCTCGTGGATCTGAGAAAGTTGCGGCGGTGGAATTAGATTTTTGGCTCATGTTCTGATTGTTTGGGGGTACGTAGGTATATATAGGAGGAAGGAGTACGTCGGTGGAGCTTCGAGGGGCCCACGAGGCAGGGGGCGCGCCCCCCACCCTCGTGACCGCCTCTTTTGTTCCTTGGAGTAGGGTCCAAGTCTCATGGATCACGTTTGGTGAGAAAATCACGTTCCCGAAGGTTTCATTCCGTTTGGACTCCGTTTGATATTCTGTTTCTCTGAAACACTGAAATAGGCAAAAAAATAGCAATTCTGGGCTGGGCCTCCGGTTAATAGGTTAGTCCCAAAAATAATATAAAAGTGGAAAATAAAGCCCAATATAGTCCAAAACAGTAGATAATGTAGCATGGAGCAATAAAAAATTATAGATACGTTGGAGACGTATCAGTGATCATGACGGTGCTTCGGATATGGAGATCACAAGCACAAGAGGATGATGGCCATATCATATCACTTATATTGATTGCATGTGATGTTTATCTTTTATGCATCTTATCTTGTTTTGATTGACGGTAGCACTATAAGATGATCTCTCACTAAATTTCAAGATAAAAGTGTTCTCCCTGAGTATGCACCGTTGCCAAAGTTAAATCGTGCCTGCAGACACCACTTGATGATCGGGTGTGATAAGCTCTACGTCCATCTACAACGGGTGCAAGCCAGTTTTTGCACACGTAGAATACTCAGGTTAAACTTGACGAGCCTAGCATATGCAGATATGGCCTCGGAACACTGAGACCGAAAGTTCGAGCGTGAATCATATAGTAGATATGATCAACATAGTGATGTTCACCATTGAAAGCTACTCCATTTCACGTGATGATCGGTTATCGTTTAGTTGATTTGGATCACGTGATCACTTAGAGGATTAGAGGGATGTCTTTCTAAGTGGGATTTCTTAAGTAATATGATTAATTGAACTTAAATTTATCATGAACTTAGTACCTGGTAGTATCTTGCTTGTCTATGTCTCGATTGTAGATAGGTGGCCCGTGCTGTTGTTCCGTTGAATTTTAATGTGTTCCTTGAGAAAGCAAAGTTGAAAGATGATGGTAGCAATTACACGGACTGGGTCCGTAATTTGAGGATTATCCTCATTCTGCACGTAAGAATTACGTCCTAGAAGCACCGCTGGGTGCCGAACTCTTCTTGATGCAATCGACGACGTTAAGAACATCTGGCAGAGCAAAGCTGATGACTACTCGATAGTTCAATGTGCCATGCTTTACGTCTTAGAACTGGGACTTCAACGACGTTTTGAACGTCATGGGGCATATGAGATGTTCCAAGAGTTGAAGTTAATATTCCAGAAGAATGCCCGGATTGAGAGATATGAAGTCTCCAATAAGTTCTATAGCTGCAAGATGGAGGAGAATAGTTCTGTCAGTGAGCATATACTCAAGATGTCCAGGTATTGTAATCACTTGATTCAAGCGGGAGTTAATCTTCCGGATGATAGCGTCATTGATGAATTCTCCAATCACTTCCACCTAGCTACAAGAGCTTCGTGATGAACTATAATATGCAAGGGATGGATAAGACAATTCCCGAGCTCTTCGCAATGCTAAAGGCTGCAGAGGTAGAAATCAAGAAGGAGCATCAAGTGTTGATGGTCAATAAGACCACTAGTTTCAAGAAGAAGGGCAAAGGGAAGAAGAAGGGGAGCTTCAAGAAGAACAACAAGCAAGTTGCTGCTCAGAGAAGAAACCCAAGTCCGGACCTAAGCCTGAAATCGAGTGCTTCTCCGCAAGCGACTGGTCCTTTGAAGCGGAACTGCCCCAAGTATTTGGCGGATAAGAAGGATGGCAAGGTGAACAAAGGTATATATGATATACATGTTATTGATGTGTACCTTACTAGAGCTCGCAATAGCACCTGGGTATTTGATACTGGTTCTGTTGCTAATATTTGCAACTCGAAACAGGGACTACAGATTAAGCGAACACTGGCAAAGGATGAGGTGACGATGCACGTGGGAAATGGTTCCAAAGTCGATGTGATCGCGGTCAGCACACTACCTCTACATCTACCTTCGGGATTAGTATTAGACCTAAATAATTGTTATTTGGTGCCAGCGTTGAGCATGAACATTATATCTAGATCTTGTTTGATGCGAGACGGTTATTCATTTAAATCAGAGAATAATGGTTGTTCTATTTATATGAGTAATATCTTTTATGGTCATGCACCCTTGAAGAGTGGTCTATTTTTGATGAATCTCGATAGTAGTGATACACATATTCATAATGTTGAAACCAAAAGATGCAGAGTTGATAATGATAGTGCAACTTATTTGTGGCACTGCCGTTTAGGTCATATCGGTGTAAAGCGCATGAAGAAACTCCATACTGATGGACTTTTGGAACCACTTGATTATGAATCACTTGGTACTTGCGAACCGTGCCTCATGGGCAAGATGACTAAAACGCCGTTCTCCGGTACTATGGAGAGAACAACAGATTTGTTGGAAATCATACATACAGATGTATGTGGTCCGATGAATGTTGAGGCTCGTGGCGGATATCGTTATTTTCTCACCTTCGTGATTTAAGCAGATATGGGTATATCTACTTAATGAAGCATAAGTTTGAAACATTTGAAAAGTTCAAAGAATTTCAGAGTGAAGTTGAAAATCATCGTAACAAGAAAATAAAGTTTCTACGATCTGATCGTGGAGGAGAATATTTGAGTTACGAGTTTGGTCTACATTTGAAACAATGCGGAATAGTTTCGCAACTCACGCCACCCGAAACACCGCAACGTAATGGTGTGTCCGAACGTCGTAATCGTACTTTACTAGATATGGTGCGATCTATGATGTCTCTTACTGATTTACCGCTATCGTTTTGGGGTTATGGTTTAGAGACGGCCGCATTCACGTTAAATAGGGCACCATCGAAATCCGTTGAGACGACGCCTTATGAATATGGTTTGGCAAGAAACCAAAGCTGTCGTTTCTGAAAGTTTGGGGCTGCGATGCTTATGAGAAAACGCTTCAACCTGATAAGCTCAAACCCAAATCAGAGAAATGTGTCTTCATAGGATACCCAAAGGAGACTGTTGGGTACACCTTCTATCACAGATCCGAAGGCAAGACATTCGTTGCTAAGAATGGATCCTTTCTAGAGAAGGAGTTTATCTCGAAAGAAGTGAGTGGGAGGAAAGTAGAACTTGATGAGGTAACTGTACCTGCTCCTCTATTGGAAAGTAGTTCATCACAGAAACCGGTTTACGTGGACGCCTACACCAATTAGTGAGGAAGTTAATGATGATGATCATGGAACTTCAGATCAATTTGCTACTGAACCTCGTAGATCAACCAGAATAAGATCCGCACCAGAGTGGTACGGTAATCCTGTTCTGGAAGTCATGCTACTAGATCATGATGAACCCACGAACTATGAAGAAGCGATGGTGAGCCCAGATTCTGAAAAATGGCTTGAGGCCATGAAATCTGAGATGGGATCCATGTATGAGAACAAAGTGTGGACTTTGGTTGACTTGCCCGATGATCGGCAAGCAATTGAGAATAAATGGATCTTCAAGAAGAAGACCGACACGACGGTAATGTTACTGTCTACAAAGCTTGACTTGTTGTGAAAGGTTTTCGACAAGTTCAAGGGATTGACTACGATGAGACCTCACCCGTAGCGATGCTTAAGTCTGTCCGAATCATGTTAGCGATTGCCGCATTTTATGATTATGAAATTTGGCAGATGGATGCCAAAACTGCATTCCTGAATGGATTTCTGGAAGAAGAGTTGTATATGATGCAACCGGAAGGTTTTGTCGATCCAAAGGGAGCTAACAAAGTGTGCAAGCTCCAGCGATCCATTTATGGACCGGTGCAAGCCTCTCGGAGTTGGAATAAGCGCTTTGATAGTGTGATCAAAGCATTTGGTTTTGTCAGACTTTTGGAGAATCCTGTATTTACAAGAAAGTGAGTGGGAGCTCTGTAGCATTACTAATATTATATGTGGATGACATATTGTTGATTGGAAATGATATAGAATTTTTGGATAGCTTAAAGAGATACTTGAATAAGAATTTTTCAATGAAAGGCCTCGGTGAAGCTACTTACATATTGGTCATTAAGATCTATAGAGATAGATCAAGACGCTTAATTGGACTTCCACAAAGCACATACCTTGACAAAGTTTTGAAGAAGTTCAAAATGGATCAAGCAAAGAAAGGGTTCTTGCCTGTGTTACAAGGTGTGAAGTTGAGTAAGACTCAATGCCCGACCACTACAGAAGATAGAGAGAAAATGAAAGATGTTCCCTATGCTTCAGCCATAGGCTCTATTATGTATGCAATGCTGTGTACCAGACCTGATGTGTGCCTTGCTATAAGTCTAACAGGGAGGTACCAAAGTAATCCAGGAGTGGATCACTGGACATCGGTCAAGAACATCCTGAAGTACCTGAAGAGGACTAAGGATATGTTTCTCGTATATGGAGGTGACAAAGAGCTCATCATAAATGGTTACGTTTATGCAAGCTTTGACACTGATCCGGACGATTCTAAATCGCAAACCAAATACGTGTTTACTTTAAACGGTGGAGCTGTCAGTTGGTGCAGTTCTAAACAAAGCGTCGTGGCGGGATCTACATGTGAAGCAGAGTACATAGCTGCTTCGGAAGCAGCAAATGAAGGAGTCTGGATGAAGACGTTCATATCCGATCTAGGTGTCATACCTAGTGCATCGGGTCCAATGAAAATCTTTTGTGACAATACTGGTGCAATTGTGTAGCGACCCGACCTTAGATGGTCAAGTCTTCGTGATTACGTGTCATCCACGGATCGGTAATCTTGACACACACGATTACTCGAAGGATTTATAGCGAGTAGCAATCACACACTTATTACATCGAATGTCTCATAAGAGAACTTATTACAAAAATATGGCTTAAGGCCATCTAATGCGATAACAGCGGAAGGCTTGGAAGATAAAGTGAGTCCATCAACTCCAACGGCATAAGCGAGCTGCACGGCAACGACCTACCAATCCTTACTCCTCGTTCGAAAAGTCGCAACATAAAATGTTGCAGCCGAAACGGTCAGCACATGGAATATGCTGGCAATGTAACACATAGAGAGTAATGAAAGAATAAGCTGTACTACATGCATATTTGGCTGGTGGAATAGCTCTATGGTTACAGTTTTTGCAAAAAAAAGCCAATTTTTCCCTATATCAAAGGAATAAATTTTATTTTAACTATCATGGTGGTTGAAACATCATTGAGAAGGTATAACCCCAACTCAATCCCAATTAAAGTGATTAACAACCCAGCAGTATTAATTTAGAGTGATGAGATACATGTGAATACTCAAGTACTAGATACTCGTAATTGTCCATAACCGGGACACGGCTAACCATGATTAGATTGTACACTCTGTAGAGGTTTATGACTTTTCCGCACAAGACTCGATCGCCTCCGTTGGTTTCTCGACTTGCATGGTGTTTGAGAAGCGGATGACCGAGACACGATCTTTCGTAAACATTAACTCTCTACTCCGGATAGATCATACCAAACCTATAAAACCCACTACCTGCTGATCTACCTCTTGAGAGCTTCACGTAACTTACTCAACTACGCTAGAGCCCATAATAGCTTGTGGCTGCACACGGAAGTTTCTAGCATGAATAATCACAGTTCCTTTGAGCACCTGGTGGCGGTCCATAGGAAGATCACACGGATACCCCGGATTTCCAAAATAAAACAGACAACTTTGGGTTCCCCAGGTGCCTCAATCCACCCAGATGTGTATTTAAGTTGCCACCTTAAAGTAAACCATTAATTAACAATCTCACATCTGTCATAGATATCTCTCAAACCCAAACCACGTCTACGAGCATAGCATAGCAATATAAGCAACACGTAGAAGTAACTCCCAAGGGTTCGATAGTAACAGGGCAATAGGTTCCTACCTCATCATCTACTTCCCAACCCACAAAGTAATGACATCCTAATCATGCAATGTTTGAGGATTGAGCTAATGCATAAAAACTGGGTATGAAAAGGTATGATCAAGTGTTACTTGCCTTGCTGACGATCCGTGAATCCTAGAGACTCGTAGTAACACGCTTCGCACTCCGGGATTCTATCGCAAGCAAACATACATACATAAGCAACAAACAAAGATGCACAAACGAAACTTCAACTGAAAGAGGTTGACCGGAGAGTTCAACTTAAGAACTCCGGTTTGCAAAAAGAATCAAACCAAACGGAACAACGAAACTCAAACGGCGAGAGAAACAAGGTCCGTTTACTAATCTGAACTAGAGTCAATTTTTACAAAGACAAAAACTGGTTTAAGTTGGCTATTCGGAAAGAGGGTTTCGAGATAAAATTCCAGGCGCTTGAATCGCCTGATTCCGATAAACGAGCAAAAAGTTATACTAATTTGAACATTCGTTCAGAAATCGAAATCGGAATACTCGCAGAATAAAACCGATAAAAGAAAACAACGAACGTCTAAACGAACGAACGTTCGTTAGCGGAAGCTAAACGACGAACGGTTCGTAAAAACGAACGGACGGGTGAACGTTCTCAAAATAAATAAACCGGAAATAAAACCGATCTAAATAAAAAAAACGGCTAGGGTTTTTTTTCTAAAAAAACGAAGGGTTATTTTAAAAAAAACGGCGACGGGGCTACCTCCGGCGGGGCGGGCGGCTGCTCCGGGGGTCCGGCGAGGGCGGCGCGAGGCGGCGAGGGCGGGGGGGCGACAGCGGAGGCGGCTGCGGCGGCAAGGGCGGGTGGCGGCGATCGCCGGCTCGGGCTCGGCTCCTCGTGTCCCAAGGCGGCGTTAGCGGTGGTGATGGCTAAGGGAGAGGGGCGGTATATAAAGAGGCGGTGGCTTGGAGGAGGGGGCAGGCGGCGGGAGAGTCCGGCTCGGACTCCATGTCCGCATGCACAAGCGCGGCGTGCTGCTAGTGAGGAGGCGGCGGCGGCTTGGGCTGCACTGCTTGGTGGCCGTTAGCCCGATCGGGTATGATTCTCTTTTTTAAACATTTCACTAAATTTGTAAAAATCCTAGAAAATAAATAAAATCTAAAATGCCAAAACAAGTTTTCCTTTGCCTAAATAAAATATTTAGAACAAGATGAACTTTTCTTGGCCCTAAAATGCAATTTATAAATTATGCAAATTTTCTCTAGGCAAATAAAATTTCCAAATAAGTAAAATAAAATCCCAAAATTGATTTTAAAATTTTCCTCCGGTATTTCAATTATTTTATTTTTTATTTTTTTTGGAGAAGTCATATTATCTCCTCTCGTTATTTTTAAACATGAAATATTTTCCGGAGAGAAAAATACTAAAATCCACAATCCTCGTTCATTATTTGATAAAATTCAAATATGAAAATCGGAAAATCCCCAACTCTCTCCGAGGGTCCTTGAGTTGCTTAGGATTTCGAGGATAGCAAATGAGAATGCAATAAAATATGATATGCATGGATGACCTGTGTATAACATACCAAATTGAAAATTTGGGATGTTACAAACCTACCCCCCTTAAGATGAATCTCGCCCTCAAGATTCGGGTTGGCTAGAAAATAGGTGCGGATGGTCCTTGCGAATATCATCTTCTCGCTCCGTGTGGCTTCCTCCTCGGTATGGTGGCTCCAATCGAACTTTACTGTAACTTGATAACTTTCTTTGCGAGTGACTCTGCTGTCAAATCCAAAATCTTTCTTGGCTTCTCCTCATAAGTCAAATTACTATCCAACTCAGACGCCTCTAGGGCCTTGTATCCTTTAATGGTATGTCAGCCATCTCAGCGTGGCACTTCTTCGCCAGATACGTGAAACACATCGTGAACTCCCGACAGTCCTTGGGTAACTCCGACTTATAGGCAACTTCTCCCATTCGTTCCAGAACACGATACGGTCCTACAAATCTTGGGGCTAACTTTCCCTTTACTCCAAAACGTTTCACTCCCCTCAGGGGTGATACTCGCAGATAGGCTCTGTCACCAATTTCATAGGTTACTTCCTTGCGTTTTGAATCTGCGTAACTCTTTTGTCTAGACTGAGCAATCTTTAGTCCGTCTCTGATCAGTTTAACCTTCTCCTCTGAGTCTTTGATCAAATCTGGTCCAAACAACTGACGGTCTCCGACCTCATCCCACATCAAGGGTGTTCTACATCCGCGTCCGTACAGCGCTTCGAACGGTGTCATCTTCAAACTGGCCTGGTAGCTGTTGTTATATGAGAATTCTGCGTACGGCAAATTGTCATCCCAACTAGATCCATAATCTAGCACACAGGCTCTTAGCATATCCTCCAGGATCTGATTAACTCTCTCTGTCTGTCCATCCGTCTGTGGGTGGAACGCTGTACTGAATTCCAATCGGGTACCCAAAGTCTGGTGTAGCTGATGCCAAAACTTTGAAGTAAATTGTGTTCCTCTATCTGATACGATGCTCCTCAGAACTACGTGCAAACATACTATCCTGGTCATATATATCTTGGCCAACTTGGCACTTGTATAAGTTGTTTTCACTGGGATGAAGTGAGCTACTTTGGTCAAACGATCCACAACTACCCATATTGAATCATATCCTGCTTTGGTTCTGGGTAATCCAGTGATGAAATCCATGCCAAGTTTGTCCCACTTCCATTCGGGTATTGGCATAGGCTGCAACAGTCCTGCTGGCTTTTGATGCTCTGCCTTCACTCTCTGACATACATCACAAACGGCTACATACTCGACAATATCCTTCTTCATACCAGTCCACCAAAAACGTTCCTTCAAGTCCAAATACATCTTGGTGTTTCCGGGGTGAATCGAGTATGGGGAGTCATGGGCTTCTTGAAGTATTAACTTCCTGATCTCCGAATTGTTGGGCACATAAATCCGATCCTCAAACCACAAGGTATCGTGCTCATCCTCGCGAAAACCTTTGGCTTTTCCCTTGCCCATCTTTTCTTTTATCTCAGCAATCTCTTTATCCTCCTTTTGAGCGTCTCGAATCTTGTCTAACAAGGTCGACTGAACCTCCATTGTTGCAAGAAAGCCTCTTGGAACAATATCCAACTGAAGTTCCATAATATCCTCTGCTAACTCTTTTGGCAGTCCTCTACTTTCAAGGATACTGGCATAACTCTTCCGACTCAAAGCGTATGCTACGACGTTGGCCTTTCCTGGATGATAGTGTAGCTTCATGTCGTAATCCTTTATAAGTTCCAGCCATCTCTCTCGTCTCGAGGTTTAACTCCTTCGTGTGAAAATGTACTTTAAATTCTTATGATCCGTGTACACATCACAACGGTTTCCCATGAGATAATGTCTCCGTGTTTTCAACGCATGTACTACAGCTGCTAACTCTAAATCATGCGTGGCATAGTTCAACTCATGAGGCTTGGTTGTCGTGAGGCATCTGAAACAACTTTTCCGTCTGCATAAGAACACATCCAAGTCCCAAGCGAGAGGCATCACAATACACTTGAAACTCCTTATGTATATCCGCAATGTCAAGACTGGGCTGTAGTCAACCGCTCCTTCAACTCTTGGAAGCTTGTCTCACAATCCTCGGTCCATTTGAACTTGGTATCCTTCTTTAGCAATTCTGTCATTGGTTTAGCAATCTTGGAAAAATTCTCAATGAATCTCCGATAATATCCTGCTAGTCCAAGGAAAGCTGCGAATCTGCCGGTCAAGTGGGTGCCAACCATTCGAAGGATCGACTGAATTTCTTTGGGATCTCTTGCTATACCCTCTCCCGATATAACATGCCCAAGAAATCCAACTTCCTTCAACCAAAACTCGCACTTGCTGAATTTGGCGTATAACTGGTGTTCCCTGAGTTTCTCAAGAACCAAACGTAGGTGTTCTGCGGGCTCCTCTTCGTTCTTTGAGTAAACCATAATATCATCGATAAACACCACAACAAACTTGTCCAAATACTCCATGAACACTTTGTTCATCATACTCATGAAATAGGCAGGGGTGTTAGTCAGTCCAAATGACATGACAGTATACTCATATAATCCATATCGTGTGGTGAATGCTGTCTTTGGTATATCCTTCTCTCGGATCTTCAACTGATGGTATCCTGATCGTAGATCAATCTTAGAAAACACCTTAGCTCCTTGCAACCGATCAAACAGATCATTAATCATCGGTAAGGGATACTTGTTCTTTATCGTTACTTCATTCAGAGCTCGGTAATCAACAACCATCCTTAGGGATTTATCCTTCTTCTCCACCAAAAGTACTGGAGCTCCCCAAGGTGATGAACTTCTACGAATCTAACCTTTCTCCAATAGCTCCTTGATCTGCTTCTTAATTTCCTCCAGATCATTTGCGGGCATCCGATAGGGTCTCTTTGATATTGGTCCTGTACCTGGCATTAATTCTATTAGAAACTCGATGTCTCGATCCGGTGGCATGCCTGGTAACTTTTCTGGGAAAACTTCTGGATAATCCTTCACTACAGGTACTTCCTCTTGTACAACTCCCGTGAGGGTATTCACTTGGCTCCTCCTAGGCACGTGCTGTTGGGGAACGTAGTAATTTCAAAAAATTTCCTACGCACACGCAAGACCATGGTGATGGCATAGCAACGAGAGGGAGAGTGTCGTCCACGCACTCGTGAGACCGAAAGCGAAGCGTTATAACAACGCTGTTGATGTAGTCGCACGTCTTCACGATCCGACCGATCCAAGCACGGAACGATGGCACCTCCGAGTTACGCACACGCTCAGCTCGATGACGATCCCGGACTCCGATCCAGCAAAGTGTCGGGATGAGTTCCGTCGACCGACGGCGTGGTGACGATGATGATGCTCCACCGACGCAGGGCTTCGCCTAAGCTCATGACGATATGACTTCTCCGGCGCAGGCTTCGCTTAAGCTCATGACGATATGACCGAAGTGGAATATGGTGGAGAGGGCACCGACACGGCTAAGGAACGATCCGTAGATCAACTTGTGTGTCATGGGTGCCCCCTGCCCTCAGATATAAAGGAGCAAGGGGTGCGGCCAGCCCAAGGGCGCTGGAGGAGTCCTACTCCCACCGGAGTAGGACTCCCCCTTCCTAGTTGGATTAGGATTGGAGGAGGGGAAGAGGAAGGCGCCGCCTCTCCTTGTCCTATTCGGACTAGAGGGGAGGGGGGCGCGGCCTGCCTGGCCGGCCCTTCCTCTTCTCTCTTATGGCCCATCAAGGCCCATAGACCCCGGGGTTCCGTAACCCGGTGTTAAAATAACTTCTGTTTTCATCCGAACCTTCCAAGTCCAAACATAGGCTTCCAATATATCAATCTTTATGTCTCGACCATTTCGAGACTCCTCGTCATGTCCGTGATCACATCCGGACTCGAACAACCTTCGTACATAAAACTTATAAACTCATAATGAACTGTCATCGAAACGTTAAGCGTGCGGACCCTACGGGTTCGAGAACTATGTAGACATGACCTAGAACTATTCTCGGTCAATAACCAATAGCGGGACCTGGATGCCCATATTGGCTCCTACATATTCTACAAAGATCTTTATCGGTCAAACCGCATAACAACATACGTTGTTCCTTTGTCATCGGTATGTTACTTGCCCGAGATTCGATCGTCGGTATCCAATACCTAGTTCAATCTCAATCCGACAAGTCTCTTTACTCGTTCCGTAATACATCATCTTACAACTAACTTATTAGTTGCAATGCTTGCAAGGCTTATGTGATGTGCATTACCGAGAGGGCCCAGAGATACCTCTCCGACAATCGGAGTGACAAAACCTAATCTCGAAATACGCCAACCCAACATGTACCTTTGGAGACACCTGTAGTACTCCTTTATAATCACCCAGTTACGTTGTGACGTTTGGTAGCACCAAAGTGTTCCTCCGTAAACGGAGTTGCATAATCTCATAGTTACAGAGAACATGTATAAGTCATGAAGAAAGCAACAGCAACATACTATACGATCGTGTGCTATGCTAACGGAATGGGTCAAGTCAATCAGATCATTCACCTAATGATGTGATCCCATTAATCAAATGACAACACATGTCTATGGTTAGGAAACATAACCATCTTTGATTAATGAGCTAGTCAAGTAGAGGCATACTAGTGACTATATGTTTGTCTATGTATTCACACATGTATTATGTTTCCGGTTAATACAATTCTAGCATGAATAATAAACATTTATCATGATATAAGGAAATAAATAATAACTTTATTATTGCCTCTAGGGCATATTTCCTTCAGTCTCCCACTTGCACTAGAGTCAATAATCTAGTTCACATCGCCATGTGATTTAACATCAATAGTTCACATCTATATGTGGTTAACACCCATAGTTCACATCGACATGTGACCAACACCCAAAGGGTTTACTAGAGTCAATAATCTAGTTCACATCGCTATGTGATTAACACCCAAAGAGTACTAAGGTATGATCATGCTTTGCTCGTGAGAGAAGCTAAGTCAACGGGTCTGTCACATTCAGAGCCGTATGTATTTTGCAAATATTCTATGTCTACAATGCTCTGCATGGAGATACTCTAGCTAATTGCTCCCACTTTGAATATGTATCCAGATTGAGACTTAGAGTCATCTGGATCAGTGTAAAAAGCTTGCATCGATGTAACTCTTTACGACGGGCTCTTTTATCACTTCCATAATCGAGAAATATTTCCTTAGTCCTCACTAAGGATGTTCTTGACCAATGTCCGTGATCTACTCCTAGATCACTATTGTACTCCTTGCCAAATTCAGAGCAAGGTATACAATAGGTCCGGTACATAGCATAGCATACTTTATAGAACCTATGATCGAGGCATAGGGAATGACTTTCATTCTCTTTTCTATTTTCTCATTGTGGTCGGGATTTGAGTCTTACTCAATTTCACACCTTTGTAACACAGCAAGAACTCTTTCTTTGATCTGTTCCATTTTGAACTACTTCAAAAACTTGTCAAGGTATGTATTCATTGAAAAACTTATCAAGTGTCTTGATCTATCTCTATAGATCTTGATGCTCAATATGTAAGCAGCTTCACCGAGGTCTTTCTTTGAAAACTCCTTTCAAACACTCCTTTATGCTTTGCGAATAATCCTACATTATTTCCGATCAACAATATGTCATTCACATATACTTATCGAAAGGCTGTAGTGCTCCCACTCACTTTCTTGTAAATACAGGCCTTTCCAAAAGTCAGATAAAACCATATTCTTTGATCAACACATCAAAGCGTATATTCCAACTCCGAGATGCTTGCACCAGTCCATTGATGGATCATTTGGAGCTTGCACATTTTGTTAGCACTTTTAGGATTGACAAAATCTTCGGTTGCATCATATACAACTCTTCTTTAAAAAACATTAAGGAATGCAGTTCGACATCCATTTGCCGATTTCATAAAATGTGGCAATTGCTAACATGATTCGGACAGACTTTTAAGCATTGATACGAGTGAGAAAATCTCATTGTATTCAACATCTTGAACTTAGTCAAAACCTTTTTCGACAAGTCTAGCTTTGTAGATAGTAACACTACTATCAAGATCTGTCTTCCTCTTGAAGATCCATTTATTTAACATGGCTTGCTGATCATCGAGCAAGTCAATCAAAGTCCATACTTTTGTTCTCATACATGGATCATATCTCAGATTTTATGGCCTCAAGCCATTTCGCTGAATCTGGGCTCATCATCGCTTCCTCATAGTTCGTAGGTTCATCATGGTCTAGTAACATGACTTCCGAACATGATTACCGCATTACCACTCAGTGCGGATCTTACTATGGAAGACCTACGAGGTTTGGTAGCAACTTGATCGAAGTTTCATGATCATCATCATTAACTTCCTCACTAATTGGTGTAGGAATCACCGAACTGATTTCGTGATGAACTACTTTCCAATAAGGAGAAGGTACAATTACCTTATCAAGCTCTACTTTCCTCCCACTCACTTCTTTCGAGAGAAACTTCTTCTCTAGAAAGGATCCATCTTAGCAACGAAAAACTTGCCTTCGGACCTGTGATAGAAGGTGTACCCAATAGTTACCTTTGGGTATTCTATGAAGACGCACTTCTCGATTTGGGTTCGAGCTTATCGGTGAAAACTTTTTCACATAAGCATCACAACTCCAAACTTTTAAGAAACGACGACTTAGGTTTATCGTTAAACCATAGTTCATACGGTGTCGTCTCAACGGATTTAGATGGTGCCCTATTAAACGTGAATGCAGCTGTCTCTAATGCATAACCCCAAAACGATAGTGGTAAACCGATAAGAGACATCATAGATCGCACCATATCCAATAAAGTGCGGTTACGACGTTCGGACACACCATAACGTTGTGGTGTTCCAGGTGGCGTGAGCTGTGAAACTATTCCACATTGTTTTAATTGAAGACCAAACTCAGAACTCAAATATTCATCTCCACGATCGATCGCAGAAACTTTATTTTCTTGTTACGATGATTTTCCACTTCACTCTGAAATTCTTTGAACCTTTCAACTATTTCAGACTTATGTTTCATCAAGTAGATATACCCATATCTACTCAAATCATCTTGTGAAGGTCGAAAATAACGATACTTGCCACGAGCATTAACACTCATTGGATTGCATACATCGGTATATATGTGTTATTTCCAACAAGTTAGTAGCTTGTTCCATTGTTCCGGAGAACGGAGTTTTAGTCATCTTGCCCAAAAGGCACGGTTCGCAAGCATCAAATGATTCATAACCAAGTGATTCCAAAATCCATCTTTAGGAGTTTCTTCATGCGCTTTACATCGATATGACCCAAACGGCAAGTGCCACAAATAAGTTGCACTATCATTATTAACTTTGCATCTTTTGGCATCAATATTATGAATATGTGTATCAATACGATCGAGATCCAATAAACTATTTTCATTGGGTGTATGACCATTGAAGGTTTTATTCATGTAAATGTAACAACAATTATTCTCGACTTTAAATGAATAATCGATTGCAATAAACATGATCAAATCATATTCATGCTCAACGCAAAAGCCAAATAACATTTATTTAGATTTTACACTAATCCCGAAAGTATAGGGGTGTGTGATGATGATCATATCAATCTTGGAACTACTTCCAACACTCATCGTCACTTCCCTTCAACTAGTCTCTGCTTATTCTCAGAACTCCTGTTTGAGTCACTAATCTTAGCAACCGAACAGTATCAAATACTCGGGGCTACTATAAACACTAGTAAGGCACACATCAATAACTCAGATATCAAATATACTCTTGTTCACTTTGCCATCCTTCTTATCCACCAAGTACTTGGGGTAGTTCCGCTCAAAGGACCAGTTCCATTGCAGCAAAAGCACTTAGTCTCGTGCTTAGGTCCAGACTTGGGCTTCTTCACCGAGTAGCAACTTGCTTGCCGCTCTTCTTGAAGTTCCCTTCTTCCCTTTGCCCTTTTCCTTGAGACTAGTGGTCTTGTCAACCATCAACACTTGATGTTTTTCTTGATTTCTACCTTCACGATTTTAGCATCGCCAAGAGCTTGGGAATTGTTTTCGTCAACCCTTGCATACTATAGTTCATCACGAAGTTCTAGTAACTTAGTGATGGTGACTAGAGAATTCTGTCAATCACTATCTTATCTCGAAGATTAACTCCCACTTGATTCAAGCGATTGAAGTACCTGCATAATCTGAGAACATGCTCACTAGTTGAGCGATTCTCCTCCATCTTTTAGCTATAGAACTTGTTGGAGACTTCATATCTCTCAACTCGGTATTTGCTTGAAATATTAACTTCAACTCCTGGAACATCTCATATGGTCCATGACGCTCAAAACGCCTTTGAAGTCCCGATTCTAAGCCGCTTAAGCATGGTGCACTAAACTATCAAGTAGTCATCATATTGAGCTAGCCAAACGCTCATAACGCCCCGCATCCGCTCCTGCAATAGGTGTGTCACCTAGCGTGCATCAAGGACATAATTCTTACAGGCAGCAATGAGGATAAACCTCGATAACGGATCCAATCCGCATCATTGCTACTAACATCTTTCAACACAGTTTTCTAGGAACATATTAAAATAAACATAACAAACATAGGGAAGCAACAACGCGAGCTATTGATCTACAACATAATTTGCAAAATACTACCAGACTAAGTTCATGATAAATTTAAGTTTAATTAATCATATTAAAACCTCCCACTTAGACAGACATCTCTAGTCATCTAAGTGATTACGTGATCCAAATCAACTAAACCATGTCCGATCATCACGTGAGATGGAGTAGTTTCAATGGTGAACATCACTATGTTGATCATATCTACTATATGATTCACGCCGACCTTTCGGTCTCCGTGTTCGAGGCCATATCTGTTATATGCTAGGCTCGTCAAGTTTAACCCGAGTATTCCGCGTGTGCAACTGTTTTGCACTCGTTGTAGATGGACGAGAACTTATCACACTCGATCATCACGTGGTGTCCAGGTACTACTGAACTTTTAGCAACATTGCATACTCGTGGAGAACACCTCTTGATTATTTTAGTGAGAGATCATCTTATAATGCTACCGTCAATCAAAGCAAGATAAGATGCATAAAGGATAAACATCACATGCAATCAATATAAGTGATATGATATGGTCATCATCATCTTGTGCTTGTGATCTCCATCGCCAAGCACCGCCATGATCACCATCGCCACCGGGCGCGACACCTTGATCTCCATCGTAGCATCGTTGCCGTCTCGCCAACTATTGCTTCTACGACTATCGCTATCGCTTAGTGATAAAGTAAAGCAATTACATGGCGTTGCATTTCATACAATAAAGCGACAACCATATGGCTTTCGCCATTGTCGATAACTCGGTTACAAAACATGATCATCTCATATAATAAAATATAGCATCACGTCTTGACCACATCACATCACAACATGCCCTGCAAAAACAAGTTAGACGTCCTCTACTTTGTTGTTGCAAGTTTTACGTGGCTGCTACGGGCTGAGCAAGAACCGTTTTACCTACGCATCAAAACCACAACGATAGTTTGTCAAGTTGGTGCTGTTTTAACCTTCACAAGGACCGGGCGTAGCCACACTCGGTTCAACTAAAGTGAGAGAAACCGACACCGCCGTCACCTTTAAGCAACTAGTGCTCAAGCGGTGAAACCAGTCTCGCGTAAGCGACGCGTAATGTCGGTCCGAGCCGCTTCATCTCACAATACCGCCAACCAAAGTATGACATGCTGGTAAGCAAGATGACTTATAACGCCCACAACTCACTTGTGTTCTACTCGTGCACATGACATCAGCGCGATAAAACCAGGCTCGGATGCCATCATTGGGGAACGAGTAATTTCAAAAAATTCCTACGCACACGCAAGACCATGGTGATGGCATAGCAACGAGAGGGAGAGTGTCTGTCCACGCACTCGTGAGACCGAAAGCGGAAGCGTTATAACAACGCTGTTGATGTAGTCGACGCCTTCACGATCCGACCGATCCAAGCACCGAACGTCACGGCACCTCCGAGTTCGCACACGCTCAGCTCGATGACGATCCCGGACTCCGATCCAGCAAAGTGTCGGGATGAGTTCCACAAGACGACGGTGTGGTGACGATGATGATGCTCCACCGACGCAGGGCTTCGCCTAAGCTCCGCGACGATATGACTTCTCCGCGCAGGCTTCGCCTAAGCCCGCGACGATATGACCAAGTGGAATATGGTGGAGAGGGCACCGACACGGCTAAGGAACGATCCGAGATCAACTTGTGTGTCATGGGGTGCCCCTGCCCTCGTATATAAAGGAGCAAGGGAGGTGCGGCCAGCCCAAGGGGGGCCGAGGAGTCCTACTCCCACGGGAGTAGGACTCCCCCCTTCCTAGTTGGATTAGGATTGGAGGAGGGGAAGAGGAAGGCGCGCCCCCTCTCCTGTCCTATTCGGACTAGAGGGGAGGGGGCGGCCTGCCTGGCCGGCCCTTCCTCTTCTCTCTTATGGCCCATCAAGGCCCATAGACCCCGGGGTTCCGTAACCCCGGTGTTCCAATAACTTCTGTTTTCATCCGAACCTTTCCAAGTCCAAACATAGGCTTCCAATATATCAATCTTTATGTCTCGACCATTTCGAGACTCCTCGTCATGTCCGTGATCACATCCGGGACTCAACAACCTTTGGTACATCAAAACTTATAAACTCATAATGAACTGTCATCGAAACGTTAGCGTGCGGACCCTACGGGTTCGAGAACTATGTAGACATGACCTAGAACTATTCTCGGTCAATAACCAATAGCGGGACCTGGATGCCCATATTGGCTCCTACATATTCTAGGAAGATCTTTATCGGTCAAACCGCATAACAACATACGTTGTTCCTTTGTCATCGGTATGTTACTTGCCCGAGATTCGATCGTCGGTATCCAATACCTAGTTCAATCTCGCCACCGACAAGTCTCTTTACTCGTCCGTAATACATCATCTTACAACTAACTTATTAGTTGCAATGCTTGCAAGGCTTATGTGATGTGCATTACCGAGAGGGCCCGAGATACCTCTCCGACAATCGAGTGACAAAACCTAATCTCAAATACGCCAACCCAACATGTACCTTTGGGGACACCTGTAGTACTCCTTTATAATCACCCGATTACGTTGTGACGCTTGGTAGCACCCAAAGTGTTCCTCCGTAAACGGAGTTGCATAATCTCATAGTTACAAGAACATGTATAAGTCATGAAGAAAGCAACAAAGACAACATACTATACGATCGTGTGCTATGCTAACGGAATGGGTCAAGTCAATCAGATCATTCACCTAATGATGTGATCCCATTAATCAAATGACAACACATGTCTATGGTTAGGAAACATAACCATCTTTGATTAATGAGCTAGTCAAGTAGAGGCATACTAGTGACTATATGTTTGTCTATGTATTCACACATGTATTATGTTTCCGGTTAATACAATTCTAGCATGAATAATAAACATTTATCATGATATAAGGAAATAAATAATAACTTTATTATTGCCTCTAGGGCATATTTCCTTCACGTGCCTAGATACATACTTAATCCTTTTTCCCTCTGGGGTGGTAAGATAAATCGACTTGCTAGCACAGTCAATACTTCCTCCGAACTTTGACATCCAATCCATACCTAATATCACATCCAATCCTTGCGACTCCAAGATAATTAGGTCAGACGGAAAAACATGTGTGCCAATGATTAGGGGTATCTGGGTGCACCACTTGCTAGCCATGTACTCTGCTCTAGGCGAGCTCACTAAAAGAGGGGTCCTAAGGGTCTGGGTTGGTAACTTAAACTTATCCACAAATCCCCTTGATATGTATGAATGCGATGCACCAGTATCGAAAAGAACAATAGCGGTAAATGACTGAACCAAAAACTTACCTATTACTCGCGTCGGCCACTCTTCAACTTCCTCCATGTTAACGTGGTTCACTTGTCCTTTGTTGAATGGATTGGGCTTCTTTCAGCAGCTCCCATTTCCGCTTCCATTCTTTCCTTGAGGCGATCGTTGGCATAGTGCCCTGTATTCCCGCACTTAAAGCAAATAACTTGGCTCAAGTCTCTCTTGGCGGGTGTAGCTGGGTTTGAGCGATTCTGATTATTGTTGGCTGCATTTCCATTCCCATTCTTCGCACCATTATGCGATCCTCCTCCAGTATGGTTATCCATGGTTATGAACTAGTCCTCCCGAGTTCGGGGTTAAACGAGGCTTCTGGTGAGCTCCTGAGTTATAATTCCCTTGTCCATACGTCCTCTTACGACTCTCAATTTGCTGTTGCTTTCCTTCAATCATTAGGGCCTTATCTACCAACTCATGGTAGTTGTTGAAAGTTGCCACCATCAACTGCATACTCATATCATCATTCAGCCCTTCCATAAACTTCTCTTGCTTCGCGGCATCTGTGGCCACATCATCAGGGGCATAGCGTGATAACTTGCTAAACTCATCCACGCATCGAGCCACGATGATTCCCCGACGAAGTTATGGAACTCACGCTTTATCTGCATGGCTCCGGTTGAAACATGGGCCGTGCGAAAAGCTTGTTGAACTGGTCCCAACCGATATTGGCTATAGGAAAAGTGGCGTGTAATTCTCCCACCATGCGGCTGCTGGTCCATCCAATTGATGTGCGGCAAAGCGCACTCTTTCAAAGATCCGTGCATCCTGCGGTGGTTAACTCCCTTCCAATATGGCGTAACCAGTCATCTGCAACTATTGGCTCGGTGCTACTGGAAAACACCGGCGGTTGTAACCTTAGAAAACGGGCTAAATTGTCCATTGGCGGCGGGTTGTTGTTGTTGTTGTTGTTGTTGTTGTTGTTGTTGGCATTGCCCTGGTTCTGAACTAGCAATTGCATCAATGCATTCTGCTATTGGATCAACTGAGTGAGCTCCAGTGGGAAAACAAAATCGGGGTCACGTCTCGGAGGCATCTGAAGGTTTTAGATGGGAGAGATTAGAATACAAAGAGGTCTAGTGAGAAAACACTACCCATATGCACATGAGGCAAACACACATTCATTCAATCAAGCAAGCAAGGGCATACAAAATGATCTAGGACTATCGCATAAGTGCTCAACTACTACTAGTTACATGGGGGGAAATACTACTATTATATGGTGGTCATCTAGAAATTTTGATCGGTGGAAGACTCCATGATGTCTGCTCCAGCTTCGTCTTCATAGTCATCATCACTTGGATCTGAGTCGGTGTCGTCGATGATGATGTAGTTGTCTGGACAAGCGGGATATTATTCCTCTTCTTGCACCTCTTCCTTGGGTGCTGGTCCTCCCATGAAGACTCTGATCTTCTTGACTAGGTCGTCGTTCTTCTCCAGTAGTATTTTGATTTCTTCCTCATATCCATCGCGTGTAGACTTGAGTTCTTCCTCCAGCTCGATGATCTTAGTTTTCGCCTTCTTTAAATCCATCATGTCTGCGCACATCTGGTTCTCATGACGTCGAATGTGCTGGTTTAGTTCCTGGATGTAGGCTGCAATGGATCTATCCTTCTTGGTGCTGATTACTTCCCATTGCTCGTCTCGGCGCCCACATATTTGGTATATGGTGCCTTTAAGCTCCTTATTGTAGACTTCTCCAATGCGTCCCATGGTAATGTGAGCTGCCATACTCTTTCCCAAACTCCATGTTGGTGTATTGAAAACACATACTATGGGCTCCGTGCTTGGCAAACGTCCTTCCGGAACTAGAGCTTGAATCTTCCAAAGATTCTTCTTCTCGGTAAGGTGGCGTTATACGTCCGGTGAAACTTGGTATTCCAATATTCGGTACCTAGTGACTTCCTTCAAGTGGCGCCCAAAAGGTGTGTCTTCATCCGGTTGTGCAAACTTGTACTTCATCTCCGTCATCCTAAAGAGTGGAAAAAGGGAGAGGGTCGAAATGAGTAGAGAGGAGTGACCTATGGTTTTATCTTAGTGGTCGTGTCCTACACTCAGCGTGTGGTGCTCGATACCATCTTGTAGCGACCCGACCTCGATGGTCAAGTCTCTGTACTTCGTGTCATCCCTGGATCGGTAATCTTTGACACACACAATACTCGAAGGATTTATAACAAAGTAGCAATCACACACTTATTACATCAAATGTCTCAAAAGAGAACTTATTACAAAAATATGGCTTAAGGCCATCTAATGCGATAACAATGGAAGGCTTGGAAGATAAAGTGAGTCCATCAACTCCAACGGCATAATCGAGCTGCATGGCAACGACCTACCAATCCTTACTCCTCGTTCGAAAAGTCTCGCAACATAAAATGTTGCAGCCCGAACGGGTCAGCACATGGAATATGCCGCAATGTAACACATAGAGAGTAATGAAAGAATAAGCTATACTACATGCATATTTGGCTGGTGGAATAGCTCTATGGTTACGCTTTTGCAAAAAAGCCATTTTTCCCTATATCAAAGGAATAAATTTTATTTTAACTATCATGGTGGTTGAAACATCATTGAGAAGGTATAACCCCAACTCAATCCCAATTAAAGTGATTAACAACCCAGCAGTATTAATTTAGAGTGATGAGATACATGTGAATACTCAAGTACTAGATACTCGAATTGTCCATAACCGGGACACGGCTAACCATGATTAGATTGTACACTCTGCAAAGGTTTATGACTTTTCCCCACAACACTCGATCGCCTCCGCTTGTTTCTCGTGACTGCATGGTGTTTGAGAAGCGGATGACCGAGACACGATCTTTCGTAAACATTAACTCTCTACTCCGGATAGATCATACCAAACCTATAAAACCCACTACCGCTGATCTACCTCTTCAAGAGCTTCACGTAACTTACTCAACTATGCTAGAGCCCATAATAGCTTGTGGCTGCACACGGAAGTTTCTAGCATGAATAATCTCAGCCCCTTTGAGCCTGGTGGCGGTCCATAGGAAGATCACACGGATACCCCGGGATTTCCAAAAATAAAACAGACAACACTGGGTTCC
This sequence comes from Aegilops longissima, assembly GCA_021605205.1. NCBI lineage: Eukaryota > Viridiplantae > Streptophyta > Magnoliopsida > Poales > Poaceae > Aegilops > Aegilops longissima. The sequence continues at coordinate 306,312,061 of CM038682.1, forward strand.
CCAGGTGCCTCAATCCACCCAGATGTGTATTTAAGTTGCCACCTTAAAGTAAACCATTAATTAACAATCTCACATATGTCATGGATATCTCTCAAACCCAAACCACGTCTACGAGCATAGCATAGAAATATAAGCAACACGTAGAAGTAACTCCCAAGGGTTTGATATTAACAGGGCAATAGATCCTACCTCATCATCTACTTCCCAACCCACAAATTAATGACATCCTAATCATGCAATGTTTGAGGATTGAGCTAATGCATAAAAACTGGGTATGAAAAGGTATGATCAAGTGTTACTTGCCTTGCTGACGATCCGTGAATCCTAGAGACTCAGAGTAACACGCTCGCACTCCAGAATTCTATCGCAAGCAAACAATACATACATAAGCAACAAACAAAGATGCACAAACGAAACTTCAACTGAAAGAGGTTGACCGAAGAGTTCAACTTAAGAACTCCGGTTTGCAAAAAGAATCAAACCAAACGGAACAACGAAACTCAAACGGCGAGAGAAACAAGGTCCGTTTACTAATCTGAACTAGAGTCAATTTTACAAAGACAAAACTGGTTTAAGTTGGCTATTCGGAAAGAGGGTTTCGAGATGAAACTCCAGCGCTTGAATCGCCTGATTCCGATAAACGAGCTTAAAAGTTATACTAATTTGAACATTGGTTCGTAAATCGAAATCGGAATAATCGAGGAATAAAACCGATAAAAGAAAACGAGCGAACGCCTAAACGAACGAACGTTTGTTAGCGGAAGCTAAACGATTTAACGGTTCAGAAAACGAACGAACGGGTGAACGTTCTCAAAATAAATAAACCAGGAAATAAAACCGATCTAAATAAAAAAACGGCTAGGGTTTTTTTTTCTAAAAAAACGAAGGGTTATTTTTAAAAAAACCGGCGACGGGGCTACCTCCAGCGATCGTCCGGCGGGGCGGGTGGCTGCTCCGTGCGGGTCCGGCGAGGGCGGCGAGGGGCGACGAGGGCGGGGGGGCGACGGCGGGAGGCGGCGGCGGCGGCCAAGAGCGGCGGCGGCGGCGGGCGATCGCTCGGGCTCGGCTCGGCTCGGGTCCGGGCGGGGCGGCAGTGGTGGTGATGGCTAAGGGAGAGGGGGCGGTATATAAAGAGGGGGCGGTGGCTTGGAGGAGGGGCAGGCGGGAGAGTCCGCTCGGACTCCATGTCCCATGGCCAGGGCTGCAGTGAGGCGGCGGCGGCTTGGGTCTGGCTCGCTCGGGCTGGTGGGCTATTCACCGGGCGGTTGATTCTTTTTTTTTAAAACATTCCACTAAATTTGTAAAAATCCTAGAAAAATAAATAAAATCTAAAAATGCCAAAACAAGTTTTCCTTTTCCTAAATAAAATATTTAGAACAAGATGAACTTTTCTTGGCCCATAAAATGCAATTCATAAAATATGCAAATTTTTCTCTAGGCAAATAAAATTTCCAAATAAGTAAAATAAAATCCCAAAAATGATTTTAACATTTTTCCTCCGGTATTTCAATTTTTTTTGGAGAAGTCATATTATCTCCTCTCGTTATTTTTAAACATGAAATATTTTCCGGAGAGAAAAATACTAAAATCCAAAATCCTCGTCTTTCATTATTTGATAAAATTCAAATATGAAAATCGGAAAATCCCCAACTCTCTCCGAGGGTCCTTGAGTGTCTTAGGATTTCGAGGATAGCAAATGAGAATGCAATAAAATATGATATGCATGGATGACCTGTGTATAACATACCAAATTGAAAATTTGGGATGTTACAAATTGCCTTGGCGAAGGAATCCAGATTTCAGAAGAGAACCAAACACTCAAGAGACGCTTCAATTCCATCCGGGATCTAGTCCAGGTGGGAGATATAGAAATTTGCAAGATACATACGAATCTGAATGTTGCAGTCCCGTTGACTAAGCCTCTTCCACGAGCAAAACATGATCAACACCAAGGCTCCATGGGTGTTAGAATCATTACTGTGTAATCTAGATTATTGACTCTAGTGCAAGTGGGAGACTGAAGAAAATATGCCCTAGAGGCAATAATAAAGTTATTATTTATTTCCTTATATCATGATAAATGTTTATTATTCATGCTAGAATTGTATTAACCGGAAACATAATACATGTGTGAATACATAGACAAACAGAGTGTCACTAGTATGCCTCTACTTGACTAGCTCGTTGATCAAAGATGGTTATGTTTCCTAACCATAGACATGAGTTGTCATTTGATTAACGGGATCACATCATTAGGAGAATGATGTGATTGACATGACCCATTCCTTTAGCTTAGCACACGATCGTTTAGTATGATGCTATTGCTTTCTTCATGACTTATACATCTTCCTATGACTATGAGATTATGCAACTCCTGCTTATCGGAGGAACACTTTGTGTGCTACCAAACGTCACAACGAATCGGGTGATTATAAAGGTGTTTACATGTGTACCGGGAGGTTACCGAACCCCCGGAACTTAATGGGCCTTAGTGGGCCTTGGTGGAAGAGAGGAGAGGAGGAGGCAGGGCCGTGCTCCCTCCCCTAGTCCCAATAGGACAGGAGAGGGGGCGCCCCCTTCCTTCCTCCCTCCACCTCTTCCCCTCTCTCTCCTAGTCCAACATGGAAGGGGGAGTCCTACTCCCAGAGGAGTAGGACTCCTCCCCGCCTCTCCCTTGGCCGCCGCCCCCCCCTTGCTCCTTTATATACGGGCAAGGGGCACCCCATAGACACAAAAATTGTTCATTGATCTCTTAGCCGTGTGCGGTGCCCCCCTCCACCATAATCCACCTCGATAATAATGTAGCGGTGATTAGGCGAAGCCCTGCGTCGGTAGAACATCAACATCGTCACCACCCCGTCAGGTCGTGAAACTCTCCTCAACACTCTACTGGATCGGAGTTTGAGGGACGCCATCGGCTGAACGTGTGCTGAACTCGGAGGTGCCGACGCTCGGTACTTGTCGGTCGGATCGTGAAGACGACGACTACATCAACCGCGTACAGCTAACGCTTCCGCTTTCGGTCTATGAGGGTACGTGGACAACACTCTCCCCCTCGTTGCTATGCATCACCATGATCTCGCGTGTGCGTAGGAATTTTTTTGAAATTACTACGTTCCCCAACAGTCAGCACGTGGAAACGGCCGCTGTCCCCCTCCGTCGCACCCTACCGCCATGGGCCATGGCGGTAGGTCAGATAACCTCATCGCTGTAACCTCGGCGAAGAAAAGGGTCAAATCGAAATTTAGAATCAAGTCAGATCTAGAAATTCTTTGTCAAAAGGGTCAAAACAAGAAATTTTGGCAAAATTTCGTGTTTTGACCCTTTTGACAAAGAATTTCAGGATCTGACCCCGGTTCGAATTTTTTTCGGAATTTGACCTTTTTCCTACCGCCAAGGGCTCAAGGGAGCAGCTCATCGCCGCCCCTCGGCGGTAGGGTACTTATCCACGCCAAGACGCTGAAACGACTGCCGTCCCCTCCGTCGCACTGCATCGCCAAAGTGGACTGGCGGTAGGCTGTCTAACCCTACCGCCAGGGCCCCTGGCGGTAGGGTCCGGGCAGTTATTTGCCCCGAAACCCTCGTGAACTTGCCCATCTCGCCACCCTCCCTCCCCCGTCGGCAGTTCCTCATTTTCTCCCCAAGTCGCCTCTCTCCTCTCTCATCTCCTCCACTCCCCCCCTTGGATCTTCACCGATTCTTCATCGTTTTTGCGGATCGAGATGGCCCCGAAGAGAGAAATGTAAGCTCCTCCAATCCCTCCAATTAGTTTTTGCAAACTTGCTTCCGACTCGAAACCCCATCGTAGCTTACGAGTGGGACGTTGTCAAACTCTACACGGGCCTAAACAAGACTTCGTACAAGACCTACACCAACGAGTTGGACGCTTTGACGCATACGCAGGTATATGAACTCGCTCAACACCGTTCTCTTTGATTCCACTTTTGACTGAGAGTGCGAACTTACCAAGGTACATGTAATAGGTAAACTGGTGGCCGTATCAACAAGACCGAGAGTGGGACTTTGATCTGAACGTGATATGCGATGCGGATCGTGGTCTCTGGCGGTGCATCATGCCCATGATCTGTGTGTAGGCCGTCGAGTGGCACTTGCCACAACGCGTGGCCACGCAGTTTGGGATTTATCAGCATACTCCACCGGGCCAGCCCACCGATACCGGCGGCCACGCGCTCCACCTGTGAGCTCTTTGTTGTCCGTGCCCATGATTTCATTACGATTATCATGTTTCTTGTTGCTTATGATGATCTTATTGCGCTTATGATGATTCTTGTTGTTTATGCCTTGCAGGATGAGCCGGCAGAAGAATCAGTCGATCACAGACTAGGGAGAGGAGCATAAAACTCATGTGACGGAGTGGAACCGACGGAGGTTCCGTAAAGTTGGGGAGAGGAAAGTGGTGATCGATGCTTACAGGCCGACACATGAGGTGGTACGATGATGGCTGAAGCACCGTCTTCGCCTCGTGCCTCGGTGGACGGCGGAAGACATCATGAGTGGAGAGGGATGACCACGACGAACAGGCATACCTGCATCGCATCGAGACATGCAGTGGATTTAGGGAGTTTGCACCCTCATCAACAGAGTGGTAAGTTTGAACCGACGGTTGTATTTAAAATATTTTATTTGTCATCATGATCGACTTATGCCGTTGCAGTCCGGTGAGTGAACAGATGCATCTTTGAAGCCTCGGATGCACTAGGTGATCTTCCGGGAGCGCATAACTGAGACCAGAGTGAGGGACGATGAAGGTACAATTTTAGCCTCCTCGAACAGATGCATCTTGTTCACTTGCAATCACCGATCGATACTTATTATGACCTTGTTTCATTGTGAGTGCAGAAATTGTGCAGCGTTGTCGCAAGGTGGTAGGGTTGCTTGGGTGTCTTTGGAGCTGGGTCAGTTGAAGCTTATCAGCCTGAAGCCACACAGGGTCTCATTGGCTCATCGAGCCATGCTCCCTCGTCGTCTAGGTTGGTTGGGGAGGAGGAGGAGGAGGAAGAGGATGAGGATGAGGAGGCCACACATGAAGAAGGGGAGGAGGAGGAGGATGAGAGAAACGGGGAGGAGGAGTACGATGAAGATTATGGACCTCCATCAACTCAAACATCTCAAGCATCTCGGTGCCAAGAGGAATCAAGAAGAAGGATTTCTTGAGTCCGGACCCTTTCGAGACCGATTCTCGACGGTCCAAGAAGAAGACCAAGAGACTCGCTCAAAGAGTAACGAGGACCGTACCTCCAAGAGGGGAAGGAGCAACTGATTATGCTCTTCGATAGTTGGCTCTTTTAGTTTGATTGAACTTCGTTTGGTTGAACTTGTCTAGTGGTTATGAAACTACGCGGAACTATGTGTTTGCTATTTGTGGATCTATGTGTTTGCTACTACGTGGAACTCCGTTGAAGTTCGTTTGAAATGTTATATGCACAAATTATCTAATGTGGATCTATGTGATGCCCAAGTTTAATTGTTTAAAATCTGTGATATTGCTGTCATATTTGTAAAACTTGTTGTGATATTGCTTTCATATTACATTCGAAAACAAGCAACCAAATGAACTAGAAACAATAAAATACAGGACCCTGCCGCCAAGGACCCTGACGGTAGGGTCAGACAGCCTACCGCCAGACCCCATGGCGGTAGGGCGCACCTACCGCCAGGGCCCTTTCATTTTTTGTTACAGAAACATTATACTAGAAAACACAGGACCCTTCCGCTAGGTCCAATGCACATTTCGTTACAGAAGGGTTGTACGGCAAAACCCTGCTACACCCTACCGCTAGGGACTCTGGCGGTAGGGTTAGACAACCTACCACGAGCCCTCTTGATGGTAGGGTACTTATCCACGTCAGCACGCGGAAACGGCCGTCGTCCCCCTCCGTCGCACCCTACCGCCATGGGCCGTGACGGTAGGCTGTATAACCCTACCGCCAGAGCCACTAGCGGTAGCAAAAGGCTCAGGTCCTGAATTCTTTTGCAACCAGGGTCAGATCATGAAATTTTTTGTCAAAAGGATCAAAACACGAAATTTTGCCGCGTGGCGACGATGCGCATATGGATGATTCCGTCAATCCAGAAAAAAGATAAAAGACCCGTCGCTGTCGCCGTGTGTGTGGCCCGTGCTCTCCTCCTTTGTGCTCGACAGCGAGGCGATGGGTCCCGTGACGCCACCATGACGGCCGCATTACGTGGGTGCGCTGCACCTTGTTTTTTTGGGGGGCGACAAAAGGAAGCCCGGCAGAAAGGCAAAGCTGTGATCGAAATGGGAGGAAAAGCGGTGTATACATCATCCGTAAAGAAATTATAGTTATCAGTTATCACATCCGTAAAAAAATACTCCCTTCATCCAGAAATACTTGTCATCAAAATGAATAAAAGAAGATGTATCTAGACATATTTTAGTTATAGATACATCCTTTCTTATTCATTTTTATAGATACATCCCTTCTTTTTCATTTTGATGACAAGTATTTTCGGACGGAGGGAGTACTCCCATTCGGAGATACTTGTTATCAAAATGGATAAAAAAAGATGTATCTAGAATTAATATTTTGATGACAAGTATTTCCGGACGGAGGGAGTAGTATACTTGACCTCCTTTTCATCTAAAAACAAAATGGTTTGTATACTTGGTAGCAGTGGCACAACTCTTTTGGTAGTATGGATCGTCCCGTGCACTGCGGGGTGCGAGGAACGTTTACAAATCACAGGCTACAAATTCCAAAGAAAGATCTCTTATCTTGCGAAGAATTTCGCTACACTGAAGTCTAAAGCCAATCGCAAAAAAAAAAAAAAAAGTCTGAAGCCACAGTTGCGACGTGCTATGTACAGCCATTGACACAAACGTTACGTTGCTGTCGTGCGTGGATTTCCTGGCCGTAGCTGCGGCCGTACTCTGCCCGATTTGGTCATGCTTATATAAACCAAAGAAGTCTACTCTTGTGGAAATGTTCGGGCGTTCGAAGAAAAGTTTGCAACGGGTCAACTGATCTGACCCAATCAAAGCTTCTCCCGCCAAATTTATGAGCACCGGTAGGTATTCCATTTCAGCGAACGTGTGTGAAGTGCCAGTATTCAGGCTTGGAACACGGGGTCTCAGTTACACAGTGTGTGACTTGTGAGTCAAGCCTGAACTAAACGTCCGTGTCCACGAGATCTTGTCCGCTGACGGTTGACGTCTACTCTCACTCACCGGTCAAAGTCAAACAAAATAACGCCGAACACATCGAGAGGTTGCAATGTGTACGAGTGGTCACGGATTCGTACTAGAGTAGTAGTCGCCGGCGCCGCAGCAGACAGAACAGATGGGAACTTAGCTTAGCCGAAATAATTGTGGTCACACTTAGCTTAGCAAGTTAGCAACTACTCGATGAGAATCCAACTAAGTGTGAAATTCAATTAATCTTTTGTAGCACGGCTAAGTTTTCTTAAAAAAAAAAAAGAACTTTTCAGTTTCTCCTGCACCCACTTGCTCGTTTTTGTCTCTGGCTTTTTTTAGGGACGTTTTTGTCTCTGGCCGGCTTGACATACTGCCGTTCCTTGGACGACGGTCAATTGAACTACTTATATTTGGCCCAAATCCAACGCAGGCGTGTCTAGCCGGCAAATGGAGCTGGCCCATTACCATTATTCTACTGGCCTGTTGCGGTTTCTTTTGCTGTCTTCTCCGTTCAGGAGTCAGGACGCATACCAAACTTCGGCACGCCTCCCTCCTTCAGGAAAGTAAGTTTGCAAATCCTCAAGAAAAATAATTAATCTACAATAGATATTGGAGCCCACTAATATGTGCATCTGTTTTGTGCTATTAGTTTGTCCCTAAGCTAATAATAATTTCATTATAAGCTTTTCATGCATTTCTAGATGAGGATACTCAACATTTAAAAAGTCTGATTTTATTTTGACAAAGAGAATATATTAATATCGTGAAGATACCAATAACACCCTGTCTCTGCAACAACACAATACCCTTATGGAATTACGGATGCACACAACCAAGAAAAAAGAAGAAGAAGCTAAAAAAATAAAAGCCCCGCTACAGAGTTTCAGTCCTTGCAGCAGCAGTACAACCACCATCAAAACAACACCTGGAGTCCAAGTTCTCCGAAAGTGACGTCTCAAAGAAGGAAACAGTGCAAAAGCAACATCGTCACCCGATCGTAGATCTTCGGTTTTCACCCCGAAGATAGTCCCCGCTTTTAAAACAATGTCTTCAACAAGGCCATTGCCAAGTATAACCAATTAAGGTCAGACCTTGGATTTTCATCCTGAGAGGTAAGACTTTGAACTGCACCTGTGCTGCCGCCCCCACTTACATATCGCAGCTACAAAATACGAAACTCCAAGCAAGTTCCTAATCGCCACAAAGGCTCCAATCACCATTACTAGTCCTCCGATCTCGACTTCCATGAGATTCTCCGCCTCTGACTTCACCATGGAACTAAACATAGCCCATGATGGTAAGAGATAGCGGAGCTTCGCACCGCTCCCTCCTTAACGGAGAATCAGTGGGCACGACCGAATCCCACCTGATCCAGCAATCTCCAGGCATAACGCGCCCGTCAGTGTCAAAACCGGCGGATCTCGGGTAGGGGGTCCCAGGCGTGCGCCTAGGCGGATGGTAACAGGAGACAAGGGACACGATGTTTTTACCTGTGTTGGGCCCTCTCGATGGAGGTAAAACCCTACTCCCGCTTGATTAATATTGATGATATGGGTAGTACAAGAGTCGATCTACCACGAGATCAAGGAGGCTAAACCCTAGAAGTTAGCCTATGGTATGATTGTTGTTCGTCCTACGGACTAAAACCCTCCGTATATAGACACCGGAGAGGGCTAGGGTTACACAGTCGGTTACAATGGTAGGAGATCTACATATCCGTATCGCCAAGCTTGCCTTCCACGCCAAGGAAGTCCCATCCGGACACGGGACGAAGTCTTCAATCTTGTATCTTCATAGTCCAAGAGTCCGGCCAAAAGGTATAGTCCGGCTATCCGGACACCCCCTAATCCAGGACTCCCTCAGTAGCCCCCGAACCAGGCTTCAATGACGATGAGTCCGGCGCGCAGATTTGTCTTCGGCATTGCAAGGCGGGTTCTTCTCCAAATTTCATATATCTGTTGAATAGTGTCCGGCTTCTTGTGAATGTTGCGCTCCTTGGCTTCCATGCCCAATAATGGCCATCTTCCATGTGTCAAACGAATGCGAAAAGCCAGGGTGTTTTCACATTTTACCCCCCTAGCTGCGCAAATGAGCTGCCTATTAAAGAGACGAGGATCTAGATCCGAATCACACCATCTTCCCTTCGCGAGCATTCATCGGAGCGCATCCGACAGAGATCCATTCCATCATGGCCAGTCGACGCAGCTCCTCCTCTCGCCCTCCCAGCCCTCAGCCTGGAGATTGGGAGAGATGTTCCATCCCGCACAGCGAGCTAGTGACGCTCCAAACCAAGGGATTTCTCCCCCCAGCCTACAGGTCCCGGTTCTAGCCGGGCTTGCCACCTATAATGGCGGAGAGCAAGCGGAGAGCGTCCCTAATCCCTCCAAAGGAGAGCGGGTATGCCTTGTCCCTTATTTGATAAGAGGGCTCGGATTTCCAATTCATCCGTTTCTCCGGGGGCTCCTGGAGTTCTACGGCCTCCAGTTGCACAACCTTACACCTGCCTCCATATTGCATATTGCGGGCTTCGTAGCCCTTTGCGAGCTTTTTTTGGGTTGCGAGGCTCATTTTGCGTTGTGGAAGAAGCTGTTCTGCCTTGTGCCCCATTCTCAGAAGGGGTCAGTATATCAAGTGGGCGGAGCCGAGGTGTGGCGCATCGCCGGAACCGGATATCTATCCGGAACCCCAAAGAAGGCGTCCGAAGACTGGCCTTCAGAATGGTTTTATATAGAAGACGTTCCCCTGCCGGATCCTATTCGGATCGGCCTTCCTGAGTTTGATAATGCTCCCTTGAAGAAGCGCCTAAGCTGGCGTCCACGGAGCCCTCAGAAGGAAAATGACAAGGACGTTCTTTACCTGACGGGCCGGATAAGGTTGTTAGCTCATTCCGGCCTCACAGGTAACTGAGACCGAAGTCCCCTATACTTTGAAAATGATCCACCCGTGCTTATTTTTTATCACCGTATACCAATGGTGTTTTACAAGGGAAGTCCTTGAGGCGGAAGGCCGAGCCTGTGGCGACTAGCCAACAAGGGGCAGCAAGGCCCAGCAGGCTGAAAAGAAGTGCGGTCCGGATTGAGACGCCGGTGCAATGGTATGGCGCGCCATCTTATTCCCAGGTGTTATTCCTTCAAGGCATACTAACGCTTGTGCTCTCTTCAGGAAAAAGAGCGCTCGCCGGACTATATCCGGAGAGGTTGCCAATCGCGCCTCCACCAGCCAGGCTCCAAGGCCTGGTCCGGAAGCGGAGGCGAACACGAGGCGCGCACCGGACGCTCCTCTGATAGAGGATGCGGACAGGCTATCTGCCACCAATTCCGAGGTGGAGAGTGCCATGAACCACAGGCGTCGCCGGACAGTTCTTCGCGATGCTTGTTTCTCCCAAGAGGCATTGGATGCCTTCAATTCGGGAGATGCATAACTCCGTGCCGCTCAAAATGGTCTAGCTAGAGCCACGGAGCAGTATGTAAAAGACATACGGGTGAGAAGATTTGATGATTATATATATCAGTAGCCCCTGAGACTTGAAACAGTTAGAATAACTGATTTAAGGATCAATTGTTATGCAGATTCTTACAGAAAAGAATACCCAACTGTCCCAGGAGCTCGAAGAGTGCAGAGCCCAACTTCAGGCCGCACTAGCCGCAGCAGGGGAGCCCAAAGAGACCCCCTCTGGTAATATATCCTTCAAATGATAAGTACCAAATAAAGTGCGGCGTGTATGCAAGTCTGACAATAAAATTGCAGATGGCGCCGGATTAGATCCGGATAAGCAACAACTCCTACGTCAGCTAAAGGCTGGTGAGAGCATGCTGACCAAGGTGAGGCGGGAGAAGAACGATCTCCAAGATGCCAACACCAAGTTGGGCGCAGAACTAAAGGATGTTCGTGCCCAGCTGTCGGACTCCGTTAAGGAGAATCAGCGGCTTCGACGCGGCATATTTAGTAAGTGCTTGAACGAACTTTGAAAAAGAGTTCTGTGAGGAAGCTGTCTGACAGAGTTATGTCCGTAGGTATGCTAACAGGTCGTCCTGCAGAGGAAATGCCCGCTTCTACGGGTGACCTTCTTCCCGAGCTCTCACAACCGCATTTAACGAAGTTCGGCGGTGATGCAAGGCGCCGCCAGCCTTGTGGCTATCCATCTCCATGCCCGAAGGCCTTGGAGAGCTTGTGGAAGCGAAGGGAGCGCGGCGCTCCGATTGTGGAAGATATCGGCTGCCGTCAAGGCGCCAGGAAGCTCTGGCCATGGTGAAGACGCGTACGAAGGATGACCCAAACCACATGGCCGAGGTCGGACTGTGGGGCCTGGCGGGAAGGAGATCCTGTGAGCTTAGTGTACGCCAAGTAGAATTGGCATAAAGTATTCCCAACAGATCGTAAACTAGACAGCCTATTGGATGGTATTGAAGAGGAATACAATCACCAAATTGACTATGTAATTTTAAGTGACGTGTATAATGCCTTCTAGCCGGATTGTAGATCGTTTGTCATGGCAGACCTTTTCGCTTCAACCTCGGGACCCGACGGTCTGGAGTGTGTCCGAATACCCTCTCGGTTATGTAAGAACCGGGGCATGCATGGAGACCAGGCGTAGGCGTCATTTATTGCTTGAACAGACAAGTGCCCAACTAGTCATGTTATATTACATGGTTAGTAAGAAACATCTTCCAGGGAGAATAGTTCCGTTAGGGGTTCCTTTCCCTAGGAGGCATGCCCTAAAGTGCATGTCCGGACTGCGAAAAGTGACGCAGGAAAAACATCTGGGGGCGGATAAATAAATAAATGAGAAATCATCTTTAGTTCACTGACCGAATATTCCCTTATGAACGCTAGCTTTCGGCTTCACCTAGTCTGAGGTACACATCCGATCGACCGGCAAGAATAATCGCAGAGGTGCTCCTTTACCACCTAGCGAACAATCGGGAACGAGGGTAAGCACAGAACCGAGCAACCCAGCTTGGCCAAAACTTAAGTCATATCGATGCATATAATGGTGAATAAAAGGTACATGCGGAAGTGTGACACATGTCTTGGGCATGAAGCCCGTATAAATAAGCTTCTGTTAAAGAAGCCCCCAGGTCTAATGAGCGCGGATAGCGCGTGTGTTGTGTGCAAACAAGGCACGGATGAGCCCTTAAAGTCTATAAGAGGAAAGGAGGGGAGAAGGAGAGAAATGTAAGACAGATATTGTATAAAAAATGGACAGAGGAAGGAGATGAACACAGAGTCCGGCGCTAGGCGTAGAATCTTCGGAGACGGGCTGCGTTTCATGGGTTTGGCTCGAGTCGGTTATCCGATGCGTCTCGCAGACGGTACGCTCCACCAGTCAGGACTTGGTCAATAATGAAGGGACCTTCCCATTTGGGCTTGAGTTTGTCCTTTTTCTTATCCGGCAGTCATAGAACTAATTCGCCAACATTGTAAGTTTTGGCCCGTACTTCTTTGCTTTGGTATCTTCAAGCCTGCTGTTGATAGAATGCGGAACGGGCTTTTGCCACGTCGCGCTCCTCCTCCAAGGCGTCCAGACTGTCCTGCCGATCGAGCTCGGCTTATCTTTCTTCGTACATGCGCGCACGAGGTGAGTCATGAATTATGTCGCAGGGCAAAACCGCCTCTGCGCCGTATACCATGAAGAATGGTGTGTATCCGGTGGTGCGATTCGGCGTGGTCCGCAGCCCCCAGAGTACGGAGTCGAGCTCCTCTACCCAGTGCGTGTTAGATTTCTTAAGGGACCGCACTAATCTGGGTTTGATGCCGCTCATGATGAGACCATTTGCTCGCTCGACCTGGCCGTTAGTTTGTGGGATAGGCGGAAGCATAATCGAGCTTGATGCCCATGTTTTTGCACCGGAGTTTTACCTCGTCGGCCGTAAAGTTCGTGCAGTTATCAGTGATGATGCTATGGGGGACGCCGTAACAGTGTACGACCCCGGATATGAAGTCTATCACCGGTCCGGATTCGGCCGTCTTAACAGGCTTGGCTTCTATCCATTTGGTGAACTTATCCACCATGACCAGTAAGTATTTTTTCTTGTGGGTTCCTCCTTTAAGGGGTCCAACCATGTCAAGCCCCCAGACCACGAAGGGCCAAGTGATGGGGATAGTTTGGAGGGCGGTGGGTGGCATATGACTTTGGTTTGCGAAAAGTTGGCAACCAACGCATTGTTGGACTAAGTCCTGAGCGTCTGCCGGGGCCGTCGGCCAATAAAAGCCTGTACGGAAGGCCTTGCTTACAAGGGCCCGAGCTGCAGCGTGATGACCGCCGAGTCCGGCATGAATTTCAGCCAGAAGGTTCCGCCCTTCCTCTTCGGAGATGCACCTTTGAAGGACTCCGGTGGTGCCTTTCTTATAAAGCTCTCCCTCATGGACTTTATAGGCTTTAGATCGCCGCACTATGCAGCGTGCCTCGTTTTGGTCCTCGGGAAGTTCCTGCCTAGTAAGGTAGGCAAGGAATGGTTCTGTCCACGGGGCGATGACGGCCATTATTACGTGGGCTGAAGATGTTATTTCGTTGGCAGAGCCTCCAATTATGTCAGAGTGTTCGGTGTCGGGCAGTGCGGTTGGGTCCGGGCTGTTATTGCCGGGTGTTGGGGAACGTAGTAATTTCAAAAAATTTCCTACGCACACTCAAGACCATGGTGATGGCATAGCAACGAGAGGGGAGAGTGTCCGCCCACGCACTGTGAGACCGAAGCGAAGCGTTATAACAACGCTGTTGATGTAGTCGACGCCTTCACGATCCGACCGATCCAAGCACCGAACGCACGACACCTCCGAAGTTCTGCACACGCTCAGCTCGATGACGATCCCGGACCGATCCAGAAAGTGTCGGGATGAGTTCCACAAGACGACGGCGTGCAGGACGATGATGATGCTCCACCGACGCAGGGCTTCGCCTAAGCTCCATGACGATATGACTTCTCCGGCGAGAGGCTTCGCCTTAAGCTCGCATGACGATATGACCGAAGTGGAATATGGTGGAGGGGCACGCGACACGGCTAAGGAACGATCCGTAGATCAACTTGTGTGTTCTGGGGTGCCCCCGCCTCAGATATAAAGGAGCAAGGAGGAGGGGCGGCCAAGGAGAGAGGCGCGCCTAGGGGTGTCCTACTCCCATCGGGAGTAGGATTCCCTTTCCTAGTCCAACTAGGAGTCCTTCCAAGTAGTAGGAGTAGGAGACTAGGAAGGGGAAAAGAGAAGGAAGGAAGGAGGGGTGCGGCCCTCCCCTAGTCCATTCGGACTAGGCCATGGGCGCGCGCCTGCCCTAGGCAGCCCTCTCTTTCCTGCAGGCCCAATAAGGCCCAATACTTCTCCCGGCGAATTCCGTAACTCTCCTGCATTCAAAAATACCGAATCATTAGGAACCTTTCCGAACTCCGAATATAGTCGTCCAATATATCGATTTTATGTCTCACCATTTCGAGACTCCTCGTCATGTCCCCGATCTCATCCGGGACTCAACTCCTTCGGTACATCAAAACTCATAAACTCATAATATAACTCGCATCGAAACCTTGTTGCGGATTCTACGGGTTCGAGAACTATGTAGACATGACCTAGAACTATTCTTGGTCAATAACCAATAGCGGAACCTGGATGCCCATATTGGCTCCTACATATTCTACGAAGATCTTTATCGGTCAAACCGCATAACAACATACTTTGTTCCCTTTGTCATCAAGATGTTACTTGCCCGAGATTCGATCGTCGGTATCCAATACCTAGTTCAATCTGTTATCGCAAGTCTCTTTACTCGCTCCGTAATACATCATCTCGCAACTAACTTATTAGTTGCAATGCTTGCAAGGCTTATATGATGTGTATTACCGAGAAGGCCCAGATACCTCTCCGACAATCGGAGTGACAAAACCTAATCTCAAATACGCCAACCCAACATGTACCTTTGGAGACACCTGTAGTACTCCTTTATAATCACCCGATTACGTTGTAGACGCTTGGTAGTACCAAAGTGTTCCTCCGTAAACGGAGTTGCATAATCTCATAGTTACAGGAACATGTATAAGTCATGAAGAAAGCAATAGCAACATACTAAACGATCAAGTGTTAGGCTAACGGAATGGGTCATGTCAATCGATCATTCTCCTAATGATGTGATCCCGTTAATCAAATGACAACTCATGTCTATGGTTAGGAAACATAACCATCTTTGATTAACGAGCTAGTTTAAGTAGAGGCATACTAGTGACACTGCTTGTCTATGTATTCACACATGTATTATGTTTCCGGTTAATACAATTCTAGCATGAATAATAAACATTTATCATGATATAAGGAAATAAATAATAACTTTATTATTGCCTCTAGGGCATATTTCCTTCACCGGGTTCCCCCTCCCATCCTACGGATGGCTTGAACAGCCTTTCCAAGAAGATGTTGGGGGGGGGGACTACATCGCGTTTTGCGCCGATGCGTGCCAGGATATCTGCCGCCTGATTATTTTCCCGGGCTATATGGTGAAATTCGAGCCTCTCGAACCGAGCTGACATTTTTAGGACGGCGTTGCGGTAAGCTGCCATTTTCGGATCCTTGGCATCAAAGTCTCCATTTATTTGGGATATCGCGAGGTTCGAATCCCCGCGCACCTCTAGGCGTTGAATGCCCATGGATACTGCCATCCGGAGACCATGTAGAAGGGCCTCATACTACCGCATTGTTGGAGTCTCAGATACATTATCTCGAGTACGATTGAATCAGATCTCTCGTGGGGGACGCTAAACGACGCTGACCCCTAGACCGGCCAACATTTTGGAGCCGTCAAAGTGCATGATCCAGTTTGAATATGTGCCGTACTCTTTAGGGCTCTTTAGGGAGTTCGGCTTCCGTCCATTCGGCGACAAAGTCGGCCAAAACTTGCGACTTAATAGCTCGCCGTGGCTTGTAAGTTATGTCGAACGGGAGGAGCTCAATGGCCCATTTTGCAATCCGTCCCGTCGCGTCGCGGTTGTTTATAATATCGTTAAGTGGCACTTCCGAGGCTACTGTTATTGAACACTCTTGAAAGTAGTGTCGCAGCTTCCGGGATGCCATAAATACCGCGTACGCTATCTTTTGATAATGCGGGTTCCGTGACTTGCACAGAGTAAGGACAGTGGACACATAATAAACCGGCTTTTGAAGGGGGAATTTGTGTCCGTTCGTTTTTCGTTCGACGACGAGCACTGCGCTTACAACCTGATGGGTTGCTGCAATGTATAATAGCATTGGTTCGCCAATGTTTGGCGTGGCCAGGACTGGGTTTGTTGCCAATATGGATTTTATTTCGTCGAGTCCGGCCGTCGCGGCATCCGTCCATTCAAAGTGTTCGGTGCGCCGAAGGAGGCGATAAAGGGGTAATGCCTTTTCTCCCAAGCGGGAGATAAAGCGGCTTAGAGCTGCCACGCATCCGGTTAGTTTTTGTATTTGTTTGAGGTCCTTTGGGATATCCAATTGTGATAGAGCTCGGATCTTGGCTGGATTTGCTTCAATTCCTCTACCGGATACAATGAAGCCCAAGAGCTTTCCAGCTGGTACGCCGAAAACGCATTTTTTCGGGTTGAGCTTGATGTCGTATGTTCGTAGGTTATCGAATGTGAGCCTCAAGTCGTCTACTAGAGATTAGACATGTCTTGTTTTGACGACCACGTCATCTACGTATGCTTCCATTGTTTTGCCGATCTAGTTTGCCAGACATGTCTGAATCATGCGCTGATATGTTGCGCCGGCGTTTTTGAGCCCGAAGGGCATTGTGTTGAAGCAGAATGGGCCGTATGGTGTGATGAATGTTGTTGCAGCTTGGTCTGGCTCTGCCATCTTAATTTGATGGTAGCCGGAGTATGCGTCGAGGAAACACAATGAATCTTGTCCTGCGGTAGCGTCGATAATTTGATCGATGCGGGGGAGGGGGAAGGGATCCTTTGGGCAAACCTTATTGAGGTCCTTAAAATCGACGCACAGGCGCTAGGATTTGTCCTTCTTCGGTATCATCACCAGGTTTGCTAGCCAGTCCGGATGTTTTATATCTCTTATGAATCCGGCCTCCAATAGCTTGGCTAGTTCCTCTCCCATGGCTTGTCTCTTAGGTTCAGAGAAACGCCGAAGAGCTTGTTTGATTGGCTTGAATCCTTTTAGGATATTTAAGCTGTGCTCGGCCAGCCTGCGTGAGATTCCTGGCATGTCTGAAGGGTGCCAGGCGAAAATGTCCCAGTTCTCACGTAGGAACTCTCGCAGTGCGGCGTCTACATCAGGGTTTAACTGTGCCCCGATGGAAGCTGTTTTCGTGGGGTCCGTTGGATGGACCTATAATTTGACTATTTCGTCCGCCGGTTTAAAGGAGGTGGACTTGGATCTTTTGTCGAGTATCACATCATCCCTATTCACCGTGGAGCGCAGCGCAGTCAGTTCCTCAGCCGCTAGGGCTTCGGATAGTGCCTCGAGGGCCAGTGCGGCTGTCTTGTTTTCGGCGCGGAGTGCTATGTCCGGATCACTAGAAAGAGTGATGATTCCATTGGGCCCGGGCATCTTGAGCTTCATGTACCCGTAATGGGGTATGGCTTGGAAGATTGTAAACGCCTCCCGCCCTAGCAGAGCGTGGTATCCGCTACTGAACGGGGCCACTTGGAATGTGACCTCTTCGGACCTGTAATTATCCAGCGTGCCGAACACCACATCTAGTGTGATTTTTCTTGTACAGCGCGCTTCCCGACTGAGGATTATTCCTCTAAAGGTTGTGCTGCTTCGCTCAATGCGGTTCTAGTCTATTTCCATTTTTTGAAGGGTTTCCTCATAAATGAGGTTCAATCCGCTGCTGCCATCCATGAGTACCTTGGTAAGGCGAAAGCCGTCCACTATTGGACTGAGGACCAATGCGGCTGGTGCTCGGGCTGTTCGGAATTTAGGTTCATCACTGGCATTAAAAGTAATAGCCGTGTCACTCCATGGGTTTATTGTTGCTACGTGGTAGACTTCGGCAAGGCTGCGGAGTGTTCGTTTTCGCATATTATTTGATGCGGAAGTCTCGAAGACTGTTAATACCGTACTGGTATCCCTGGGATGGCTTTCTGTGGCTTCTGGAATTAGAAGATCTTCGCCACTTTTGGCCACCTGCCGGAGTATCCAACATGCTCTAAGGCTATGAGTTGGTATGACGCCATTTGTACTGTGAATTTTACAGGGTCCATTGAGCCATCCTTCCAGTACGGTTCCATTCCCTGTAGAGGGTTTTTGCTTTTTGGTGCTTAACCCGGGTGTCTGGCGATAATGCATCCTTTTATTTCGGACTGGGCTTGTGTTCGGGGCCGGATTGTCCCAAAAATTTATTTCGGTTTTCCAGGCGCTTTCCATCACACAGTACTTTCGTACTATGGACGCCAAGTCAGCGAAGCGTGTAATTTCATGGCGACTTATGGCGTTGAGGATTCCCTCGTCCGTGCAATTATTGCAGAAGAATAAAATTGCGTCTTCCTCGCGGCAGTCCTTTATCCTGTTCATAACCAGGAGGAATCTGGCCCAGTAATGATGTACTGTTTCTTCGGGCTCTTGCCTAATTTGGGATAGATCGCTTATGTTCGGGTGGGTGGGTGGAATTGAATCCGAAACCTTACCCAATCTGAGACTCAGGGGCCAAGGAGTTTCCGAACTCGAAAGTTTGGATTCTTGGAGGTTGTCCAATGAATCTAGCCCGTTGTTCGACTCTAAGTTCAGGTCTTGAGTGACGTCCTCCCTCCGCTGGTATCCGGCTTGAGGATCGAATCCGGACATAGCTAGTCCTTAAGATAGATGAAGGGTCGCGCATTGTCCCTCTACCACCGCAACGTGATGGGTGACACGGGAGAGTTAATCTCTCTCGGATCGGGTTTAGGCCCAATCGATCGTAGTCTGAAGCGACTCCCGATGGCGATGCGATCCAAGAGCTCGTTTAAGGAAGAGAGCTCCACTGGATCTAACTGCTCGTCGAGTTCCGAGTTGAGGTGAAGATTGCTTTTGATGACCCGAGAGGTCATCGTCGGCGCAGCAGCCGAACATGCGGTCATAAGAAAACCACCTAACCGGAGAGTTTGGCCGACAGCCAGAGCTCCCTTAGCAACGGTGTCGTCTTTAAAGACGGGATGAGGCATCCTTCCGATGGCAACGCACGAGAGGAACTCACAATGAAAGCACCAATGTCGGTGTCAAACCGCGGATCTCGGTAGGGGTCCCGAATTGTGCGTCTAGGCGGATGGTAACAGGAGACAAGGGAAGCGATGTTTTACCTGTGTTCAGCCCTCTCGATGGAGGTAAAACCTTACTCCGCTTGATTAATATTGATGATATGGGTAGTACAAGAGTAGATCTACCACGAGATCAAGGAGGCTAAACCCTAGAAGTTAGCCTATGGTATGATTGTTGTTCGCCCCACGGACTAAAACCCTCGATTTATATAAACACCGAGAGGCTAGGGTTACAGTCGGTTACAATGGTAGGAGATCTACATATCCGTATCGCCAAGCTTGCCTTCCACGCCAAGGAAAGTCCCATCAGGACACGGGTCGAAGTCTTCAATCTTGTATCTTCATAGTCCAAGAGTCCGGCCAAAAGGTATAGTCCGGCTATCCGGACACCCCCTAATCCAGGACTCCCTCGGCGCCCATGGGAGTTCGCCGGTGGAGCCTTCCGAAACCCGACACTCCGACCAGATCAAGAAGGACAGGCGTCAGGCAGATATTCGTCTTGTCACTTGAGGAACCCTAGGACCGCCCCCTTAAAACAGGTCGAGCCTGCAACCCCCACGCCGCTGCGGCACCCTGAATCAGATCGGACGGATCAGTGCGCGGACCTGGCGCCGCATCGGGAGCAACAGGGGCATTGGGAAATGGCGCCTCGCCGATAGCCAACAGCGCGCCGCCGCACATGGAGGAGCAGGCCACGCAAAAGCGATGGCCGGCCACCGCCTCGGCCTTGAAGCGGAGGGGAAAACGCCGCACCACGTGAGAGAGCTTTTTGAGCTGTTGGCCCCCCCAAAAAAACTGTTAATTGGCGCGAAAAATTTGACCTCAGATTTAATTGGCGCAAGAAAGACCGCATCATCGTCTGCGTATAAGGAGGCATGGATCACCATCGCATTTCCATCAAAAGGGTGTAACTTGCCTTGCTCAGTGGCCTTCTGAAGAATATGATGCAGAGGGTCTATTGCAAGCACAAAGAGGACGGGGAGAGGGGGTCCCCCTGCCTCAAGCCACAACCTGGTGATATTGGGCATCCAGGAACACCATTCAGAAGAACCCTCGACGAAGCAGTAGACAGGGGGGCCGAGACCCAGCCTCGGAAGCGAGATGGGAAGCCCAAGTGGTTCAGCAACTCGAGGAGGAAGTCCCATCTAACCGAGTCGAATGCCTTTTTGATATCAAGCTTGAAGAGCAGAGCCGGGTTTTTTTTGTGTGGTGAAAGCGTCGGGCCAAGTCGTGAATGTACATAAAGTTATCATGGATACATCTTCTTTTGATGAAGGCGCTTTGAGCTTGGAAAACAAGGTCATTCATGTTCATGTGGGGAGCCAATGGGTTGGACATGACTTTGGCGATGAAACTGAAATTTTTGAGCTGTTTGCCAATTGCTCAATGCCATGCTGCGCGATTGAAGGCATGTGAACGTGCAGTACTTCAGTCTTCGGCTAATGTGAAATCAAACAACCCAACCAGACCGGAATGCTCGCCTCTGAAAAAGATTACCTTGTACTTTACCTGAATTGATCCTCCGTCAAGTGACTTCCCATCTGCAGAACTACTTTTTTTCCACGGAAAAGGAACATCAGAAGGTTAAGGAGCTTTAGATTCAGTTCAAACTTGAAAGCCGTCAGAACCCTAAGCTGACTCCCAAGCACAGCAGAACGAACAGGCACGCACAAATCATTGAAGAAATTATGCATACGCATCTGCGCCGTCACCTAAAAGCTCCGGCTGAGTTGGGTTCGTTCGTTCCACACACCCTGTAAAAGACGAGGAGATATCGAATAAAGCGTGGCCGGGCCGGCACGGCCACGACCAGAAAGTGTCCACACACCGTAATCATATGCATCTAGATCGTTGGAGTTTGCTTCTGTGAGATGTATGCGGTGATCGCACAACCTTTCTGGCAGTTTCTTCCACGGGTGTGGTTATCTTAACCAAAGTTTCAGTTAATCAAAATGCAGCCTGCCTGCCTGCCTGTCGCCTTCCCTTTCCGGTTCTGGATGGCGTCGCGTGAAGTTTTGCGCATCCAACTAATCTAATCGATCTATCTACCTAGGTGACCATTTGGCAGCTTGTCGACGGGCACCATCAGCACATCACGGGATGGGAGTGATCGTCTCCAATTGATTACTCCCTACTCCCTAGATGGAACCCAGCTGTGCAGTGCTAGTAGTAGCAGCAGCAGCACTAAATTGAGTTGGAGTTGGTATAGTTGCCTGCATTTGAAATTTCCAGCCGTTGCAATTTGTGCAGGGTACGGTGGCATAATTGATTCAGTCACAGGCCAAGACATAGAGGCGGAGCAGTATGGGACTTAAGAGTTAGTACTGCTGCTGCTGCTTGCACATGAATGCGGCGACAGGGAGGGTCGACAGATAGATCTAGGACGGCAAGTTGTTTGAAATGGCTTCATAATTTTATGGATATGAGATCATGCTTTCATTCCGTAGAGGCAGCTGTGCCGATTCTGCTGACAACAGATTACCAATAACAAATTGCCCTCACATTCTACAAGATCAACCAGTCAATCTCGTGTGCGCCTTCACGTTACTCCATTCTGTTAGTACTTGATTGCGTTGTTCTTTCGAAGATTAAGTTAAAGATACAGTATTAAACTCATATGGTCAGAGTTTACACCCTGCGTGCTGACCGATTCAAATCAGAAATAATTCGTCGAAGCAACGTAGAATCCACTCCACTCCGTAGTGTGCAGCTCCGCGCGCATGTGGATCGTATAATTGCATGCATCACATGGAGTTGTAAACTGTCACAGCGTTCGTCATCGTAAACTATCTGATATAGTAGTATATAGAACTACATCGTCTGAAGTTCTAAACTGTCACCACATTCGTCATGGTCGTAATTAACGAAGGATTAGGCATCATCTAACTGTCACAGCATTCGTCATCTGCATGGTGATCGGCGGGTATGGCCGCATGCATCATTCTGATGCAGAGGCCGGGGGATAACCTCTTTTTTTTTAAAAAAAATTGATGATTAAAAAATTGATGATCAACTTGTCAACCTTTAAAGTCCAAATGTGCGTACAGGCGCAGCGCTGGGCACGCACGCATCCATGTGCCGCTGCCCCTGGCACGCCGAGATAAATGCGAGATACCATATGATATCCGCATGATCATCCCGGACGAGAAAAAGATATCATGATGGTGACCAGACTCCAGTTCCGTCAACGATGATAACTTCATATCGCCCGAGCAGTAGCACCAACTCTAGTAACCTTGCATCTTTGTAGAAGTGTTTTCTAAGCTAACCTTTGCTGCTTTGCATGTTAGATTTACTGGGTTTTTTTTTTAATATCGCCGTCCCTTGTGGGCACGGTGACTAGGCCACAGGAACGTAACATGCACGAGGCATTCAATCAACCAACCAGCCGGTCCATGAGCGTGGAATAGTAGTTCTTTGATCCATGCCGGAAGATATTTCACACGCATTTAACGTACTTGCCGTGAAAGAGGAAAAATGATCAGTCCACATGCAACGCAAAACTTGCAATGAAATGAGCCCACCCTCCCTCTTTGGGATTGCCTGCGTTTCTTGGGAAGTTCGGCCAGCTCCCATATGGAGATATCAGTGACCATTGATTGGGTATCTTCTTTCTTTCTTTTAGGTAGCTCTGGCGGTGCGGTGTAGCGGTGTGGCTGGCCCGGCTCCGAGCGCTGTCACGTGCATGGTTGCCCGGCGTGCAGTCGACCGCGCCAAACTCGTGCCTCTTCTGCGTTGCCTCCTTCCTCGTTTGGTACAATGGGAATAATATCGTGGCCGCGTCCGTGTGGCGCCTTCTGCGCCAAGGCATCGTCTTGTCTAGTTTTGTTTTCAAGAATATATTAATATTCGGAATATACCAATTATACCCGGTCTCTGCACCAACTAGAAGTCACAAAGACATCTAGAGTGCACATAATCCAAAAGAAAGGTCTCGTCAAAGTGATCAACTCCTTTCGGCATCAGCACACAATCACCACCACCCGAAAAACATAAAAGTCCTCAAAAAACACACCTTCAAAAAAAATAGTGCATAAGCGCCATCGTCTTTTAATCCAAGATCATAGGTTTTCATCCTGGGAAAAGACCGAGCTTTCAAAACAATACATTAACAAGGCAATTGCCAGGTACAACCAATGAAGGCCAGGTTTTTGGTTTTCATCATGAAAGTTACGACTCGACATCAGAGGAGCACCACCAAAAATAAAACCCCCTGTGCTGCCGCCCCCACTTGACACTGTTGCCATGGAAAGTTATCAAACATCTGGCTGACTTCATCGCCTACAAGGTCCCCCGCCCCCCCACCTTACTGATGCTTCGATCTTTGTCATCAAGACCTTCTCCGCCATTGTCTTGTCTAGCTTCAATGGCCTTCCCACCCTTATGCGTCAATTCAGTGCGAGTTATCGGTAATACTCCCTTCGTTTTTATTTAGTTCGCATATTAGCTTTGGTCAAAGTCAAGCTTTACAAACTTTGATCAAGTTTATAAACAAAAATATTAAGATATACAATAACAAATCAACAACATTAGATTTATTGTTGAATGTACTTTCACATCGTATAAATTTATTATGATAAATGTCTATATTGTGTTCTACAAACTTGGTCAAACTTTACGAAGTTTGACTTCAGTCAACTCCAATATGCAGAGTAAATAAAAACGGAGGGAGTACAAAGTACGTACAAACCATGGGTAATAAAACTATTGTTACTTCTTATGACTAGTATGTCTACGTCTTCAGAAATTTTGAGCTGAACAAGTTCAGCAGGCATTGCCTGTGTGCCCAGAAAACCCATCTACATACACTCACCGTCTTTGATGGATGCCGTTTGAAACCCCGGACATCCGTGGCCAGCACACGCACACCAAACCCACAGCCACAGGAGTCACAGCTCATTTCAACCCATTTTTTTTATCGCCCACATTTCGTTACACCGACCTAGAAAGGTGTCATTAGTCATTACACCTAACCAAATCCAGACCTAGCAACGAGAGAAAACACACATTTGACCACAAATCCACCTAAAATCTTCGAAAATTACGCATAGCCCCACCTCCCCTGTTATAAAACCTCACCCTCCCCCGTCCTCACCGCTCACTGACACTCCAAGCACTCGCACGCTCCAAGGCCTCACTCACCAGCGACACGCCGACACCCCGAATCTAGCGGCGTATGGCCTCCACGATGCCGCACCGCATCGCGCTGCTCCTGCTGCTCCTGGCGTCCACGCGCGCGGCGTCCGCGGCCGGCGCCGGCGCCTGCGCGGCCGAGAAGTTCCCGGCGGGGAAGACGTACGCCAAGTGCGAGGACCTCCCGCAGCTGGGCGCCGCGCTGCACTGGACCTACGACGAGGCAAAGTCGTCGCTCTCGCTTGCCTTCGTGGCGGCGCCGGCGGGTGCTAACGGGTGGGTGGCCTGGGCGCTGAACCCCACCGGCGAGGGCATGGCCGGGGCGCAGGCGCTCGTGGCGCTCAAGGGCTCCGGCTCCGCCGCCCCCACCGTCAGGACGTACAACATCACCGGCTACGTGCCGCTTGGCAAGGCCTCCACGCCCATCGCCTTCCCGGCCACCGACCTCGCCGCCGACTCCGGCAGCGGCGGCAAGATCCGGCTCTACGGCAAGCTGCAGCTGCACAGCGGCATGAAGGCGGTGAACCATATATGGCAGGTCGGCACCTCCGTCACCGCCGGGGCCCCCGACAAGCACGCCTTCGCCGCCGGCAACCTCGCGTCCAAGTCCAAGCTCGTCCTCTCGGGCAAAGCGGCCTCCGCGACCTCGCCTTCGCCGGCGCCCGCCCCCATGGCCGGCGGCCCGTCCGGATCGGCCGGCAGCGACGGCGGCGCGGCGGCGACCACGGCGCCTTCAGCCGGCAAGTCCCCGTCGGGCGCGGCCGCGGTCGGCGTGTCGGCGCCGGCACTCCTCGTGCTCGCGTTGATGGGCCTCCTCGCGGTAGTATGATGGCATTTCCTTTCCTGGCGGCAGCACGAATGAATGAGTACGTACTATAATTAGTGGAGGTGGCAGTGGGCATGGGGAGGAAGCATTTCTTGAACAATATATTTGTTCCATTTTTGTCGATCGATCTTGCTATGCTGCCTATTCTTTTTCCTAATTTCGTTTGAAATAAAAGACGGTTTGTGTATTAATTATTACTCCCTCTATCTCAAAATATAAGAACATTTTTTACACTAGTATAGTGTAAGAAACGTTCTATATTTTGGGACGGAGGGAGTATTATCGAGCTGTTGTTTTTAGGTAGAAGTACGTAGTACTGCTAGCAGTCCGTGATTATTGTAGTACTATTGTGGTCGACATGTCACTGAATTTGTCATATGACTAATAGTATATTTTTTATCATCAGAGGAGTATAAGTGTTTGGTAGTGCAAGTAGTATCTCTTGCATTCTATGCAGTGCAGTGCAGTTGCCCGATCTGGCCTAGTGATACACGCTGATTCGATTTATTTAAAGCCCGGGCACCGAGTGAGAAGCACCAGCGTCATCCAGGTCCCTGTCATTCGCAAGAGTTTGAAACATAGGAACGCAAAATTCATGGACACTCGATTGTGCAAATAAAAACACATAATTTGTTGGGCTTGATTGGAAATGCAGTATGAAGTATAGCACAAATGATTTTTTATGGTTTGCAATTTGTACTAATCAAACAACACACCTAGAGAAAAATCATAAGGATTTGAATCCTCCAAATTCATTTTTAAAATTTCTTTGAATCAAAAAGGCATTCTCCTTTTCCTGCAAAAGAGAGGCCTTTACCTTTCATTTATTTGAAGGGCATCATTTTCGTTAGTACACGTTTGATTTATTATTTTATCATGAGCACTGAGCAAGGAGGCAGTTGTGTCCCACATTGGCAGGCCATCAACAGGGATTTCTGGCTCTTCATGTGCTCATGCCAGTTTGTTAATGCTCCTGAGCCGGTCAGTGAGTCCAGGCCCGAGACCCCGGGTAGATATTTTCATGACGCCCTCCTGCCAATGAGTAAACGCGCTCACCATCCATCTCCAACTTGGTTTTTATTTATTTTACCGACACAAGCCCGACTACTTGGGTCAGTCTTCATTGCTCTTGTTACCCAAGAAAAATGTACTAAACAACTCATGTCATTTGAAGTTTTGACCTACTGGTAGCAACGTAGCTGGACAGCTGGGTCATCTAGATTATCATTTTTCTTCAAAACAATTACTACTACTTCGTCCTATAATGCAAAATGTTTTTTTAACACTACATTAGTGTTAAAAATCAGAAAGAAGTAGTAGTAGTACATTGCAGAAGTGCATGGTGTACTGCCCTGCCTACAAAAGATGGAAAAGAACATGCACTTTTTTTTTATAGAACATGCACTTTTGTTTAGAGCGAAAAAAGAAGAAGAAAACTGTAGTGCCGGAACCTAGTACCGTGGGCTTGGCCCCTTCAAGTCCATACGTCACATTTGTTGCGTCCCGCAGCGCTAGTCGGTAGGTGGAGGCAATCATGCTGCACCACCGTGCCGTCGCCTCGTCGGCTTGTTGCATGGACGCGACTGTGGATCGGACGACTAGCTGTAGCTGGCTTCCCTTTCCAGCTTCCGGCTCGTGCGTGCGTACATGGACCACCTCCATTCCCAACCATGATGATCGCCGTGAAGCTGGCGGCGTGTGCTCGCTCGCTCCCGTTCCGTGCGTGATGCCGATACAGTGCAGTACACGCATGTGTGGTGGCAGTAGTAATACTAGTATGGAGGCGATGGATGGATGGCTGGATCCAAGTGGGGATGAGCTTCCACATTCGGAGTGACGAGGGCGCGCTTTGCCTCCATCCTCCATCGATTAGCAAATTTAGCATTTGAGGGAATGGCAGCTGCATCGACAGAGCAGTTCACACTTCGCTTGCTTCCACCAAGCGGTGTGCTTCCGGCCAAAGGCGTGGCCAAGGGACCCGATCGGCAAAGTTGCCTGATGAGGTGATTGGTTTCTTTGGACCCCGCCGCCTGCTGCTGCTAGCTAGCGTCTGACGTGATCACTGGCGGTGAGTGTGGCGGAAGTGCGCTCCTAGCTAGCAGCACCTCGGATGCGCACATGGCTTGTCAAATGTTTTTTTATTTTTGAAAGATAATGGCTTGTCAAATGTGTCGGGGGAAACCCATTCCCGCGCATACCACCGTCGAGATAGTATGCATACGGTAGTTCATATTTGATGATTGAAGCAACTTTAGCACAGCCGTCACATTGTTTATGAAACATTTTTAAAATGCTTTCATAATTTTTTAAAGATAGCCGGGGCTCTGTACAAATTAGGAGTCGCCATATCCGATGATGAAAAAAAAGAGTCGCCGTATCTGTGCAACCTTCACACTATTTTACATGTTGCCGAGTCTTTGTGCAAATGAAACCATATTTTCTAGATCAAATTTTAATATGAAGTGCAATCGAAAGCAATTGTCGCAGGCTCCAAAATGCATGAACGAAAGATCAACCATCATGCACACATTCAACCAACATGCACAAAGCACATGTCGGCATCA
Source organism: Aegilops longissima (assembly GCA_021605205.1). Taxonomy (NCBI): domain Eukaryota; kingdom Viridiplantae; phylum Streptophyta; class Magnoliopsida; order Poales; family Poaceae; genus Aegilops; species Aegilops longissima. The sequence goes on from CM038682.1 coordinate 306,339,967, forward strand.
CTGCCTGCTCCCATGTATGCATTGCCCCCATCCTCTGTGTTGGCCGCTCCATGGCATCCTACAAGCCAGGATATCCACTATGCCTCACCAATCAAAATGTTCTTGATGTTCTATGAGTGGCATTTTTGGATCTAACATCATGAACTAGTCTTCATCCGCCATATTTTATTGTATCAATCAATTGTTCTCAAATTGAATTATATGCGCCTCCATCTCTTTTGTGTGCATTTTACTTTCGTTAATTGTTCCCACCATGCCATCTTCTCTTGTAGCCTCCTCTCCTGCAACTTCACCTTCTCCTAGTTTCTTTACTTGATAAACTCATCAATCTTGTCTTTCATGGCCTCCCCCTTGCCTCGTCTGTTAAGCATATGCTTCGATCTCTCCTTCCTGTCTGGCAGCCCATGCGGCCGCGCATGCATGACCCCGGAGTAGGACTCCTAGGTTCTTCCCATCTTGATCACCACTATGAAACTCCGAAGAGAAACATGCATATAAAAAACTAAAAGATGTAATGTGTAGGCTATTCAAGGTAGCAAATTATTACATTTTGATAATAAAACTAAGGAGGAATTTGTTTCTCAATAATTTTTGAGAAATACATGTAACTTTATTTAACCATGACAACCATTATGGGTACATTGCTTTGGATAAAATATCCAAAAAAACTACAAAAAAACTTCCATTACTAAGAATTACATTGAGTTCTCTTAGACACATCTTCTTGGTGGTAACCATTTTTGCAAGATAAAATTCTACCAAACTTTCAACGAAGACACTGCAATTAGACATGGGCAACAACATCGCTACTCATAGAGCTGCACAAATTTGTACCATAAAGCTTTCGGAGAGCCCCTTGTGTCGCCAATTCCAAAATATGAGAAGCCATGAGCGATGAACGGACTTAGGCCAAGGATAATCCCTTAGAAGAGAAGATTCTTGAACCATACTATCTTCACTGTAGTGCCAATGAAGAATTCCAACTCCACAAAAAATTCAAACCAATAAAAACACCAAGACACTCTAAGCTCAAAAGACTCGAGCTGAATTGTCAACGGTATGTGCCAAAACAAAAGCAAACAACCACTCGCACCATTACTTTCCTGCACCTCCATACTGTCCATCCGCAACTTTTTTTCCTAAGCTTCTCTGCCTTAACTTTGTTCAGATGTTCTCAGACAGGAAGATAATATCCGACCCCCACTGCTTCTGGACATCCAGAAGCGCTATTGCGACCGCGACACTTGCCATACCTGTAGGATCAAAAGTATGTCTAGAGGGGGGTGATTAGACTACTTGACCAAATACAAATTTAGCCTTTTCCCTATTTTAAGTCTTGCCAGATTTTAGCAAGATAACACAAGTCAAGCAACCAACCTACACATGCAAATCTAAGAGTATAGCAGTGGAATGTAAATTATTGCATATGAAGGTAAAAGGGAGGAGTTTGGAGGGAGCAAATGCAATGTAGACACGGAGATTTTTGGCGTGGTTCCGATAGGTGGTGCTATCGTACATCCAAGTTGATGGAGACTTCAACCCATGAAGTGTAATGGCTGCGCAAGTCCACGGACGGCTCCACCCACGAAGGGTCCACAAAGAAGCAACCTTGTCTATCCCACCATGGCCATCGCCCACGAAGGACTTGCCTCACTAGGGTAGATCTTCACGAAGTAGGCGATCTCCTTGCCCATACAAACTCCTTGGTTCAACTCCACAATCTTGTCGGAGGCTCCCAAGTGACACCTAACCAATCTAGGAGACACTACTCTCCAAAAGGTAATAGATGGTGTGTTGATGATGAATTCCTTGCTCTTGTGCTTCAAATGATAGTCTCCTCAACACTCAACTCTCTCTCATAGATTTGGATTTGGTGGAAAGATTATTTGAGTGGAAAGCAACTTGGGGAAGGCTAGAGATCAAGATTTTTGTGGTTGGAATGGAATATCTTGGTCTCAACACATGAGTAGGTGGTTCTTTCTCAGAAAATGAATGGTAGAAGTGTAGGCACGTTCTGATGGCTCTCTCCATGAATGAAGAGTGGGTGGAGGGGTATATATAGCCTCCACACAAAATCTAACCGTTACACACAATTCACCAAACTCGGTGGGACCGATTCATGAAACTCGGTCAGACCAATTTAGTTCAAAATGTGAACGTTAGGATTTTCGGTGGGACCGACATGTCAACTCGATGGGACCTATTTCACTAGGGTTAGGGCATAACGTAATTTCTGTGAGACCGATCACATAAACTCGGTGAGACCGATTTTGTGTAACAAGCGCACAGAAAGTTGGTCAGGCAAACTCGGTGGGACCGACCGCTCATTTCGGTTAGACCGAAATGTTATGAAAAGGAAACGGAGAGTTTGCATTGCAAACTCGGTGGGACCGATCGCTCATCTCGGTTAGACCAAAACATTACAAAGGGAAATAGAGAGTTTGCAATCCCATCTCGGTGAGACCGAACTGATTAGGGTTTCTGGCTATGGCTATTTCAAATGAACTCGGTGGCGTTGGATAGATCAAATCGGTGGGGCCGAGTTTGACTTTTGGTTTGGGACATACATGGATATGAGAAAGTGGTTGAGGGCTTTTGGAGCATATCACTAAGCATTTTGAGCAAGCAAGCCATTAAGCAACACCTCATCCCCTTATAATAGTATTGGATTTTCCTATGGACTCAATTTGATCTTGGACGACTAAAATGAAAAAGGTAGAGTCTTGAGCTTGAGCCAATATGTGTCCTTAGCATTTTGAGGGGTCCACACACTGGTGCGCGTCGGTTCTATACAAACGGTTTTTAAACCCTTTTCGCGACGACATTTGGAACCGTCGCCAAGTGAGTGTGGGCGATAGGGGGGTCCTTCCCACACGACCCTGAAACCGTCGGGGATAGGGCCACTCTGAAGACTCCTACGTTTTCGCTCGCATTGCCATCCGTCGGTATTCGTGGTGCTACGTTTACGATGCGCGGACCATCACAAACGGTTCACTATTATAGAACGTGTGTGATGCGCGGCCCATCACAAACGGCTCACTGTTAAGAAGATTAGCTAATTGTCATACGTGTGTCGGACAGGATTACGAAACGTCGGACCATCGTAACATCGTCGTACACGACAACTATCGCACACACTATTCTGCGGTGCAACGTTATGATGCATACTTCATCAGAAACAGTTCATGGTTGCGAATCGCGTACGATAAGGCAACTAACACAAACATTTAATTTGCCCACACCGTTTATGATATTGTCTGACACCGCACACGCTTTGCGAACGGCTAGTGTGTGCATTCTTGCACACATTTCCTCTCTGTGAACCGTCTCGGATTATGGTGCATATCACAAACGTTTGTGTTTTACCAACCGTGTGTGTCGTAACAACCTGGAGAGCATAATTTCACCATAATTTAATTGCTGCTTTTTCAAATTGTATCGGATTTGGATTTGAATTTGAATGTATGCTGCAACTTTATTCATATCCATCAGGTTCAAACAACCAATGCATTATTCGATTCATAGGTACATATGTTCAAGAATTACATAAGAACCAAGTAAAGAATGATGAACCACAGTTGTATACTTGTACTATTAAATACGATAAAGAAAGAGGCGAAATATATTCGGGTTGCTGAACAAGGTGAAGCGGAATGCCCATATTGTGCCCTCCTACATGCAGAAGGCACGCACGACTCTAGTCCAACCCCTTGTGATGGCTGATCGCCCATCCTTCACGGTCTTCATGAAAACATCTAGATAATCATCGTTTTCTGGTAGAAATACTTTAACCCTTGCATGCCCACCAATCATGTAGTTTGAGAGGTAATCTTGAGTAAACTGCTTTGACAACCACTGCAAAGGAAAAAAGATTCAGACATTGTCATCTAACACAACTCATTATGGGCAGTAAAAAGAAGGCTGCATAGTTCTTACTTACCATCCTGCAGTTCGCTGTTGTCTTGAATAAAGTGTAAACAAATAGTTTAATTGCCATCTTTGGACCCATTTTACTAACAATCTTTATCAGCTTCCTCACTTGATGTTGGTTCATCGATATCTCATTGCCCCATTGATGTCTACGATGCAACTTTATTCTTGTAGACACGTGTTGGGCCTCTAAGCGCAGAGTTTTGTAGGACAGTAGCAACTTTCCCTCAAGTGGATGGCCTAAGGTTTATCAATCCGTGGGAGGCATAAGATGAAGATAGTCTCTCTCAAACGACCCTGCAACCAAATACAAGAAATCTCTTGTGTCCCCAACACACCCAATACAATGGCAAATTGTGTAGGTGCACTAGTTCGGCGAAGAGATGGTGATAAAAGTGTAATATTGATGGTAGAAGTATATTTTTATAATCTGAATAAATAAAAACAGCAAGGAAAAAATATATTAAACGGGCACAAACATGGGATTACAATGCTTGAAAATGAGGCCTAGGGTCCGTCCTTTTGCTAGTGCAACCTCTCAACAATGCTAATATAATTGGATCATATAACCATCCCTCAAAGTGTGATGAAGAATCACTCCAAAGTTCCTATCTAGCGGAGAACATAAGACGGAATTGTTTGTATGGTACGAAACCACCTCAAAGCTATTCTTTCCGATCGATCTAACCAAGAGTTCGTACTAAAATAACACCAAAGCAAATTCAGATTCATAATAATCAATCCAACACAAAGAACTTCAAAGAGTGCCCCAAGATTTCTACCAGAGAAACAAAGACAAGAACGTGCATCAACCCCTATGCATAGATTACCCCAATGTCACCTCGGGAATCTTCGAGTTGAGTGCCAAAACATATATCAAGTGAATCAATATGATACCCCATTGTCACTAAGAGTATTCATATGCAAGACATATATCAAGTGCTCTCAAATCCATGAAAGTATTCAATCTGATAACAACGAAATCTCAAAGGGAAAAACTCAATTCATCACAACAAGATAGAGAGGGGAAAACACCATATGATCCGACTATATTAACAAAGCCCGTGATACATCAAGATTGTGACATCTCAAGAAAACGAGAGAGAGAGAGAGAGAGAGAGAGAGAGAGAGAGAGAGAGAGAGAGAGAGAGAGAGAGAGATTAAACACATAGCTACTTGTACAAACCCTTAGCCCCGAGGGCGGACTACTCCCTCCTCATCGGGGTGGCTGATAACCCACAAGTATAGGGGATCAATTGTAGCCTCTTTCGATAAGTAAGAGTGTCGAACCCAACGAGGAGCTAAAGGTAGAACAAATATTCCCTCAAGTTCTATCGACCACCGATACAACTCTATGCACGCTTGACGTTCGCTTTACCTAGAACAAGTATGAAACTAGAAGTACTTTGTAGGTGTTTTCAGATAGGTTAGCAAGATAATAAAGAGCGCGTAAATAAAAAGTAGGGGCTGTTTAGATAAAGACACAACTACATTAGTTTTATTAAAGAGCTTTTTGTTACGAGAAAGTTATTTATCCCTAGGCAATCGATAACTAGACCGGTAATCATTATTGCAATTTTATTTGAGGGAGAGGCATAAGCTAACATACTTTCTCTACTTGGATCATATGCACTTATGATTGGAACTCTAGCAAGCATCCGCAACTACTAAATATCATTAAGATAAAACCCAACCATAGCATTAAAGCATCAAGTCCCCTTTATCCCATACGCAAACAACCTACTTACTCGGGTATGTGCTTCTGTCACTCACGCCACCTACCATAAGCAAATCATGAACATATTGCAAACCCTACAGCGGGAATCCCTCACGCTTGCGCGACACGGAGAGCACCATAGGACAACACCAATAATAAAACATGCAACAAACCAATCTTGATCATCAAATAACCCATAGGACAAAACGGATCTACTCAAACATCATAGGATAGCCATACATCATTGGGAAATAATATATAGCGTTGAGCACCATGTTTAAGTAGAGATTACAACGGGCAAGAGAGAGGTTAAACCGCTGCATAGAGGGGGGAAGAATTGGTGATGATGGCGGTGAAGTTGTTGGTGAAGATTGCGGTGATGATGATGGCCACGGCGGCGTTCCGGCGCCACCGGAAGAGAAGGGGCGAGGGGGCCCCTTGGTCTTCTTCTTCCTTGACCTCCTTCCTAGACGGGAGAAGGGTTTCCCCTCTGGTCCTTGGCCTCCATGGCGTGGGAGGGGCGAGAGCCCCTCCGAGATTGGATCTGTCTCTCTGTCTCTCTCTGTTTCTGCGTTCTCTCCTGCCGCACTTTCACCATTTCAGGTATATATGGAGATCCATAACTCCGATTGGCCTGAAACCTTCGCCATGATTTTTTACCAAAAAATAGCTTTCTTGCGGCCGAAGAAGGGCGTCAACCGCATTACGGGTGGACCACGAGGGTCAGGGGCGCGCCCTGGGGGGTAGGGCGTGCCCCCCTACCTCGTGCCCACCTCGGACACCGTTTTGCGTTGATCTTTCTCCCAGATTTTCCAAATATTCCAAAATAATTCTCCATCTGTTTTTATCTCGTTTGGGTTCCGTTTGATATGGATATTCTGCGAAACCAAAAACATGCAACAGATAGGAACTGGCACTGGGCACTGGATCAATATGTTAGTCCCAAAAATAGTATAAAAAGTTGCCAAAAAGTATATGAAAGTTGAATAATATTGGCATGGAACAATAAAAAACTATAGATACGACGGAGACGTATCAGCATCCCCAAGCTTAATTCCTGCTCGTCCTCGAGTAGGTAAATGATAAAAAAGATAATTTTTGATGAGGAATGCTACCTAGCATAATCTTGATCATATGTCTAATCATGGCATGAATATTAAGACACGAGTGATTCAAGGCAATAGTCTATCCTTTGACATAAAAACAATAATCAAGCATACCAACCAAGCAATTATGTCTTATTGAAATAACATAGCCAAAGAAAGCTCATCCCTACAGAATCATATAGTCTAGCTATGCTCCATCTTCACCACACAAAATATTCACATCATGCACAACCCCGATGACAAGCCAAGCAATTGTTTCATACTTTTGACGTTTCTCAAACCTTTTCAACTTTCACGCAATACATGAGCGTGAGCCATGGACATAACACTATAGATGGAATAGAATATGATGATAGAGCTTGTATGGAGAAGACAAAAAGGAGAAGATAGTCTCACATCAACTAGGCATATCAACGGGCTATGGAGATGCCCATCAATAGATATCAATGTGACTGAGTAGGGATTGCCATGCAACGGATGCACTAAGAGCTATAAGTATATGAAAGCTCAAGCTAAAACTAAGTGGGTGTGCATCCAACTTGCTTGCTCATGAAGACCTAGGGCACTTCAGAAAGCCCATCGTTGGAATATACAAGCCAAGTTCTATAATGAAAATTCCCACTAGTATATGAAAGTGATAACTCAAGAGACTCTCTATATGAAGAACATGGTGTTACTCTGAAGCACAAGTGTGGTAAAAAGGATAGTAACATTGCCCCTTCTCTCTTTTTCTCTTTTTTTTTCTTTTTTTTGGTGGGCTTCTTTGTCCTTTTTCTAATTTGGGCTTCTTTGGCCTCTTTTATTTATTGTAAAGTCCAGAGTCTCATCCCGACTTGTGGGGGAATCATAGTCTCCATCATCCTTTCCTCACTGGGGCAATGCTCTAATAATGATGATCATCACACTTCTATTTACTTACAACTCAATATTACAACTCGATACTAGAACAAAGGTATGACTATATATGAATGCCTCCGGCGGTGTACCAGGATGTGCAATGATCTAGCGTAGCAATGACATAAAAAAAACGGACAAGCCATGAAAACATCATGCTAGCTATCTTACGATCATGCAAAGCAATATGACAATAAATGCTCAAGTCATGTATATGATGATGATGGAAGTTGCATGGCAATATATCTCGGAATGGCTATGGAGATGCCATGATAGGTAGGTATGGTGGCTGTTTTGAGGAAGGTATATTGTGGGTTTATGGTACCGGCGAAAGTTGCGCGGTACTAGAGAGGCTAGAAATGGTGGAAGGGTGAGAGTGCGTATAATCCATGGACTCAACATTAGTCATAAAGAACTCACATACTTATTGCAAAAATCTATTAGTCATCGAAACAAAGTACTACACGCATGCTCCTAGGGGGGTAGATTGGTAGGAAAAGACCATCACTTGTCCCCGACCGCCACTCATAAGGAAGACAATCAATAAATAAATCATGCTCCGACTTCATCACATAATGGTTCACCATACGTGCATGCTACGGGAATCACAAACTTCAACACAAGTATTTCTCAATTTCACAATTACTCAACTAGCACGACTCTAATATCACCACCTTTATATCGCAAAAACTGTTGCAAGGAATCAAACATATCATATTCATTGATCTACAAGTTTTATGTAGGGTTTTATGACTAACCATGTGAATGACCAGTTCCTGTCATCTCTCTAAAAAGATATAAGTGAAGCACGAGAGTTTAATTCTTTCTACAAAATATATGCCCACGCTCTAACAAATATAAGTGAAGCAAAAGAGCATTCTACAAATGGCGGTTGTTTATGTAAAGAGAAATAGATAATCCAAGCTTCAAATGATATAAGTGAAGCACATGAAGCATTCTATAAAGCCATACGCAAAAGATATAAGTGAAGTGCAGAGAGCATTCTATAAATCAACCAAGGACCATCTCATACCAGCATGGTGCATAAAATAAAATGAAAACTAAATGCAAGAAGACGCTCCAAGATTTGCACATATCACATGAATGAAATGAATCCGAAAACATACCGATATTTGTTGAAGAAAGAGGGGATGCCTTCCGGGGAATCCCCAAGCTTAGACGCTTGAGTCTCCTTGAATATTTACTTGGGGTGCCTCGGACATCCCCAAGCTTGAGCTCTTGCCTCTCTTCCTTCTTCTCACATCGAAACCTTCTCGATCATCGAACACTTCATCCACATAAAACTTCAACAGAAAACTCGGTAAGATCCGTTAGTATAATAAAGCAAATCACTACTCTAAGTACTGTTGCAAACCAATTCATATTTTGTTTTTGCATTGTTTCTACTGTAATATAGCTTTTCCATGGCTTAATCCACTGATATAAGTTGATAGTTTCATCAAAACAAGCAAACTATGCATCAAAAACAGAATCTGTCAAAAACAAAACAGTCTGTAATAATCTGAACATTCACCATACGTATGATACTTGAAAAAAATCTGAAACAATTAGGAAAAATAAATAATTTGTATATAAATACAGTGCAAAAAGAATCAGAACCATTTGACGTTCCAGTAAAAAAGTAAAAATCGCGCACTTCAGCCAAAGTTTCTGTCTTGCACCATACAAACCGTCAAGCATTGTAAACATCCTAAAGGCAAATCTTGGCACATTATTTTTATAATACAATGGAATTGTACAAGGGGATAATTATTTTTGTTTAAAAGTTTCTGTAATCAAGATTCACAAAGTTTCAGTGAGCATGAACAAAGTTCAAGGACGTCCCCCACTTTCACAATGCTCGTCTTTCTCACTTTCGCTTTTCTTTTTGAGATAGTTTTGGGTTCCCCTCTTTATTTTTGTTGTTTTTAAACTATATGAAAGCACTCAACAGAAATAAATGACTCTCTAAAACTTCCGGGTTGTCTCCCTGGCAGCGCTTTCTTTAAAGCCATTAAGCTAGGCATACAGTGCTCAAGTAGTGAATCCACCGGATCCCAAGGTATATCAAAGCCAATTTTAATTAGCAATGATTTGTAATTTAGTAGTGAGCACAAAGTAACATATATCATGTAATGACGAAGTCTAACTCTCTTCCTATGCATCGGCATGTCATAAAAGAACAATTCATGCACACATAGTAAAGGCAAATGCATAGTATAAACTGTTTCTTGCAATTTTATCGTGTGGGAAACATAGAGAGGTGGAGATATAGTTCCTCTCTCATAATAATTTCAAGTAGGAGCAGCAAGCACATGCATATTATATTCATCAAAATCATCATGTGCAACTGTAAAGGCAACCCATCAATGTAATCCTTAATAAAAGCAAACTTCTCCGATATAGTGTAGTTGGGAGAATTCAAAAAGATAATAGGACTATCATGCGTGGGTGCAATAGCAACAATTTCATGTTTAACATAAGGAACTATAGCAAGTTCATCTCCATAAGCATAATTCATATTGGCATCTTGGCCACAAGCATAGCAAGCATCATCAAAAAGGGACATTTCAAAAGAATCAATGGGATCATAGCAATTATCATAGCATTCATCGTTCGGTAAGCATGAAGGGAAATTAAACAATGTATGCGTTGAAGAGTTACTCTCATTAGAAGGTGGGAACGGGTGATCAATCCGCTCTTCCTCCTTTTGTTCTTCACTCTCCTCCTCATCTTTTTCATCCAATGAGCTCACAGTTTCATCAACTTCTTCTTCCATAGATTCCTGCAAAATATTAGTCTCTTCTTGGACAGCGGAGACTTTCTCAATAAGTGCATTAATATAGGCATTATATTCATAATTGTCAAAGCAATATTTTAGGATAGCTAAATTTTCAGGCCTATAAACATCATCATCGAAAGCTTCATACTTTCCAAACAAAGATTCAATTTCATAAGCGCCCTTAAAAGCAACAAATTCTTCTATTTGTTCCACATCATAGTAGTCATATATACCATTAGCATAAGAAGCTAAGGTTTCATTATCATTAAGTTTGCATTAAAAGGGAAGGTGTGGAGCCTTCATCCTAGAGCAACAAGTATAATCATAACTCAAGCATACTTGCCGAGCATACCACTTCAATATATAAATTTGATCCCATAATAGTTTCCCTTTTTTTGTCAAGCGATAATCCCTAAAGTATTCACGTTGATCCAACGTTACTCCCATTGCCAAATTGAATGAGGTTTTCTCAGGATTATCAAAGTGGTACATAATATTTTTCACATATTGAGCATCGAGGGTTTTAGGAGGTTCCTCATTGTAACTCCCCGGATGTAACTTTCCATATTTGTAACTCCAACTCTTGCCATTTTCGGCATTGTGATATGATATTCCCTCCGTGGTTGGGTTTTTCTTCATTTTTGCATTTTGTCCATGTCATGCATTTCATATCATGTCATCATGTGCATCGCATTCGCATACGTGTTCGTCTCATGCATCCGAGCATTTTCCCCGTTGTCCGTTTTGCAATCCGGCACTCCTAGGTCCCCCGGCGTCCCCTTTTACATTTTTCCGTGAGCGGGTACTAAACTTTCTCGGAATGGACCGAGGTTTGTCAAGTGGCCTTGGTACACCACCGGTAGACCACCTGTCAAGTTTCGGGTCATTTGGAGCTTGTTTGGTACTCCAACGGTTAACCGCACTCTCGCAAAGGCCTCTTTTAAGTTGCAGCCCAACACCCCTCCAAAACAGCCCAATAACCCATCTAAGTCACTTCCATGCTCTCCGTCGTCGGATCACGATCGTGTGGGCGAAAACCGCACCTCGTTTGGAGCTTCCTAGCTCCTTCTACCTATAAATATATCCTCCCTCCGAAAATTTTGGATCCGAAACCCTAGCCCCGCTCCCTCCATGGCCGGACACGTCCGTCCGCCCGAAACAAAACCCGCCGCCGCCCGGACCAACCGCGGCGCGCCACGTAACCTCCGCCGTGCCCGCGCGCCGCCTGCCCGCGAGGTCCGTGCAGGCCTCATGCCCGTCGCCGCCCGCCGCACAAGCGCTCCAGCGCTCCGCGCCGCATGACTTGGCCAAGGGTGAACGCCGCCGCTGCCCGCTGCCGCCCGCCGCCCGTCGCCGGCTGCCTCCGCCGCCTCGCCCGGCCGCCCGTCGCCTGCTGCCTCCGCCGCCTCGCCCGGCCGCCCGTCGCCGCCGGCCGCCGCCGCCGCTGCCGCCGTCCCGCGCGCGCCGCCCTCCGCCGCCAGCGCCGGCCGCCGTCCCCGGCCTCTCCTTCCTCCACCTCCGGCGAGCCGCCGCCGGCCGTCCTCGGCTTCCGCGCGCCCCGGATCTGAGATCCAAAAAAAACCGCAAGGGTTGACTTCTTCTCCCCCCCCCCGATTTTCGTCTAAGTCATTATTTTGTGATTAATTTTTGCTGCATTTTCACCATGCCATAATTCTGTACGCCTGGCTCCGTTTGGGGCGTGTAGCATACCAAATTGTTCGCCTCGAAGAGTAGATCATTTCATTCCATTGCATAATTTTCATTTGAGCTCATCTTGATGCCCGAAATACTGTTGGAAGAGGGCTATGTGATGTTAGTTTCAGATTCTTATCAGAACATGCACTTTTGTCATTTTTGCCATGATTGATGTGTACACCATATGATCTTGAGTCCTACATGTGTTTTGTAATATGCCATGCCATCTTTACAGGGGTGTATGCCATGTATTTTTGTGATCTCTGTGGTGACTAGCACAAGCATGCAAACTAGGCTTCATGATGTTGCTGTTTTCAGCCCCTGTTTTTGCTGATATTTTTATGCCATGTTAACTTGATGCTACAGAGAGATCCATACTTATTTTGAGATACTTCAGTAGGGATGTTTTGAACATATGGTTATGCTCTATCCATCCATGCCCTTGTTTGCAATTATGGAGTGCCATAGCTTGAGTCAATCGAGCTCTACTTTTGCTATAAAATGTTTCCTGGCAGATTGTTTACATGTTATTCAATTTTGCCAAGGTTGTTGTAGTTGATCCGTGTATGCTATGATGTTGTTCTGGACATGTGTAGCTTCTATGCCATGTCTTCTTGATGTATGTATGCTTTGTGTATCATGAAATGCTCTGTAGTGAGTGCATCGAGCTCTTAAACATGCCTACTTGTTATCTGTTTTTGTCATGCCCTGTTGCTGAATCTGTTAACGAAACTTGCTATGTTTACGTGGGTGCCATCATATCTTCTGATCCTTTTTGGCTCATGGTCAGTAAGGGACTTTTGTTCTATGCTTTGAGTAGACTCATGCCATGCCTTGTTTTGCTATTATAAGTTCCTGTAGCATGTTTTTTGCTTGCTCTGAACATTGCTTCCTGATGCTGATTCAGCCATGTTCAGCATTTTCTCTAAGTCTGTGAAGCTGATATATTTTGCACTTTTGACATGCTTGTTTGTACCTGTTAATGATGCGATTTAGCCGTAGCTCAGTGTTCATCTTTTGTCAAGCATCTTGAGTAGATCACTGCCATATGCTTTGTTGGTACGTTTGGGTGCAGTAGCTTAATTTCTTGTTGCTTGCTATGTGGCATCATGCTGTTAATGGCAGATTTGTGCCATTCTTGTTTTGCTTGTCATTTGCAAACCGTGCATCCGATTCCGGTGATCTTTATATCGATTTCAACGAAATCATCTGACCTTTCAGCGGCATACTTGGTTTGCCAAGTTGATGCCTGGTTCATCATTTTCCTTCCGAACACGCATATGCATTGCATCTCACATCTCGCATATCATGCCATGTATTGCATCATGTTGCTTGTGCATTGCACCGTGATTTATTGTGGTTCCATTGTTTGTGTTCTTGCTTTGGGTAGAGCCGGAGGCGAGTACGTGAGCGAGGAACCTGTTGAGAACGCTTACGAGGATCAAGCTTTGACAACAACTCGAGAACCTTGCGAGCAAGATGACCATACCCTCGAAATCACTTCTATCTTTGCTTGCTAGATGCTCGCTCTTTTGCTATGCCTATGCTACGGTGCCTATCACTTGCTTATCATGCCTCCCATATTGCCATGTCAATCCCCTAACCATCCTTTCCTAGCAAACCGTTGATTGGCTATGTTACCGCTTTGCTCAGCCCCTCTTATAGCGTTGCTAGTTGCAGGTTAAGATGAAGTTTGTTCCTCGTTGGAACATGGAGATGTTGTTCCTTGTTGGAACATGTTTACTTGTTGGGATATCACAATATCTATTGTTTAATTAATGCATCTATATACTTGGTAAAGGGTGGAAGGCTCGGCCTTATGCAGTGTTTTGTTCCTCTTGCCGCCCTAGTTTCCGTCATACGGTGTTATGTTCCTTGATTTCGCGTTCCTTACGGTTGGGTGATTTATGGGACCCCTTGACAGTTCGCTTTGAATAAGACTCCTCCAGCAAGGCCCAACTTTGGTTTTACCATTTGCCACCTAAGCCTTTTTCCCGGGTTTTCGCGAGCCGAGGGTCATCTTTATTTCGCGCCCGGACGGTGCTCCTTCGAGTCTTGGCCAAACGGGCAGACAGCAGGGCCACCACGAGGCAACTCGAGGGCTGGTTTTACTCGTAGGCTGACCTATCCGGTGTGCCCGAGAGCGAGATATGTGCAGCTCCTATCGGGATTTGTCGGCGCATCGGGCGGCTTTGCTGGTCTTGTTTTATTCTTTGTCGAAATGTCTTGTAGTCCGGGATTCGAGACTGATCGGGTCTTCGGTAGAAGGAATATCCTTCGTTGACCGTGAGAGCTTATAATGGGCTAAGTTGGGACACCCTGCAGGTATTATCTTTGAAAGCCGTGCCGCGGTTATGAGGCAGATGGGAATTTGTTAATGTTCGGTTGTAGAAAACACGAAGTTGATCTTAATTAATACACATCAACCGCGTGTGTAGCTGTGATGGTCTCTTCTCGGAGTCCGAGAAGTGAACACTGATGTTGGAGTTATGTTTGGCGTAAGTAGTTGGGATCACTTCTTGATCGCTACTAGCTTCACGACCGTGCCTTGCTTCTCTTCTCGCTCTCTTTTGCGAATGTAGCCACCATATATGCTAGTCGCTTGCTGCAGCTCCACCTCACAATTCTGTCCTACCTATAAGCTTAAATAGTCTTGATCTCGCTGGTGTGAGATTGCTAAGTCCCGTGACTCACAGATTCTACCAAAACAGTTGCAGGTGCCGGCGATGCGGTCAGGTGGCGAACCGAGCTCAAGTGGGAGTTCGATGAGGAACATGGTCGTTACTATGTGTCTTTTCACGATGATCGTAGTGGAGCCAGTTGGGACGATCGGGGATCTGTGTAGCATTTGGGGTAGTCTTCTTTTATTTTGGTTCCGTAGTCGGACCTTGAGTGTAATCTGGATGATGGATGTTTATTTATGTATTGTGTGAAGTGGCGATCGTAAGCCAACTATGTATTGTAACACCCCCGATGCGGCTATATCTCCCACGTGTCGAGGCACGACTTAGAGGCATAACCGCATTGAAAGCAATGTCGCAAGTGAGGTAATCTTCACACAACCCATGTAATAAATAAGGAAAGAGATACATAGTTGGCTTACGATGCGCCACTTCACACAATACATAAATAAACATCCATCATTCAGAGTACACTCAAGGTCCGACTACGGAACCAAAATAAAAGAAGATACCCCAAATGCTACACAGATCCCCGATCGTCCCAACTGGGCACCACTACTGATCATCAGGAAAAGACACATAGTAACGACCACATTCCTCGTCGAACTCCCACTTGAGCTCGGTTGAGTCACCTGCACTGGCATCATCGGAACCTGCAACTATTTTGGAAGTATCTGTGAGTCACGGGGACTCAGCAATCTCACACCCGCGAGATCAAGACTATTTAAGCTTATAGGAAGGACAGAGTAGTAAAGTGGAGCTGCAGCAAGCGACTAGCATATATGGTGGCTACATCGCAAAAGAGAGCGAGAAGAGAAGCAAAGCACGGACGTGAAGCTAATAGCGATCAAGAAGTGATCCTGAACTACTTACGTCAGACATAACTCCAACACCGTGTTCACTTCCCGGACTCCGCCGAGAAGAGACCATCACGGTTACACACGCGGTTGATGTGTATTTTAATTGAGGTCAACTTTGGGTTTTCTACAACCGGACATTAACAAATTCCCATCTGCCTCATAACCGCGGGCACGGCTTTCGAAAGATATTACCCTGCAGGGGTGTCCCAACTTAGCCCATTATAAGCTCTCACGGTCAACGAAGGATATTCCTTCTACCGGAAGACCCGATCAATCTCGAATCCGGACTACAAGACATTTCGACAGAATAAAACAAGACCAGCAAAGCCGCCCGAATGTGCCGACAAATCCCGATAGGAGCTGCACATATCTCGTTCTCGTGGCACACCGGATGAGCAGTCCGTATAACTAAAACCAGACCTCAAGTTTCCTTGAGGGGCGCTGCAAAGCACTCTAGTTTGGGCCAGCACTCGAAGGAGCACTGGTCCGGGGTTAAAATAAAGATGACCTCGGCTCGCGAAACCCGGGGAAAAGGCTTAGGTGGCAAATGGTAAAACCAATGTTGGGCCTTGCTGGGACGAGTCTTATTCAAAGCGAACTGTCAAGGGGGTCCCATAAATCACCCAACCGTAAGGAACACGAAATCAAGGAACATAACACCGTATGACGGAAACTAGGTGGCAAGAGGAACAAAACACTGTGCATAAGGCCGAGCCTTCCACCCTTTACCAAGTATATAGATGCATTAATTATAGCAGATATATATTGTGATATCCCCAACAAGTAAACATGTTCCAAAAAGGAACAACATCTCCATGTTCCAACAAGGAACAAACTTCAGCTTCACCGCAACTAGCAACGCTATAAGAGGGCTGAGCAAAGCGGTAACATAGCCAATCAACGGTTTGCTAGGAAAAGGATGGTTAGGGCTGACATGGCAATATGGGTGGCATGATATAGCAAGTGGTAGGCATCGCAGCATAGGCATAGCAAAAGAGCGAGCAACTAGCATAGCAAAGATAGAAGTGATTTCGAGGGTATGGTCATCTTGCTCGCAATGTTCTCGAGTTGTCGAAAGCTTGATCCTCGTAAGCGTTCTCAACAGGTTCCTCGCTCACGCACTCGCCTCCCGGCTCTACCCAAAGCAACAACACAAACAAAGGAACCACAATAAATCACGGTGCAATGCACAATCAACATGATGCAAAACATGACATGATATGCGAGATGTGATATGCAATGCGAGCAAAGGCCCGAAGGTAAATGATGAACCAGGCATCAACTTGGCAAACCAAGTATGCCACTGAAAGATGAGATGATTTCGTTGAAATCGATATAAAGATCACCGAATCGGATGCACGGTTTGCAAATGACAAGCAAAACAAGAATGGCGCAAATCTGCCATTAACAGCATGATGCCACTTAGCAAGCAACAATTAATTAAGCTACTGCACCCAAACGTACCAACAAAGTATATGGCAGTGATCTACACGAGATGCTCGATAAAAGATGAGCACTGAGCTACGGCTAGTTCACATCATAACAGGTTCAAACAAGCATGGCGAAAGTGCACAAAATATCAGGCTGGACATGGCAAAAACAGCATCAGGTTGCAATGTTCAGAGCAACAGAACTACATGCTACAGGAACTTAAAATAGCAAAACATGGCATGGCATGAATCTACTCAAAGCATAGAACAAAAGTCCCTTACTGACCATAAGCCAAAAAGGATCAGAAAATATAGTAACACCCATGTCAATATTGAAAGTTTCGTTAAATGATTCAGCAACATGGCATGTCAAAAACTGTTAACGAGTAGGCATGTTTACAAGCTCAATGCACTCACTACAGAGCCTTATATGATAAACTAAGCATACATACATTAATAAGACATGACATAGAAGACATACATGGCAAGAACAATAACATAGCATAAATGGATCAACCACAACAACCTAGGCAAAATTGAATAACATGTAAACAATCTGCCAGGAAACATTTGATAGCAAAAGTAGAGCTCGATTGACTCAAGCTATGGCACTCCATAATTGCAAACAAAGGCATGGATGGATAGAGCAAGACATGTTTTACAAAACATCCTTACTGAAGTATCTCAAAATATGCATAGATCTCTCGGTATCATCAAGTTAACATGGCATCAAAATCAGCTAAAACAGGGCTGAAATCAGCAACATCAGGACACCTACTTTGCATGCTTGTGCTAGTCACCACATAGATCACAAAAATACATGGCATACACCCCTGGAAAGATGGCATGGCATATTACAAAACACATGTAGGACTCAAATTCATAGGGTGCACACATCAATCATGGCAAAAATAACAAAAGTGCAAGTTCTGTTAAGAAACAGAAACTAACATCACATAGCACTCTTCTAACAGCATTTCGGGCATCAAGATGAGCTCAAATGAAAATTATGCACTGAAGTGAAATGATCTACTCTTCGAGACGAACATTTTGATATATTATACGCGCAAAATGGAGCTACGATGACAGAGATATAGCATGAAGAAAATGACACAAAATAACAATGATATAAAAACTTAGAGGAAAAATGGAGAGGAGAAGAGAAGTCAACGGGCTCCTCGGACCGGATCGGGATCCGACCCGATCGGGACGCGGGCGGGCGGGCGGTGGAGGAGCTCGCGGAGGGAGGGAGGAGCGGCGGCGGAGGAGGTCGGCGAGCGGGCGCGGAGCGGGCGCCGCGGCGTGAGGGGGATGGCGGCGGCGGGCTTGATGGCGCGGCGCGGGCGACCAGTTGGTCGGCGGCGGGCGGCCGGAGGGAGGCGGCGGGCGGGCGGCGCTGGGGCGGGCGGCGGGAGTCGGCCGAGGCGGCGGGAGTCGCCGGGGCGCTGGCGGCGATCGGGTCGGGAGGAGGGATGGCGGGCGGGCTCGGCGGGCGGCGGCGGCGGGCGGCGGGTGCCACGTGGCGGCTCCCAGTTTGGCGGCGGCGGCGGGCGGACGTGTCCGGCCCGAATCGGACACGTCCGCGGCGGAGAGGAGCGGAGGCTAGGGTTAGGGGGAATTGATCCGGATTTTCGGGAGGTGTTTAAATAGGCATAGAGGGAGCTAGGAGAGTCCAAATGAGGTGTAGTTTTTACCACACGATCGTGATCGAACGACGGAGAGCATGGAAGTGACTTAGATGGGTTATTGGGCTGTTTTGGAGGGTGTTGGGCTGCAACTTAAAAGAGGCCTTTCGAGAGTGCGGTTAACCGTTGGAGTACCAAACGAGCTCAAATGACCGAAACTTGACCGGTGGTCTACGGTGGTATACCAAGGCCACTAGACAAACCTCGGTCCATTTCGAGAAGGTTTTGTACCCGCACGGAAAAACGTAAAAGGGACCGCCGGGGAGATAGGAGTGCCGGATTACAAAACGGACAACGGGAAAAATGCTCGAATCATGAGACTAACACGTATGCAAATGCGATGCACATGATGACATAATATAAAATGCATGACATGGACAAAATGCAAAAGGAGAAAACCCAACCACGGAGGGAATATCATATCACAATGCCGAAAATGGCAAGAGTTGGAGTTACAAATATGGAAAGTTACTCCGGGTGTTACAACACTCCACCACTACAAGAGGATCTCGCCCCGAGATCTAGGACTGAAAGAACTCCGGATATTCGAACGGAGGTGATCCTCGCGCCCGTGTAGCTTCTCGGTCGGAATGGTGTGACCACTTCACTTTGAGGAATTTGATTGACTTGTTGCGAGTCTTGCGCTCGGTTTCTTCAAGAATAGCAACAGGGTGCTCATGATAAGAGAGATCTTCTTGAAGGTCAATCTCTTGAAGTTGATAGTGCGTTCAGAGTCTTGAAGCACTTGCGAAGCTGTGACACGTGAAACACATCGTGCACGCTTGCAAAGTTGGATGGAAGCTCAAGTTGATAGGCGAGATCGCCTCTTTTGCCAATGATCTTGAAAGGACCCACGATCTAGGGGCAAGCTTCCTTTGATACCGGGCGACGAGTGCCTTTCATTGAGAGATGCGGAGGTAGACATGGTCTCCGATTTCAAAAGCCACATCACGGTGCTTATCATCATAATAGCTCTTCTGGCGCGATTATGCGGCTTTGAGATTCTCACGAATGACTTGGCACATTTCTTCCGCTTCGTGATCAAGTCATTGCCAAGAAGTTGGCGTTCACTGTCTCGCACCAATTGAGAGGAGTACGGCACTTTACGCCATAGAGAATTTCGAATGGGGCCTTGCCGAACTCGCTTGGAAGCTGTTGTTGTAGGAGAACTCGGCATATGGAAGACAATCTTCCCACTTCATACCGAAAGAAATGACACAAGCCCCGAGCATATCTTCAAGGATTTGATTAACTCGCTCAACTTGGCCACTTGTTTGAGGATGGAAAGCTGTCTGAAACGAATGTTGGTGCCCATGGCCTTCAAAAGAATCCCAAAACTTGGAGGTAAAGATGCTGCCACGGTGCAAGAGATCACTTGTGGAATGCCGTGCAAGGAGACAATCTCGAGGTGTATAGCTCGCCAACCGAGCTGCTGTGATGGATTCTTTGATAGGAAGAAAATGAGCCACTTTAGTAAGCATGTCAATGACAACGAAGATAGCATCATTTCCACGCTTGGACTTTGGAAATCCAGTCACGAAGTCCATTTCAATATGATCAAACTTCCATTCGGAATAGCAAGAGGTTGGAGGAGACCAGCTGGTCTTTGGTGTTCTGCTTTCACTCTTCCGCAGACATCACACTCATTCACGAATTGAGCAATTTCTCGCTTCATTCGAGTCCACCAATATGATTGCTTGAGGTCATGGTACATCTTCGTACTTCCGGGATGAATGGATAGAAGCGAATTGTGAGCCTCGCTCATAATGACTTTTCTCAGATCACCCTTAGGAACCACAATCCGGTCCTCAAAGAAAAGAGTATCTTTGTCATCAATGTGGAAGCACTTGTACTTGAAATGCCCTTGTCGATACCACGTTTCACCTTTTTCACCATGGTATCCGAAGTTGAGCCTCACGAATCTGATCTTCCAAAGTAGGAGAGACTATGAGGTTGGCAAGAAAGCCTTGAGGAACAACTTGAAGATTCAGCTATGGAAAGCTTCACAGAGATCCGGTGAAAAGGCTTGAGGATTAGGCATTGCGATAAGCTTTCCTGCTCAAAGCATCTGCAATGACATTGGCCTTGCCGGAGTATATTCAATACTTGGGTTGTACTCTTGAATCATTTCGACCCATCGAGTCTGCCTCGAGGTTGAGGTTGGGCTGAGTGAAGATGTACTTGAGACTCTTGTGATCGGTGAAAATGTCCACTTTCCTTCCCAACAAGAGATGTCTCCATGTAATCAATGCATGGACAATCGCCGCCAACTCAAGATCGTGAGTGGGGTAGTTCTTTTCGTTGGGCTTCAAGCTCAAGAGAAGTATAAGCCACAACTCTCTTCTCTTGCATTAACACAGACCGAGACCTTGAAGAGAAGCATCACGAGAAAACTTCAAATGGCTTGGATTCATCGGGAGGAGTCAAGACAGAGCTGTGACGAGTTTCTCTTTGAGGGTATTGAAAGCAACGCCACACTCGGGAGACCGGACATACTTCACATGCTTACGGAGAAGGTTGGAAAGAGGCTTTGCAATCTTGGAGAAGTTCTCAACGAATCTTCGCAATAGCTTGCAAGACCAAGAAAATCTGGAGCTGCTTGACATTCCGAGGAGGTTCCCAATTCACAATTGCGGACACCTTCTCGGGATTAACAGCGATGCCCTTGGCGGAGATGATATGACCAAGATAAAGCACTTCATCAAGCCAAAATTCACATTTGGAGAACTTAGCATAGAATTGATACTCTCGAGCTTGTCTAGCACCAATCGCAAATGCTTGGCATGATCCTTCTTATTCTTGGAGAAGACCAAAATATCATCAAGATAGACCAAAACGAATTCATTGGTGTAGGGGTTGAAAATGAAGTTCATCATCCGAGAGAATGTTGGAGGAGCATTGACGAGGCGAAAGACATGACAAGATATTCATAAGAACCAAAGCTTGTTACGAATGCTGTCTTGGGAATATCTTGTTCACGAATGCGAATCTGATGATACCCCATAATGAAGGTCAAGCTTGGAGAACACTTGTAGCACCTTTGAGTTGCTCGAAAAGCTCATTGATGTTGGGAAGTGGATACTTGTTCTTGATTGTCTTCTTATTCAATGGACGGTAATCGACGCAAAGTCGGTCCGTGCCATCCTTCTTCCGACAAAAAGAACACCACAACCCCAAGGAGATGAACTCGGTCCGATCAAACCAGACGCTCTTGTTCATCGAGCTGCTTCTTCAATTCCTTCAGCTCATCAGGTCCAAGCTTGTATGGACGCTTGCAAACGGGTTGATGCGGGCTCAAGATCGATAACGAACTCAAGCGGCCGATGAGGAGGCATACCCGAAGCTCTTACGGAAAGACATCTTGGTACTCACAAACGACTGGAATCTGAGAGATAGCATTCAGTTCGCCCTTCTCATTGAGAGAAAACAACCGAATGGTTTCATCACGAGCGGCATAGATGATCACATCATTAGAAGAGTGAGTCAATTGAATTTCCCTGGCAGCACAATCAAGCTGAGCTTTGTGCTGATAAAGCCAGTCCATTCCGAGAATAAGATCAATATCCGAGTCACCAAGGACAATAGGTTTGGCCAGAAATCTATAATCGCCCATCTTGATAGAAACATCCGGGACATAATTATTAGTTGTCATTTGCTTACCCGGGGACACAATTGATAAGGAACTAGGCAACTCTTGATAACCCAACTCATGCTTAGAGGCAAATGGTCTTGAGATGAAACAATGCGATGCACCAAGATCAAATAAGACTTTTGCGGGAATATCATTAATCGAAGATTACCCATTATCACATCGGAAGATTCTCCGCTTGAGCTGCATTCATCATATTGACCTTGGCATGCTTTGGATTATGCTTGACCTTTGCATTGCTGGAAGATTTCACAGAGGAGGAGGCGGAAGGCGCCTGGTTGAAGCACTTGTTCGCATAGTGACCTTTCTGCGACATTTGTTGCAAGTCACCTCGTAGAGCGGACGGTGGTAAGGAGCACTTGACCTTGGAGCTTGAGAATTAGACTTGTTACGATAGCTTGGGTTGGGTGGGTGGGAAGATCCACGGCCACCGAGTTCTTCTCACGATAAGGCCGACGGAACGGAGGAGGAGGAAGGTAAAACTTCGCTGCTTAGCTGCCACTTGAGAGGAAGAAGAAGACTGAACTGCATCCCCGATTCTCTTCTTAGAAGCCTCACATTTGAGCTGGGCAGCTTCTTGCTTGAGAGCCATGTTGTAGAAATCATCATACTTTTCTCGCTCAAAAGCACAAGAGCTAATTGCAGATCTTCTCTCGCACCACCTCGAATTGATAGATCATACTCTTCTCATCGTGCACGTCTTGCTTAGCAAAACAAGCGAGCTTCGAACTGGATATTGTATTGATAGACAGACATGTTGCCCTGCTTGAGATTGCGGAACTCCTCACGCTTGCTCTCAACAACACTTTTCGAATGTGATGAGCTCTGAAATCACGGTGGAACTCATCCTGTAATGACACGACCTCCTCTGGAATCTTTGTATTGTTGGTACCACTCGGCAGCTTGATCCTTGAGTTGAAACGATGCAAACTTGACAAAGTCCTCGGGTCTGACATTGCTACAGTCAAAATGCTTGCAGATGTCCACTAACCAATCGTCAGCGTCTGTGGCCTCGACACAGAAACTGAAAGACTTCGGCTGATTAGCGAGGAACTGACTGAGAGTAGCAAAGTGCGGCTGATTGTTGCCTTGACCTTGATTTCCTTGATTGCCTTGCCCTCGAGTACGTTCTTGCAAGAGCTGCAAAATCATCGAGCATTGGCATTGGTGGCTGCCATGATAGCTTGCCGAGCCTCGAGGCGGAGGTGGAGGTGGAGGTTGGTGATCCCCATCATTGCGATCCGGATTGACGCTGCGTTGGCGGAGCCATCTCAAGAGGGTGACATCCGTTAGTCCTTTGATAGACAAATAGATAAGTAGAATCAACGGATAGAAATTGCAACATATAGTCTTCACAATAAACATTCGAACAAGAATGAACGAATGAATTCCAAAGTTAATCATCACACGTCCATTAAGGTGAGAAGCCACTTAGATAAAGATATGGAAACAACATCTGTCTTAGAAACAAATCGAATATCACAACTGAAAACAAAAGATTGGCTTCTAGAATGAGCCGGAACAAACACATGATAGAGATTTCGCCCAAAGTGTTCGTGGTGGGCCCACACGGACACGACGTATAGCGGACGTCACGAATGACAAACAAGACGTCCCCGAATCAGCATAGCCAAGGATTCTTTAAGACGTCTCGCGACCACTGTAAATCGACCGTGAATGGGCGGACCACTAGACGTTGAACCCCAATCTCAAATCATACATCTGTCGGAAAGAATATCCTGTAAGCTACTAGAATTCCCACCTATAAACTCCCGAAACTTTCTGGTTATGCAATCTGGTGTTGGGGATACAGGGACACAAAATATATCACCCAAACTAACAATACCTAGATCCAATTGTATCCATCCGTCAACACATAACCAAGAAATCCTCGAAATCGTGGTACCTCGACCTTCAAAAACATCCGTTATACAAGTCATGGCAATACTCCCTTTTCGCCAAGATCGGGCTATCGGGGTTATCTCACCAACAAGCGCACAAAAGAGATTTCGATGTCGGTAAAACTCAGGTATTCTAGAACTGCAACGATAAAATTGTGACGACAACACCTCGGAGCTCAACTCCCCGGGACACTGCCACAACCCCTAAATGTCGAGGCACCAAGAACAATGTTCTCGTCACAAAACCATCGAACGATCCCAAGATACCCACGTGATCCTAAATTTTTTGGGTGAAATTTGAGGAGAGAAGAGTCAAAACTCTACGTCAGGATACCTCACCAGAGCGATTTAAGGACTGGGAAGTAAAAAGAATCCTACTATCCGATATATATAATCCTAAGACTCAAAACATTTTCCATTCTAGACTCAACAACGCATGACAAACAATCAAGTAGGGGGCTCCTAAGTCGGGAAGGCTCGATTACCAACATAACGCCCCGATGCGGCTATATCTCCCACGTGTCGAGGCACGACTTAGAGGCATAACCGCATTGAAAGCAATGTCGCAAGTGAGGTAATCTTCACACAACCCATGTAATAAATAAGGAAAGAGATACATAGTTGGCTTACAATGCCACTTCACACAATACATAAATAAACATCCATCATTGAGTACACTCAAGGTCCGACTACGGAACCAAAATAAAAGAAGATACCCCAAATGCTACACAGATCCCGATCGTCCCAAGCTGGGCACCACTATCGATCATCGGGAAAAGACACATAGTAACGACCACGTTCCTCGTCGAACTCCCACTTGAGCTCGGTTGAGTCACACCTGACCGCATCATCGGAACCTGCAACTGTTTTGAAGTATCTGTGAGTCACGGGACTCAGCAATCTCACACCGCGAGATCAAGACTATTTAAGCTTATAGGAAGGACAGAGTAGTAAAGTGGAGCTGCAGCAAGCGACTAGCATATATGGTGGCTACATCGCAAAAGAGAGCGAGAAGAGAAGCAAAGCACGGACGTGAAGCTAATAGCGATCAAGAAGTGATCTGAACTACTTACGTCCGACATAACTCCAACATCGTGTTCACTTCCGGACCGCCGAGAAGAGACCATCACGGTTACACACGCGGTTGATGTGTATTTTAATTGAGGTCAACTTTGGGTTTTCTACAACGGACATTAACAAATTCCCATCTGCCTCATAACCGTGGGCACGGCTTTGAAAGATATTACCTGCAGGGTGTCCCAACTTAGCCCATTATAAGCTCTCACGGTCAACGAAGGATATTCCTTCTACGGGAAGACCCGATCAATCTCGAATCCCGGACTACAAGACATTTCGACAGCAATAAAACAAGACCAGCAAAGCCGCCCGATTGTGCCGACAAATCCCGATAGGAGCTGCACATATCTCGTTCTCAGGGCACACCGGATGAGCAGTCCGTACAACTAAAACCAGACCTCAAGTTTCCTTGAGGGGCGCTGCAAAGCACTCTAGTTTGGGCCAGCACTCAAGGAGCACTGGTCCGGGGGTTAAAATAAAGATGACCCTCGGGCTCGCGAAAACCCGGGGGAAAAGGCTTAGGTGGCAAATGGTAAAACCAATGTTGGGCCTTGCTGGACGAGTCTTATTCAAAGCGAACTGTCAAGGGGTCCCATAAATCACCCAACCGTAAGGAACGCGAAATCAAGGAACATAACACCGTATGACGGAAACTAGGGTGGCAAGAGTGGAACAAAACACAGGCATAAGGCCGAGCCTTCCACCCTTTACCAAGTATATAGATGCATTAATTATAGCAGATATATATTGTGATATCCCCAACAAGTAAACATGTTCCAAAAGGAACAACATCTCCATGTTCCAACAAGGAACAAACTTCAGCTTCACCGCAACTAGCAACGCTATAAGAGGGCTGAGCAAAGCGTTAACATAGCCAATCAACGGTTTGCTAGGAAAAGGATGGTTAGGGCTGACATGGCAATATGGGTGGCATGATATAGCAAGTGGTAGGCATCGCAGCATAGGCATAGCAAAAGAGCGAGCAACTAGCATAGCAAAGATAGAAGTGATTTCGAGGGTATGGTCATCTTGCTCGCAATGTTCTCGAGTTGTCGAAAGCTTGATCCTCGTAAGCGTTCTCAACAGGTTCCTCGCTCACGCACTCGTCTCCGGCTCTACCCAAAGCAACAACACAAACAAAGGAACCACAATAAATCACGGTGCAATGCACAATCAACATGATGCAAAACATGACATGATATGCGAGATGTGATATGCAATGCGTATATGCGCCCGGAAGGTAAATGATGAACCAGGCATCAACTTGGCAAACCAAGTATGCCACTGGAAAGATGAGATGATTTCGTTGAAATCGATATAAAGATCACCGGAATCGGATGCACGGTTTGCAAATGACAAGCAAAACAAGAATGGCGCAAATCTGCCATTAACAACATGATGCCACTTAGCAAGCAACAATTAATTAAGCTACTGCACCCAAACGTACCAACAAAGTATATGGCAGTGATCTACACGAGATGCTCGACAAAAGATGAGCACTGAGCTACGGCTAGTTCACATCATAACAGGTTCAAACAAGCATGGCAAAAGTGCACAAAATATCAGGCTGGACATGGCAAAAACAGCATCAGGTTGCAATGTTCAGAGCAACAAAACTACATGCTACAGAAACTTAAAATAGCAAACCATGACATGGCATGAATCTACTCAAAGCATAGAACAAAAGTCCCTTACTGACCATAAGCCAAAAAGGATCAGAAAATATAGTAACACCCATGTCAATATTGAAAGTTTCGTTAACAGATTCAGCAACATGGCATGTCAAAAACTGATAACGAGTAGGCATGTTTACAAGCTCAATGCACTCACTACAGAGCCTTATACGATAAACTAAGCATACATAAATTAAGAAGACATGACATAGAAGACATACATGGCAAGAAAAATAACATAGCATAAATGGATCAACCACAACAACCTAGGCAAAATTGAATAACATGTAAACAATCTGCCAGGAAACATTTGATAGCAAAAGTAGAGCTCGATTGACTCAAGCTATGGCACTCCATAATTGCAAACAAAGGCATGGATGGATAGAGCAAGACATGTTTTACAAAACATCCTTACTGAAGTATCTCAAAATATGCATAGATCTCTCGGTATCATCAAGTTAACATGGCATCAAAATCAGCTAAAACATGGCTGAAATCAGCAACATCAGGACACCTACTTTGCATGCTTGTGCTAGTCACCACATAGATCACAAAAATACATGGCATACACCCCTGGAAAGATGGCATGGCATATTACAAAACACATGTAGGACTCAAATTCATAGGGTGCACACATCAATCATGGCAAAAATAACAAAAGTGCAAGTTCTGTTAAGAAACAGAAACTAACATCACATAGCACTCTTCTAACAGCATTTCGGGCATCAAGATGAGCTCAAATGAAAATGATGCAATGAGATTAAATGATCTACTCTTCGAGACGAACATTTTGATATATTATACGCGCAAAATGGAGCTACGATGACAGAGATATAGCATGAAGAAAATGACACAAAATAACAATGATATAAAAACTTAGAGGAAAAAATGGAGAGGGAGAAGAGAAGTCAACGGGCTCCTCGGACCGGATCGGGATCCGACCCGATCGGGACGCGGCGGCGGCGGCGGTGGAGGAGCTCGCCGGGAGGAGGAGCGGCCGGCGGAGGGGTCGGCCGAGCGGGCGCCGAGCGGGCGGCGGCGGGCGAGGAGGCGCGGTGGTGGCGGGCGGGCGGTGGCGGCGGGCGGCGCGGGCGACCGGTTCGGGCGGGCGGCGCGGGCGCGGAGGGAGGCGGGCTGGCGGCCGGGCCGGGCGGGGGAGTCGACCGAGGCGGCGGGAGTCGCCGGGGCGGGCGGCGATGCGGGCCGGAGGGCAGTGGTGGGCTTTGCGGGCGGCCTGGCGGAGGCGGCGGTGCGGTGCCACGTGGCGGTTCCTGTTCGCGGGCGGCGGCGGGCGGACGTGTCCGCCCGATCGGACACGTCCGCGGCGGGGAGAGGAGGGGCTAGGGTTAGGGGAATTGATCCGGATTTTGGGAGGTGTTTAAATAGGCATAGAGGAGCTAGGAGAGTCCAAATGAGGTGTAGTTTTACCACACGATCGTGATCGAACGACGGAGAGAATGGAAGTGACTTAGATGGGTTATTGGGCTGTTTTGGAGGGGTGTTGGACTGCAACTTAAAAGAGGCCTTTGCGAGAGTGCGGTTAACCGTTGGAGTACCAAACGAGCTCCAAATGACCCGAAACTTGACCGGTGGTCTACGGGTGGTATACCAAGGCCACTAGACAAACCTCGGTCCATTTCGAGAAGGTTTTGTACCCGCACACGGAAAAACGTAAAAGGGACCGCCGGGGGAGATAGGAGTGCCGGATTACAAAACGGACAACGGGAAAAATGCTCGGAAACATGAGACGAACACGTATGCAAATGTGATGCACATGATGACATAATATAAAATGCATGACATGGACAAAATGCAAAAAGGAGAAAAACCCAACCACGGAGGGAATATCATATCACAATGCCGAAAATGGCAAGAGTTGGAGTTACAAATATGGAAAGTTACTTCCGGGGTGTTACCTGTATCTCTTTCCCTTATGTATTACATGGGTTGTGTGAAGATTACCTCACTTGCGACATTGCTTTCAATGCGGTTATGCCTCTAAGTCGTGCTTCGACACGTGGGAGATATAGCCGCATCGAGGGCGCTAAGTTGGTAATCGAGCCATCCCGACTTAGAGCCCCCGCTGATTGTTTGTTTGGCGTTGTTGAGTCTAGAACAAAAATGTTTTGAGTCTTAGGATTATATATATCGGAGAGTAGGATTCTTTTTACTCCCCAGTCCCTTCGTCGCTCTGGTGAGGTCTCCTGACGTAGAAGTTTTGACTCTCCTCTCCTCAAATTTCACTAAATTTTTTTTTAGGATCACGCGGGTATCTTGGAATCGTTCCGATGGTTTTGTGACGAGAACATTGTTCTTGGTGCCTCCTGACATTTAGGGGTTGTGGCAGTGTCCCGGGGAGTTGAGCTCCGAGGTGTTGTCGTCACAATTTTATCGTTGCAGTTCTGGAATACCTGAGCTTTGCCGACATCGAAAATCTCTTTTTGTACAGTTGTTGGTGAGATAACCCCGATAACCCGAAGATCGGGCGAGCTCGGGAGTGTTGCCATGACTCGTATAACGGATGCTTTTCGAAGGTCGAGGTACACGATTTCCGAAGGTTTCTTGGTTATGTGTTGACGGATGGATACAGCTGGATCTAGGTATTGTTAGTTTGGGTGATATATTTTGTGTCCCCTGTATCCCCAACACCGATTGCATAACCGAGAAAGTTTGGCGGGAGTTTATAGGTGGGATTCAAGTAGCTCTTAGCATTTCTTCCCGCAGATATTTGGTTTGCGATTGGGTAATCCTTACCACTTATTTGTTCCAGTCGTACCTTGTTATTTTTTTCATCAACCCTTAATCAAGTGGCTTCTCACGTTAATGGACGTGTGATGTTAGCTTTTGGAATTCATTCGTTCATCCTTGTTGAATGTTTATTGTGAAGACTATATGTTGCAATTTCTATCCGTTGATTCAACTTGTCTATCTGTCTATCAAAGTGCTAACGGATGTCACCCTCTTCAGATGGCTCCGCCAAGCGCCTGAATCCGGATCGCAATGATGGGAGTCAGTCGAACCCTCCACCTCCACCTCCGCCTCCGGAGGCATGGCAAGCTATCATGGCAGCCACCAATGCCAATGCTTAGATGATTTTGCAACTCTTGCAAGAGCGTACCCAAGGGCAAGGCAACCAAGGAAATCAAGGCCAAGGCAACAACCAGCCACACTTTGCTACCCTCAATCAGTTCCTCGCTAATCAGCCGAAGTCTTTCAGTTTCTGTGTCGAGGCCACAGACGCCGACGATTGGCTTGTGGACATCTGCAAACATTTTGAATGTAGCAATGTCAGACCTGAGGACTTTGTCAAGTTTGCTTCGTTTCAACTCAAGGACCAAGCTGCCGAGTGGTACCAGCAATACAAAGATTCCAGAGGAGGTCGTGTGATTACCTGGGATGAGTTCCGCCGAGACTTCAAAGCTCACCACATTCCGCAAAGTGTTGTTGAGAGCAAGCGTGAGGAGTTCCGCAATCTCAAGCAAGGCAACATGTCGTGTATCAATACAATATCCAGTTCGAAACTCGCTTCGCTTTGCTAAGCAAGACGTCCACGATGAAAAGAGTATGATCTATCAATTCAGAGGTGGTCTCGGAGAAGATCTGCAATTAGCTCTCGTGCTTTTGAGCCGAGAAAAGTATGATGAATTCTACAACATGGCATCAAGCAAGAAGCTGCCCAACTCAAATGTGAGGCTTCTAAGAAAAGAATCGGGGATGCAGTTCAGTCTTATTCTTCCTCTCAAGTGGCAGCTAAGCAGCAGAAGTTCTACCTTCCTCCTCCTCCGTTTAAATCGGCCTTTATCGCCAGAAGAACTCAGGTGGTCGTGGATCTTCCCACCCGCCCAACCCATGCTATCGAACAAGTCTAATTCTCAAGCTCCAAGGTCAAATGCTCCTTATCACCGTCCGCTCTCAGAGGTGACTTGCAACAAATGTCAGCAGAAAGGTCACTACGCGAACAAGTGCTTCAACCAAAGGCGCCTTCCGCCTCCTCCTCCTGTGAGATCTTCCAGCAATGCAGTGGTCAAGCATAATCCAAAGCATGCCAAGGTGAACATGATGAATGCAGCTCAAGCGGAGGAATCTACTGATGTGATAATGGGTAATCTCTAAGTTAATGATATTCCTGCAAAAGTCTTATTTGATACTGGTGCATCGCATTGTTTCATGTCAAGACCGTTTTTTGCCAAGCATGATTTCACTTCGGAATTTTTGGATAGACCTCTAGCAATTGTTTCCCCGGGCAAGCACATGAGCTCCAGTTTGGTGGTTCCGGATACCACAATCGAGATGGGCGATTATAGATTTCTGGCTAAACCAATTGTCCTTGGTGACTCGGATATTGATCTAATTCTCGGGATGGACTGGCTTTCTCAGCACAAAGCTCAGCTTGATTGTGCTGCCAGGGAAATTCAATTGACTCACTCTTCTAATGATGTGATCATCTATGCCGCTCATGATGAAACCATTCGGTTGTTTTCTCTCAATGAGAAGGGCGAATTGGATGCTATCTCTCAGATTCTAGTCGTTTGTGAGTACCAAGATGTCTTTCCAGAAGAGCTTCCAGGAATGCCTCCTCACCGGCCAGTTGAGTTCGTTATCGATCTTGAGCCCGCATCGAACCCGTTTGCAAGCGTCCATACAAGCTTGGACCTAATGAGCTGAAGGAATTGAAGAAGCAGCTCGATGAAAAAGAGCGTCTGGGTTTGATCAGACCGAGTTCACGTCCTTGGGGTTGTGGTGTTCTTTTTGTCCAGAAGAAGGATGGCACGGACCGACTTTGCGTCGATTACCGTCCATTGAATAAGAAGACAATCAAGAACAAGTATCCACTTCCCAACATCAATGAGCTTTTCGAGCAACTCAAAGGTGCTAAAGTGTTCTCCAAGCTTGACCTTCGTATGGGTTATCATCAAATTCGCATTCGTGAACAAGATATTCCCAAGACAGCATTCAGAACAAGTTTTGGTTCTTATGAATATACTGTCATGTCTTTCGGCCTTGTCAATGCTCCTCCAACATTTTCTCGAATGATGAACTTCATCTTCAACCCCTACACCAATGAATTCGTCTTGGTCTATCTTGATGATATTTTGGTCTTCTCCAAGAATAAGAAGGATCATGCCAAACATTTGCGATTGGTGCTCGACAAGCTCAGAGAGCATCAATTCTATGCGAAGTTTTCCAAATGTGAATTTTGGCTTGATGAAGTGCTTTACCTTGGTCACATCATCTCCGCCAAGGGCATCGCTATTAATCTCGAGAAGGTGTCTGCAGTTGTGAATTGGGAACCTCCTCAGAATGTCAAGCAGCTTCGCAGTTTTCTTGGACTTGCAAGCTATTGCCGAAGATTCGTTGAGAATTCTAAGATTGCAAAGCCTCTTTCCAACCTCCTCCAGAAGCATGTGAAGTATGTCTGGTCTCCTGAGTGTGACGTTGCTTTCAATACTCTCAAAGAGAAACTCGTCACAGCTCCTGTCTTGACTCCTCCTGATGAATCCAGGCCATTCGAAGTTTTCTGTGATGCTTCTCTTCAAGGTCTCGGTGATGTGTTAATGCAAGAGAAGAAAGTTGTGGCCTATACCTCTCGTCAATTGAAGCCCAACGAAAAGAACTACCCCACTCACGATCTTGAGTTGGCGGCAGTTGTCCATGCATTAATAACTTGGAGACATCTCTTGTTGGGAAGGAAAGTGGACATATTCACCGATCACAAGAGTCTCAAGTATATCTTCACTCAACCCAACCTCAACCTCAGGCAAACTCGATGGGTTGAAATGATTCAAGAGTACAACCCAAGTATTGAATATACTCCGGCAAGGCCAATGTGATTGCAGATGCTTTGAGCAGGAAGGCTTATCGCAGCAGTTTAATCCTCAAGCCCTTCCAACCGGATCTCGTGAAGCTTTCCATAAGCTGAATCTTCAAGTTGTTCCTCAAGGCTTTCTTGCCAACCTCATAGTCTCTCCTACTTTGGAAGACCAAATTCGTGAGGCTCAACTCCTGGATACCATGGTGAAAAAGGTGAAACGTGGTATCGACAAGGGCATTTCCAAGTACAAGTGCTTCCACATTGATGACAAAGATACTCTTTTTCTTCGAGGATCGGATTGTGGTTCCAAAGGGTGATCTACGTAAGTCATTATGAACGAGGCACACAATTCGCTTCTATCCATTCATCCTGGAAGTACGAAGATGTACCATGACCTCAAGCAGTCATATTGGTGGACTCGAATGAAGCGAGAAATTGCTCAATTCGTGAATGAGTGTGATGTCTGCAGAAGAGTGAAAGGAACACCAACGACCAGCTGGTCTCCTCCAACCTCTTGCTATTCCGAATGGAAGTTTGATCATATTGAAATGGACTTCGTGGACTGGATTTCCTAAGTCCAAGCGTGGAAATGATGCTATCTTCGTTGTCATTGACAAGCTTACTAAAGTGGCTCATTTTCTTCCTATCAAAGAATCTATCACAACAGCTCGGTTGGCGAGCTATACACCTCCGTGATTGTCTCCTTGCACGGCATTCCACAATTGATCTCTTGCACCGTGGAAGCATCTTCACCTCCAAGTTTTGGGATTCTTTTCGAAGGCCATGGGCACCAACATTCGCTTCAAAGACAGCTTTCCATCCTCAAACAAGTGGCCAACTCGGCGAGTCAATCAAATCCTTGAAGATATGCTCGTGGCTTGTGTCATTTCCTTCGTATGAAGTGGGAAGATTGTCTTCCATATGCCGAAGTTCTCCTACAACAACAGCTTCCAAGCGAGTTGGGCAAGGCCCCATTCGAAATTCTCTATGGCGTAAAGTGCCATACTCCTCTCAATTGGTCCGAGACAGGTGAACGCCAACTTCTTGGCAACGACTTGATCACGAAGTCAAGAAATGTGCAAAGTCATTCGTGAGAATCTCAAAGCCGCATAATCGCGCCGGAAGAGCTATTATGATGACAAGCACCGTGATGTGGCTTTTGAAATCGGAGACCATGTCTACCTCCGCGTCTCTCCAATGAAAGGCACTCGTAAACCCGGTATCAAAGGAAGCTTGCCCCTAGATACGTGGGTCCTTTCAAGATCATTGGCAAAAGAGGCGATCTCGCCTATCAACTTGAGCTTCCGTCCAACTTCGCGAATGTGCACGATGTGTTTCACGTGTCACAACCGCAAGTGCTTCAAGACTCTGAGCGCACTATCAACTTCAAGAAATTGACCTCCAAGTAGATCTCTCTTATCATGAGCACCCGCTGCTATTCTCGAAGAAACCGAGCGCAAGACTCGCAACAAGTCAATCAAATTCCTGAAAGTGAAGTGGTCACACCATTCGACCGAGAAGCCACCGGGAGCGCGAGGATCACCTCCGTTCGAATATCCGGAGTTCTTTCAGTCCTAGATCTCGGACGAGATCCGCTTGTAGTGGTGGAGTGTTGTAACACCCGGATGTAACTTTCCATATTTGTAACTCCAACTCTTGCCATTTTCGCATTGTGATATGATATTCCTCCGTGGTTGGGTTTTTCTTCATTTTTGCGTTTTGTCCATGTCATGCACTTCATATCATGTCATCATGTGCATCGCATTCGTGATACGTGTTCGTCTCATGCATCCGAGCATTTTCCCGTTGTCCGCTTTTGCAATCCGCACTCCTATGTCCCCGGCGTCCCCTTTTACATTTTTCGTGAGCGGGTACTAAACTTTCTCGGAATGGACCAAGGTTTGTCAAGTGACCTTGGTACACCACCGGTAGACCACCTGTCAAGTTTTGGGTCATTTGGAGCTCGTTTGGTACTCCAACGGTTAACCGCACTCTCGCAAAGGCCTCTTTTAAGTTGCAGCCCAAGACCCCTCCAAAACAGCCCAATAACCCATCTAAGTCACTTCCATGCTCTCCGTCGTCGGATCACGATCGTGTGGGCGAAAACCGCACCTCATATGGAGCTTCCTAGCTCCTTCTACCTATAAATATAGCCTGCCCTCCGAAAATTTCCGGATCCCAAACCCTAGCCCCGCTCCTCCTCATGCGCCGGACACGTCCGTCCGCGCGGACGAAACCCGCCGCCGCCCGGACCAATCATGGCGCCACGTGGCTCTCCGCCGCGCCCGCTGCTGCCGTACCATCGCCCACCGCCCGCGCGCTCCGCGCCACCGCCGCCACCGCGACCCGACCGGCCGCCGCCGCCGCTGCGGCCCAAGGCGCCGGCGTCGCCCCTGCCGCCGCGCCGCCGCCCGTCCCGGCCGCCCGCCCAGCTGGCCGCGGCCTCCGCCGCCAGCGCTCCGGCCGCCGTCCCCGGCCTCTCCTTCCTCCATCTCCGGCGAGCCGCCGCCGGCCGTCCTCGGCTTCCGCGCGCCCCGGATCTGAGATCCGAAAAAAACGCAAGGGTTGACTTCTTCTCCCCCCGATTTTCGTCTAAGTCATTATTCTGTGATTAATTTTTGTTGCATTTTCACCATGCCATAACTCTGGACCCCTGGCTCCGTTTGGGGCGTTTAGCATACCAAATTGTTCGCCTCGAAGAGTAGATCATTCCATTCCATTGCATCATTTTCATTTGAGCTCATCTTGATGCCCGAAATACTGTTGGAAGAGGGCTATGTTATGTTAGTTTCAGATTCTTATCAGAACATGCACTTTTGTCATTTTTGCCATGATTGATGTGTGCACCATATGATCTTGAGTCCTACATGTGTTTTGTAATATGCCATGCCATCTTTACAGGGGTGTATGCCATGTATTTTTGTGATCTCTGTGGTGACTAACACAAGCATACAAACTAGGCTTCATGATGTTGCTGTTTTCAGCCCCTGTTTTGCTGATATTTTTATGCCATGTTAACTTGATGCTACAGAGAGATCCATGCTTATTTTGAGATACTTCAGTAAGGATGTTTTGAACATATGGTTATGCTCTATCCATCCATGCCCTTGTTTGCAATTATGGAGTGCCATAGCTTGAGTCAATCGAGCTCTACTTTTGCTATAAAATGTTTCCTGGCAGATTGTTTACATGTTATTCAATTTTGCCAAGGTTGTTGTAGTTGATCCGTGTATGGTATGATGTTGTTCTTGCCATGTATAGCTTCTATGCCATGTCTTATTGATGGATGTATGCTTAGTTTATCATGAAATGCTCTGTAGTGAGTGCATCGAGCTCTTAAACATGCCTACTTGTTATCTGTTTTTGTCATGCCCTGTTGCTGAATCTGTTAACGAAACTTGCTATGTTTACGTGGGTGCCATCATATCTTCTGATCCTTTTTGGCTCATGGTCAGTAAGGTACTTTTGTTCTATGGTTTGAGTAGACTCATGCCATGCCTTGTTTTGCTATTATAAGTTCCTGTAGCATGTTGTTTGCTTGCTCTGAACATTGCTTCCTCATGCTGATTCTGCCATGTTCAACATTTTCTCTAAGTCTGTGAAGCTGATATATTTTGCACTTTTGCCATGCTTGTTTGGACCTGTTAATGATGCGATTTAGCCGTAGCTCAGTGTTCATCTTTTGTCAAGCATCTTGAGTAGACCACTGCCATATGCTTTGTTGGTACGTTTGGGTGCAGTAGCTTAATTTCTTGTTGCTTGCTATGTGGCATCATGCTGTTAATGGCAGATTTGTGCCATTCTTGTTTTGCTTGTCATTTGCAAACCGTGCATCCGATTCCGGTGATCTTTATATCGATTTCAACCGAAATCATCTCACCTTTCCAGCGGCATACTTGGTTTGCCAAGTTGATGTTGGAAATATGCCCTAGAGGCAATAATAAATTAGTTATTATTATATTTCCTTGTTCACGATAATCGTTTATTATCCATGCTATAATTGTATTGATAGGAAACTCAGATACATGTGTGGATACATAGAGAACACCATGTCCCTAGTAAGCCTCTATTGACTAGCTCGTTGATCAACAGATGGTTACGGTTTCCTAACCATGGACATTGGATGTCATTGATAACGGGATCACATCATTAGTAGAATGATGTGATGGACAAGACCCAATACTAAGCCTAGCACAAAGATCGTAGTTTGTATGCTAAAGCTTTTCTAATGTCAAGTATCTTTTCCTTAGACCATGAGATTGTGCAACTCCCGGATACCGTAGGAATGCTTTGGGTGTACCAAACGTCACAACGAATCGGGTGACTATAAAGGTGCACTACTGGTATCTCCGAAAGTGTCATTGGGTTGGCACGAATCGAGGCTGGATTTGTCACCCGTAAACGGAGAGGTATCTCTGGGCCCACTCGGTAGGACATCATCATAATGTGCACAATGTGACCAAGGGGTTGATCACGGATGATGTGTTACGGAACGAGTAAAGAGACTTGCGGAAACGAGATTGAACAAGGTATCGGGATACCGACGATCGAATCTCGGGCAAGTACAATACCGCTAGACAAAGGGAATTGTATACGGATCGATTGAGTCCTTGACATCGTGGTTCATCCGATGAGATCATCGTGGAACATGTGGGAGCCAACATGGGTATCCAGATCCCGCTGTTGGTTATTGACCGGAGAACGCCTCGGTCATGTCTACATGTCTCCGAACCCGTAGGGTCTACACACTTAAGGTTCGATGACGCTAGGGTTATAAAGGAAGTTTGTATGTGGTTACCGAATGTTGTTCGAGTCCGGATGAGATCCCGGACGTCACTAGGAGTTCGGAATGGTCCGGAGGTAAAGATTTATATATGGAAAGTTGTTGTTGGGTTAGGGAAAAGTTCGGGTTTTTCGGTATTGTACCGGAAGCTTCAGAAGGTTCCGGAGGATTCGGAGGGGTCCGGAGGTCCGGAAATTGTTCCACCACGTCCAATACAGTAGCATGGGCTGTAGGGGGCGCCCTAGCCATAATGGGCCAAGGGCACCAGCCCCCAAGGCCCATGCGCTTGGGAAGGGGAAACCCTAAGGGGAGGGCCTCCACTTGACTTGGGAGGCACTCCTCCCCTCTGGCCGCCCCCAAGTCCCATCTAGGGCTGGCCGCACCCTTGGGGTGGAAACCCTAAAGGGGCGCAGCCCTCTTTCCCCTATATATACTTGAGGTTTTGGGCTGCCCAACACACATGAGTTCTCTCCTCTTGGTGCAGCCTGCGCCTCCTCCTCCTCCTCTCCCTTGGTGCTTGGCGAAGCCTGTGGGATTGCCACGCTCCTCCATCACCACCATGCCGTTGTGTTGCTGCTGGATGGAGTCTTCCTCAACCTCTCCTCTCTCCTTGCTGGATGAAGGCGTGAGACGCCACCGGGCTGTACGTGTGTTGAACGCGGAGGTGCCGTCCGTTCGGCACTAGGATCTCTGGTGATTTGGATCACGACGAGTACGACTCCTTCAACCCCGTTCTCATGAACGCTTCCGCTTAGCGATCTACAAGGGTATGTAGATGCACTCTCCTTCCCTCGTTGCTAGTTTCTCCATAGATAGATCTTGGTGACACGTAGGAAAATTTTGAATTTCTGCACGGTTCCCCAACAGTGGCATCATGAGCTAGGTCTATTGCGTAGATTCTTTGCACGAGTAGAACACAAAGTAGTTGTGGGCGTTGATTTTGTTCAATATGCTTACCGTTACTAGTCCAATCTTGTTTCGACGGTATTGTGGGATGAAGCGGCCGGACCGACCTTACACGCATTTCCACGTGAGACAGGTTCCACCGATCGACATGCACTTGGTGCATAAGGTGGCTAGCGGTGCCGCCTCCCACTTTAGTCGGAACGGATTCGATGAAAAGGGTCCTTATGAAGGGTAAATAGCAATTGGCATATCATGTTGTGGTTTTATGAGGTAAGAAACGTTCTTGCTAGAAACCCAAAGCAGCCACGTAAAACATGCAAACAACAATTAGAGGACGCCTAACTTGTTTTTGCAGGGTATGCTATGTGATGTGATATGGCCAAGAAGAATGTGATGAATGATATGTGATGTATGAGATTGATCATGTTCTTGTAATAGGACTCACGACTTGCATGTCGATGAGTATGACAACCGGCAGGAGCCATAGGAGTTGTCTTTATTTATTGTATGGCCTGCGTGTCATTAAACAACGCCATGTAATTACTTTACTTTATTGCTAACCGGTAGCCATAGTATTAGAAGTAATAGTTGGCGAGACAACTTCATGAAGACACGATGATGGAGATCATGATGATGGAGATCATGGTGTCATGCCGGTGACGATGATGATCATGGAGCCCCGAAGATGGAGATCAATGGAGCTATATGATATTGGCCATATCATGTCACTACTATATAATTGCATGTGATGTTTATTATGTTTATGCATCTTGTTTACTTAGAACGACGGTAGTAAATAAGATGATCCCTTACAACAATTTCAAGAAGTGTTCTCCCTAACTGTGCACCGCTGCCAAAAGTTCGTCGCTTCTAAGCACCACGTTATGATCGGGTGTGATGGATTCTTACGTTCACATACAACGGTGTTGACGAGCCTAGCATGTCTAGACATGGCCTCGGAACACACGCAATACACTTAGGGTTAACTTGACGAGCCTAGCATGTACAGACATGGCCTCGGAACACGAGACCGAAAGGTCGAGCATGAGTCGTATGGTAGATACGATCAACATGAAGATGTTCACCGATGATGACTAGTCCGTCTCACGTGATGATCGGACACGGCTTAGTTGACTCGGATCATGTAATCACTTAGATGACCAGAGGGATGTCTATCGAGTGGGAGTTCATAAGATGAACTTAATTATCTTGAACATAGTCAAAAGACCTTTTGCAAATTATGTCGAAGCTCGCGCTTTAGTTCCACTGTTTAGATATGTTCCTAGAGAAAATATAGTTGAAAGTTGACATGAGCGATTATGCGGACAGTAGATAGCTTATGTCCTTAATGCACCGCCGGTGTGTTGAACCCCAAACGTCGCCTGTGGATGTTGCGAACATCGGACATACACGCTTTTGATAACTACATGATAGTTCGGTTAAACGGTTTAGAGTTGAGGCACCAAAGACGTTTTGAAATATCGCGGAACATATGAGATGTTTCGAGGGCTGAAATTGGGATTTCAAGCTCGTGCCACGCCAAGAGGTATAAGACCTCCGACGATTTTCTTAGCCTGCAAACTAAGGGAGAAAAGCTCAATCATTGAGCTTGTGCTCGATTGTCTCGAGTACAACAATCACTTGAATCGAGTGGGAGTTGATCTTCCGGATGAGATAGTGATGTTTCTCCAAAGACATTGCCACCAAGCTGCTAGAAGCTTCGTGATGAACTATAACATATCAGGGATAGATATGATGATCCTTGAGCCATTCGCAATGTTAGACACCATGAATGTAGAAATCAAGAAGGAGCATCAATTGTTGATGGTTGGTGAAACCACTAGTTTCAAGAAGGGCAAGGGCAAGAAGGGACACTTCATGAAACGGCAAATCAGTTGTTGCTCGGTGAAGAAACCCAAGGTTGAACCCAAACCCGAGACTAAGTGCTTCGTAATAAGGGGAACAGCCATCGAGCGGAACCACCCTAGATACTTGGTAGATGAGAAGGCTGGCAAGGTCGATAGAAGTATATTTGATATACATTATGTTAATGTGTACTTTACTAGTACTCCTAGTAGCACCAGGGTATTAGATACGGTTCGGTTGCTAAGTGTTAGTAACTCAAATAAAAGCTACGGAATAAACGGAAACTAGCTAAAGGTGAGCCGACGATATGTGTTGGAAGTATTTCCAAGGTTGATGTGATCAATCATCGCACGCTCCCTCTACCATCGAGATTGGAGTTAAGCCTAAAATTGTTATTTGGTGTTTGCGCTGAGCATAGACATGATTGGGTTATGTCTATCGCAATACGGTTATTCATCTAAGGAGAATAATGGTTACTCTGTTTATTTGAATAATACCTTCAATGGTCTTGCACCTAAATAAATGGTTTATTGAATCTCGATCGTAGTAATACACATTTTCATGCCAAAAGTATAAGATAGTAATGATAGTACCACTTACTTGTGGCATCGCCATATAAGTCATATTGGTGTAAAACGCATGAAGAAGCTCCATGTTGATGGATCTTTGGACTCACTCGTTTTGAAAAGTTTGAGACATGCTGAACCATGTCTATTGGTGCATACGCATGAAGAAACTCCATGCAGATGGATCGCTTAGACTCACTTGATTTTGAATCACTTGAGATATGCAAATCATACCACATGGACAAGATGACCTGAAAAGCCTCGGTTTCAAAGAAGATGGAACTAGATAGCAACTTGTTGGAAGTAACACATTTTGATGTGTGCAGTCCAATAAGTCTTTGAGGCATGCTGATGAATATCGTTCGTTCTTACTTCACAGATGATTCGAGTAGATGTTGAGTATATTTACTTGATGAAACACAAGTCTGAATTATTGAATGGTTCAAGTAATTTCAGAGTGAAGTTTAAGATCTTCGTGACAAGAGGATAGAATGTCTATGATATGATCATAGAGATGAATATCTGAGTTACGAGTTTTGGCACACAATTAAGACATTCTGCAAATTGTTTCACAATTAATACCACTGGAACACCATAGTGTGATGGTGTGTCCGAACATCATAGTTGCACCTTATTGGATATGGTGCGTACCATGATGTCTCTTATCGAATTTCCACTATCGTTCATGGGTTAGGCATTAGAGACAACCGCACTCACTTTAATGGGGCACCACGTAATTCCGTTGAGACGACACCGTTTGGAGAAACCTAAGTTGTCGTTTCTTAAAAGTTTGGGGCTATGACGCTTATGTGAAAAAGTTTCAGGTTGATAAGCTCGAACCCAAAGCGGATAAAATGCATCTTCATAGGACACCCAAAACAGTTGGGTATACCTCCTAATTCAGATCCGAAAGCAATAGGGATTGTTTCTTGAATCGAGTCGTTTCTCGAGGAAAAGTTTGTCTCGGAAAGTTGAGTGGGAGGATGGTGGAGACTTGATGAGGTTATTGAACCATCACTTCAACTAGTGTGATCATGAAGCTTATGATAGTGATCATGAAGCTGTTCCTGTGGCACCTACACCAATTGAAGTGGAAGCTTATGATAGTGATCATGAAGCTTCGGATCAAGTCACTACCGAACCTCATAGGACGACAAGGACGCGTACTGCTTCAGAGTGGTACGGTGATCCTGTCTTGATAAACCTACGAGCTATGGGGAAGCGATGGTGGGCCCAAATTCCGACAAATGGTTAGAAGCCATGAAATCCGAGATAGGATCCATGTATCATAACAAAGCATGGACTTTGGTGGACTTGCCCGATGATTGGCAAGCCATTGCAATAAATGGATCTTTAAGAAGAAGACGGACGTGGACGGTAATGTCACCTTCTATGAAGCTCGACTTGTGGCGAAGAGTTTTTCACAAGTTCAAGGAGTTGACTACGATGAGTTTTTCTCATCCGTAGCGATGCTTAAGTCCGTCGGAATCATGTTAGCATAAGCTGCATTTATGAAATCTGGCAGATGGATGTCAAAATGAGTTTCCTTACCGGTTTCGTAAGGAAAGGTTGTATGTGATACAATCGAAAGTTTTGTCGATCCTAAGGATGCTAAAAGGTATGCTGGCTCCAGCGATCCTTTCTAAGGACTAGAGTAAGCATCTCGGAGTTGGAATGTGCGCTTTGAAGAGATGATCAAAGATTTTGGGTTTATGCAAAGTTTATGAGAAACTTGTATTTCCAAAGAAGTGAGTGG
Source organism: Aegilops longissima (assembly GCA_021605205.1). Classification (NCBI taxonomy): domain Eukaryota; kingdom Viridiplantae; phylum Streptophyta; class Magnoliopsida; order Poales; family Poaceae; genus Aegilops; species Aegilops longissima. Next base: position 306,382,736 of record CM038682.1, read on the forward strand.
GAGCACTATAGAATTTTTGATGAGTATATGTTGTTGACATATTGATGATCAGAAATGATGTAGAATTTCTAGAAAGCATATAGGGTTATTTGAAAGATGATTTTCAATAGAAAACCTGGATTAGGCTACTTGAACAATAAGCATCAAGATCTATAAGATAGATCAAAATGTTTAATAATACTTTCAAATGAGCACATACCTTGACATAATCTTGAAAGTGTTCAAGATGGATCGATCAAAGAAGGAGTTCTTGCCTGAGTTGTAAGGTATGAAGTTAAGAGTTAAAAGCTCGACCACGGCAGAAAAGAGAGAAAGGACGAAGGTCGCCCCTATGCTTGAGACATAGGCTCTATAGTATGCTATCTTTGTGTACCGCACCGAAGTGTGCCTTGCCATGAGTCGGTAGGGCACAAGAATGATCCAGAATGGATCATTGGACAATGTCAAAATTGTCCTTGGAGTAAATAAGGACATGTTTCTCGATTATGGAGGTGATAAAGAGTTTGGCGTAAAGGGTTACGCCGATGTGAAGGAAATATGCCCTAGAGGCAATAATAAAGTTATTATTTATTTCCTTATACCATGATAAATGTTTATTATTCATGCTAGAATTGTATTAACCGGAAACATAATACATGTGTGAATACATAGACAAACAGATAGTCACTAGTATGCCTCTACAAGACTAGCTCATTAATCGAAGATGGTTATGTTTCCTAACCATAGACATGTGTTGTCATTTGATTAATGGGATCACATCATTAGGAGAATGATGTGATTGACATGACCCATTCCGTTAGCTTAGCACTTGATCGCTTAGTATATTGCTAATGCTTTCTTCATGACCCATACATGTTCCTGTAACTATGAGATTATGCAACTCCTGTTTACGGAGGAACACTTTGGTACTACCAAACGTCACAAACGAATCGGGTGATTATAAAGGAGTACTACAGGTGTCTCCAAAGGTACTTGTTGGGTTGGCGATTTCGAGATTAGGTTTTGTCACTCCGATTGTCGAAGAGGTATCTCTAGGCCTTCTCGGTGATACACATCACTTAAGCCTTGCAAGCATTACAACTAATGAGTTAGTTGTGAGATGATGTATTACGGAACGAGTAAAGAGACTTACCGTAACGAGATTGAAGTAGGTATTGGATACCGACGATCGAATCTCGGGTAAGTAACATACCGATGACAAAGGAACAACGATGTCGTTATGCGGTTTGACTGATAAAGATCTTCGTAGAATATGTAGGAACCAATATGGGCATCCAGGTTCCGCTATTGGTTATTGACCGAGAATGGTTCTAGGTCATGTCTACATAGTTCTCGAACCCGTAGGGTCCGCACGCTTAACGCTTCGATGACAGTTCATTATGAGTTTATAAGTATTGATGCACCGAAGGTTGTTGAGTCCGGATGTGATCACGGACATGACGAGGAGTCTCGAAATGGTCGAGACATAAAGATTGATATATTGAAGCCTACATTTGGACATCGGAAGTGTTCCGAGTGAAATCGAATTTATAGGAGTACCGGAGGTTACCGAACCCCCGGGAACTACATGGGCCATAGTGGGCCTTGGTGGAAAGGAGAAAGGGCCAGCCCTAGGTGGTCGCGCTTCTTCCCCTAGTCCTATTAGGACTAGGAAAGGTGGGCCGCCCCCCTCTCTCTCTTTCCTCAGGAATCCTAATCCAACTAGGATTGGGGGGAATCCTACTCCCTGAGGAGTAGGACTCCTGGCAGCGCCCCTCTTGGCCGGCCAGCCCCTCCCCTTGGATCCTTTATATACGGGGCAGGGGGCACCCTAGAACACACAAGTTGATCTACGATCGTTCCTTAGCCGTGTGCGGTGCCCCTTCCACCATATTCCACTTCGGTCATATCGTCAGAGAGCTTAGGCGAAGCCCGCGCCGGAGAAGTCATATCGTTGCGGAGCTTAGGCGAAGCCTGCATCGGTGGAGCATCAACATCGTCACCACGCCGTCAGGTTGACGGAACTCATCCCCGACACTTTGCTGGATCGAGTCCGGGATCGCCATCGAGCTGAACGTGTGCGTAACTCGGAGGTGCCGTGACGCTCGGTGCTTGGATCGGTCGGATCGTGAAGACGCACGACTACATCAACCGCGTTGTTATAACGCTTCGCTTTCGGTCTCACGAGGGTACGTGGACGGACCTCTCCCTCTCGTTGCTATGCCATCACCATGGTCTTGCGTGTTCGTAGGAAATTTTTTGAAATTACTACGTTCCCCAAAAGTGGCATCCGAGCCTGGTTTTATGCGTTGATGTCATATGCACGAGTAGAACACAAGTGAGTTGTGGGCGATATAAGTCATACTGCTTACCAGCATGTCATACTTTGGTTCAGCGGTATTGTGAGATGAAGCGGCCCGGACCGACATTACGCCAGACGCTTACGCGAGACTGGTTTCACCGCCCGAGCACTCGTTGCTTAAAGGTGACCGGCGGGTGTCTGTCTCTCTCACTTTAGTTGAACCGAGTGTGGCTACGCCCGGTCCTTGCGAAGGTTAAAACAGCACCAACTTGACAAACTATCGTTGTGGTTTTGATGCGAGGTAAGAACGGTTCTTGCTCAGCCCGTAGCAGCCACGTAAAACTTGCAACAACAAAGTAGAGGACGCCTAACTTGTTTTTGCAGGGCATGATGTGATGTGATGTGGTCAAGACGTGATGCTATATTTTATTGTATGAGATGATCATGTTTTGTAACCGAAGTTATCGGCAATCTGGCGTGAGCCATATGGTTGTCGCTTTATTGTATGAAATGCAACGCCATGTAATTGCTTTACTTTATCACTAAGCAGTAGCGATAGTCGTAGAAGCAATAGTTGGCGAGACGACAACGATGCTACGATGGAGATCAAGGTGTCGCGCCGGTGACGATGGTGATCATGACGGTGCTTGGCGATGGAGATCACAAGCACAAGATGATGATGACCATATCATATCACTTATATTGATTGCATGTGATGTTTATCCTTTATGCATCTTATCTTGCTTTGATTGACGGTAGCATTATAAGATGATCTCTCACTAAAATTATCAAGAAGTGTTCTCCACGAGTATGCACCGCTGCCAAAGTTCAGTAGTACCCGGACACCACGTGATGATCGGGTGTGATAAGTTCTACGTCCATCTACAACGGGTGCAAAACAGTTGCACGCCATGAATACTCAGGTTAAACTTGGCGAGCCTTGCATATAACAGATATGGCCTCGGAACACGGAGACCGAAAGGTCGAACGTGAATCATATAGTAGATATGATCAACATAGTGATGTTCACCGTTGAAACTACTCCATCTCACGTGATGATCGGACATGGTTTAGTTGATTTGGATCACGTAATCACTTAGATAACTAGAGAGATGTCTGTCTAAGTGGGAGTTTTAATATGATTAATTAAAACTTAAATTTATCATGAGCTTAGTACCGATAGTATTTTGCTTGTCTATGTTTATTTGTAGATAGATGGCTCGTCTTTGTTGTTCCGTTGAATTTTAATGTTCCTTGAGAAAGCAAAGTTGAAAGATGATGGTAGCAATTACACGGACTGGGTCCGAATTTGAGGATTATCCTCATTGCTGCACGTGAAAAATTACGCCCTGGAAGCACCCATTGGGTGACAGGCTGCTTGCAGGAGCTGAGCCGAAGTTGTGAACGTCCGCAAAGCAAAGTCGATGACTACTCAATAGTTCAGTGTGCCATGCTTTACGGCTTAGAACCGGGTCTTCAACGACGTTTTGAACGTCATGGAGCATATGAGATGTTCCAGGAGTTGAAGTTAATATTTCAAGCAAATGCCGGATTGAGAGATATGAAGTCTCCAATAAGTTCTATAGCTGCAAGATGGAGGAGAATAGTTCATCGGTGAGCACATACTCAAAATGTCCGGGTATAATAATCACTTAATTCAGCTGGGAGTTAATCTTCCGGATGATAGTGTCATTGATGTAATTCTCCAATCATCGCCACCAAGCTACAAGAGCTTCGTGATGAACTATAATATGCAAGGATGACCAAAACAATTCTGAGCTCTTCGCAATGCTAAAAGCCGGAGGTAGAAATCAAGAAAGAGCATCAAGTGTTGATGGTCAACAAGACCACTAGTTTCAAGAAAAGGGCAAAGGAAAGAAGAAGGAAACTTCAAAAGAACAGCAAGAAAGTTGCTGATCAAGAGAAGAAACCCAAGTCTGGACCTAAACCTGAAATCGAGTGTTTTACCGCAAGCAGATCGACATCGGAAGCGGAACTGCCCCAAGTATTTGGCGGATAAGAAGGATGGCAAGGTGAACAAAGGTATATGTGATATACATGTTATTGATGTGTACCTTACTAGAGCTCGTAGTAGCACTGGTATTTGATCTTGGTTCATTGCTAATATTTGCAACTCAAACAGGACTACGGAATAGACGAGCATCGGCAAAGGACGAGGTGACGGCGCGCGTGGGAAATGGTTCCAAAGTCAATGTGATCGCGGTCGGCACGCTACCTCTACATCTACCTTCGGGATTAGTTTTAGACCTAAATAATTGTTATTTGGTGCGGCGCTGAGCATGAACATTATATCTGGATCTTGTTTGATGCGAGACGGTTATTCATTTAAATCAGAGAATAATGGTTGTTCTATTTATATGAGTAATATCTTTTATGGTCATGCACCCTTGAAGAATGGTCTATTCTTGTTGAATCTCGACAGTAGTGATACACATATTCATAATGTTGAAGCCAAAAGATGCAGAGTTGATAATGATAGTGCAACTTATTTGTGGTAATTGCCGCTTAGGTCATATCGGTGTAAACGCATGAAGAAACTCCATACAGATGGACTTTTGGAATCACTTGATTATGAATCACTTGGTACTTATGTAACCGTGCCTCATGGGCAAGATGACTAAAACACCGTTCTCCGGTTGTATGGAGAGAGCAACAGATTTGTTGGAAATCATACATACAGATGTATGTGGTCCGATGAATGTTGAAGCTCGTGGCGGATATCGTTATTTTCTCCAATCACCTTTGCCCTTTTTCTTGAAACTAGTGGTCTTGTTGACCATCAACACTTGATGCTCTTTCTTGATTTCTACCTCCGCGGCTTTTAGCATTGCGAAGAGCTCAGGAATTGTTTTGGTCATCCCTTGCATATTATAGTTCATCACGAAGCTCTTGTAGCTTGGTGGCAGTGATTGGAGAATTCGTCAATGACACTATCATCCGGAAGATTAACTCCCAGCTGAATTAAGTGATTATTATACCCAGACATTTTGAGTATCTGCCACGAGCTTCAACATTCATCGGACCATTTGGAATAGCTCCAAGTGGGCGTGGAAGCAACATTTATAATATGACCTAGAAATTTGCAGAAGCACACACGGATCTGAAAGGTTCAGACCTGCTGACTAAAACCTCTCTCACAAGCAAAACATGATCAAACCTCGTAACTCATTGAGCCTAAATCACATGATGATGTGAACTAGTTTACGTACACTAGTAAACTCTTTGGGTGTTGGTCACATGGCGATGTGACCTATCGATGTTAATCACATGACGATGTGAACTAGATTATTGACTCTAGTGCAAGTGGGAGACTGTTGGAAATATGCCCTAGAGGCAATAATAAATTAGTTATTATTATATTTCCTTGTTCACGATAATCGTTTATTATCCATGCTATAATTGTATTGATAGGAAACTCAGATACATGTGTGGATACATAGACAACACCATGTCCCTAGTAAGCCTCTATTGACTAGCTCGTTGATCAACAGATGGTTACGGTTTCCTAACCATGGACATTGGATGTCATTGATAACGGATCACATCATTAGTAGAATGATGTGATGGACAAGACCCAATACTAAGCCTAGCACAAAGATCGTAGTTCGATGCTAAAGCTTTTCTAATGTCAAGTATCTTTTCCTTAGACCATGAGATTGTGCAACTCCCTGATACCGAGGAATGCTTTGGTGTACCAAACGCCACAACGAATCGGGTGACTATAAAGGTGCACTATGTATCTCCGAAAGTGTCTCATTGGGTTGGCACTAATCGAGCTGGGATTTGTCACCCGTAAACGGAGAGGTATCTCTGGGCCCACTCGGTAGTACATCATCATAATGTGCACAATGTGACCAAGGGGTTGATCACGGATGATGTGTTACGGAACGAGTAAAGAGACTTGCCGGAAACGAGATTGAACAAGGTATTGGGATACCGACGATCGAATCTCGGCAAGTACAATACCGCTAGACAAAGGGAATTGTATACGGATCGATTGAGTCCTTGACATCGTGGTTCATCCGATGAGATCATCGTGGAACATGTGGGAGCCAACATGGGTATCCAGATCCCGCTGTTGGTTATTGACGGAGAACGCCTGGTCATGTCTACATGTCTCCGAACCCGTAGGGTCTACACACTTAAGGTTCTGGCGACGCTTAGGGTCATAAAGGAAGTTTGTATGTGGTTACCGAATGTTGTTCGGAGTCCGGATGAGATCCGGGCATCACGAGGAGTTCCGGAATGGTCCGGAGGTAAAGATTTATATATGGAAAGTTGTTGTTCGGGTTCCGGAAAAGTTCGGGTTTTTCGGTATTGTACCGGAAGCTTCTGAAGGTTCCGGAGGATTCCGGAGGGGTCCGGAGGTCCGGAAATTGTTCCACCACGTCCAAGACAGTAGCATGGGCTGTAGGGGGGCGCCCTAGCCATAATGGGCCAAGGGCACCAGCCCCCCCAAGGCCCATGCGCATGGGAAGGGGGAAACCCTAAGGGGGAGGGCCTCCACTTGACTTGGGAGGCACTCCTCCCCCTCTTGGCCGCCCCCCAAGTCCCATCTAGGGCTGGCCGCACCCCTTGGGGTGGGAAACCCTAAAGGGGGCGCAGCCCTCTTTCCCCCTATATATACTTGAGGTTTTGGGCTGCCCAACACACATGAGTTCTCTCCTCTTGGTGCAGCCCCGCCTCCTCCTCCTCCTCTCCCTTGGTGCTTGGCGAAGCCTGCGGGATTGCCACGCCTCCATCACCACCATGCCGCTGTGTTGCTGCTGGATGGAGTCTTCTCAACCTCTCCTCTCTCCTTGCTGGATCAAGGCGTGGGAGACGCCACCGGGCTGTACGTGTGTTGAACGCGGAGGTGCCGTCTGCTCGCACTAGGATCTCCGGTGATTTGGATCACGATTTAGTACGACTCCTTCAACCCCGTTCTCATGAACGCTTCCGCTTAGCGATCTACAAGGGTATGTAGATGCACTCTCCTTCCTCGTTGCTAGTTTCTCCATAGATAGATCTTGGTGACACGAGGAAAATTTTGAATTTCTGCCACGCTCCCCAACAGCTTGATGCCCGGTTCATCATTTTCCTTCCGAGCACGATATGCATTGCATCTCACATCTCGCATATCATGCCATGTATTGCATCATGTTGCTTGTGCATTGCACCGTGATTTATTGTGGTTCCATTGTTTGTGTTCTTGCTTTGGGTAGAGCCGGGAGATGAGTACGTGAACGAGGAACCTGTTGAGAACGCTTACGAGGATCAAGCTTTCGACAACTCTGAGAACCTTGCAGGCAAGATGACCATACCCTCGAAATCACTTCTATCTTTGCTTGCTAGATGCTCGCTCTTTTGCTATGCCTATGCTACGATGCCTATCACTTGCTTATCATGCCTCCCATATTGCCATGTCCAAGCCCTAACCATCCTTTCCTAGCAAACCGCTGATTGGCTATGTTACCGCTTTGCTCGGCCCTCTTATAGCATTGCTAGTTGCGAGTTAAGATGAAGTTTGTTCCTCGTTGAACATGGAGATGTTGTTCCTTGTTGGAACATGTTTATTGTTGGGATATCACAATATCTATTGTTTAATTAATGCATCTATATACTTGGTAAAGGGTGGAAGGCTCGGCCTTATGCTCGGTGTTTTGTTCCACTCTTGCCGCCCTAGTTTCCGTCATAGCGGTGTTATGTTCCTTGATTTCGTTCCTTACACGGTTGGGTGATTTATGGGACCCCTTGACAGTTCGCTTTGAATAAGACTCCTCCAAGAAGGCCCAACTTTGGTTTTACCATTTGCCACCTAAGCCTTTTTCCCCGGTTTTCGCGAGCCCGAGGGTCATCTTTATTTAACCCCCCCCCCGGTGCTCCTTCAAGTCTTGGCCCAAACGGTAGATCAAGGGGCCACCACGGGCAACTCGAGGGCTGGTTTTACTCGTAGGGTGACCTATCCGGTGTGCCCCGAGAACGAGATATGTGCAGCTCCTATCGGGATTTGTTTGCCAGACGGCGGCTTTGCCGGGTCTTGTTTTATCTTTGTCGAAATGTCTTGTAGTCCGGATTCCGAGATCGATCGGGTCTTCCAGAGAAGGAATACCTTCGTTGACCGTGAGAGCTTATAATGGGCTAAGTTGGGCTGAGTTACGGATTAAAAGATATGATTTTCTAAAGATTTTATTAATTTCTAGAATTTAATTAATTTAATTAATTAATTCAAAAATGGATTTATGACGCCAAGATGATGTCATGTCGATGTCAAGAGTCAACGTTGACTGCTGACTGGTCAATTCGACATGTGGGTCCGTGGGGACCCACCATCATCCTCTAATTAGGTTAATTAGGTTTAGGTTAATCTAATTATAGTTTAATTAAACTTAACTAGTTAATTAAATTAATTAAACGGATTAATTAACTTAATTAATTAATTAATTAATTAATTAATTAATAATTAATTTTATTAAATCATTTTTATTTTTATTAATTATATTTATTTTATTTTATTTTTTATTTCTTTTAATTCCCTTTTTTTAAACGTTTTGGGGCGGGGCCCTGTGGTCATGGTACCGGGGGCTTATGGTCAGCGTTGCGGCGCCCGATCGGGCGTCACCAAATCAAGGGCGAGGAGGGGAACCAGGCATGGCCGGGCGGGTGCGTGGCGCCGGCACCACCGAGGGAGATGCTGGGGAGCAGCGCAGGCGCCAGATCCCGGAGGTAGGGGAAAGGGCCGCCAGCCCGCGAACGGCGGAACGGGCGTTAGGGGCTCGGCGGCAGCGACGGCGCCGGCATGACGGGCGCAGGGGGGCGCGCCATGGACGGGCGCGACCAGGTATGTGCGCGGACGCTATACAAGACGGTTAGGGCGCTGCCGCCGACGCGATGAGCGCAGGGACGGGCTTGGTGAGGACGGGCGCGAGCGAAGCCCGCCATGGCGATCGAAGCTGGGTCGACTCAACGGCGACAGAGCGAAGCAGGGGGAGGAGCGGGTGATGCTCACGGGGGCGCGAGGGTCTCAGGCAGAGGGCTCGGGACGATCGGGAGGACCGGCGAGGAGGAGGTCGAGGCGGCGGCCGTCTCGGCGATGTGGTCCCAGCGAGGTGGGAAGACGGGACGATCCGAGGCGATGTGGGGGCGCCGAGGCGGGCGAGGGGCGCCGTTGCCTGGGTGGCTGGTCGGGAGGAGGTGAGGACGGGCGGCGCTAGGTGGCGGTGGGCGCCGTCGTCTGGCGGGACAACACCGGCGGCGTTGGCAGCGAGCCCCGATCCAGATGGGATCGTGGGAAGCGAGAGGGAGGCGAGGAGAGGTGGGATCGATCCCGATCCGTGGAATCGGGAGGAGTGGGGCGAGGGGGGGGGCTAGGGTTTCGCCGCCTGGGGGTTAAGGGAGTGAGGGGCGGATGGGCCAATGGGCGGCCGGTGGGCTGCTTGGCCTATTGGCCAGGGGTTTCCTTTATTTATTCGGTTTGTTTTTCTTTTCTTATTTTTCCTTTTCTGTTTTAATTCATTTTAAAATATTCAGACACTTTATAAAAATGTGTGCACTCCACCATGATTACCGATGCAATATTTGGTAACCCCCGAACATTTTAGTTTTAAATTTTTGAAAACTTTTATTGCTATCATGCATTTGGATTTGAATTTCGAAACAGTTTTGAATTAACCCGAGATTAACTACAGTGACAGAGGTGACGTGGCACCATCAACGTGAGTTTACTGTAGCATGATTATCCGTTACAAATCTCCTCCACTACAAGAAATCTCGTCCCGAGATTTAGGAGGTAGAAGGAAAGAGTGCGGGTATTCATCACGAAGACGATCCTCGCTCCTGTGTGGCTTCGTCTTCAGAGTGATTCACCATCGACCTTGAGGAACTTGATCGCCTTCTGACGTGTGCGGCGTTCAGCTTGGTCGAGAATGCGGACCGGATGCTCTTTATAGGAGAGGTCCTGTTGCAATTCGAGCACTTCATGATCCACTGCCCGGATTGGGTCTTTGAAGCAGCGACGGAGCTGTGACACGTGGAACACATCGTGAACCCGAGAAAGGTTCGACGAAGCTCCAGCTGGTATGCCACTTTTCCACGCCTTTCCGTAATAGTGAATGGGCCAATATAGCGAGGAGCTAGCTTGCCCTTGATCCCAAGCAGTGAGCACCCTTCATTGGTGTAACGCGAGATAGGCCTTTTCGCCAAAGTTGATAGACCATGTCTTTATGATGACGGTCATAATTACTCTTTGACGCGGATCGAGCAGTCTTGAGATTCTCGCGAATAATGCGGACTTGTTCTTCGCATGTTGGATAATATCCGACCAAGAGTGGACGCTCCCGCTTCTCGACCAGTTCGTGAGGGGTTCGCACTTTCGCCCATATAACACCTCAAGGGGCCATCTTCGACTAGCTTGATAGCTATTATTATAAGAGAACTCAACATACGTAAGAGATTCCTCCCATTTCTTGCCAAGGAAATAACACAAGCTCAAGCATGTCTTCGAGAACTTGGTTGACACGCTCAACTTGCCCTTGTGATCATGGATGAAACGCAGATCGAAAGATAAATGAGTCCCCATAGCTTATTGGAAACTTGCCCGTAATATTGAAGTGAATAAGCTGCCACGGTCCGAGCTGATAACCAGTGGAATACCGTGAAGTGAAACAATTTCGACATACAGAGAGTTGCAAGTCGACTAGCAAAGGATCGCTTCTTCGACCGCCGTAAAATGTGCAACTTTAGAAAGCCGGTCAATGACGACAAGAATAGCATCATTACCTTTACTTGGGAAATCCAAAGGACGAAGTCCATTTCAACATGGTCCCATTTCCATTCAGGAATAGAGATAGGTTGCAGAGTTCCAAAGAGGCCTTTGATGTTCTCGCTTTGATACGACAAAGAAACGCCACATTCAGCAACATAACGAGCAATGTCTCGCTTCATATTAGACCACCGTAATCTCTCGATTTAATGTCTTGGTACATCTTGGTGCTACCGGATGAATAGACAAAGGCGATCATGAGCTTCTTTCATAACCTTTGGAGTCGATTCAGGTTTTCCTCTTACTCGGTACCACTAGGCGACCTTTTGAAGAATAGGGTGCCGCCATCCACAAAGGAAGAATGAGAGCTTTCCTTCTGCGAGATAAAGTTTAATCCTCTCGACTTCATCGTCACATTTCTGTATCCATTTGATGGTGTCCACAAGGTCTGGTTTCGCAACCAGGGTATTGAGAGAACCCCTGGAAACAACATGGAGGTTCATCTTGCGAAGCTCCGGAGGAGGGGGAGCGAGTGCACCCGGAGGAACAATATGGAGGTTCAGCTTTCGGAACTCTTCAACGAGTGAGGGCTGAACTTTGTGAACCTGGAGGTGGTTGCAGTAAGACTTATGCTCAAGG